>CM062812.1:552770616-553241361 GCA_031772625.1 Pinus tabuliformis
GGATAAGACAGGAAGTTGAAATCTGTATTTTAAAACCATAAAATATAATATTTAAATTTATAAATATTTTAATATTAAATAATAATTTTTTTATGATATCATTCCTGATGTAATAATGAATAAAGTAATTTGCAATTTAATAATTTTAAATTAATTATTATGTAATTTGCAATTTGATAACTTTAAATTAATTATTTTGTGGATTGGTATGTGTATTCTAGACTAAGATTTATAAAATTTTAATGTAATTATTAATAATTATGGATGGTAGAGATTTAATATTAATATAATGTTTTGAATAGAATAAATACATATTGAGATTTATCTTCATAATAATTATATTTTTTTGTTGTTATTATAGTTTAGTTATTGGTTGGCATTGATGTCAATCTAGTAGCATGTGATGCAGAGTCTTGTTTATGCACATGGTTGATTGGTACAAGTACTAGGCTTGATGATTGGTTGCAGATGTTAGTGCAGGTATTTGGCTTGTGTGTGGATGCGTGGTGGATACCTTGGTAGGATGTGGAGCTGCTACACCTAGTTGATAGTGTTGGAGAGTATCAAGTCATTTTTATGGTACTTGGTGTGTGTGTAGATGGTTTTTAGCTAGTATGATTAGTTGCAGTGTCTTGTAGGGCCTATCAATGATGATTTGAAGGTTATGCAGGTGTTGGAATAGTTGTGGAGCAGTTTGATGGCTTAAGTGTTAGTGCAACTTATGGATGGCATTCAAGTCAACCTAGTTAGACTTATTATGATGTTTGTGATGTGGTAGTGGTTTGTTGAAGTGTTGCAGAGGTTACAATGGATTCCTAAGGACTTATTGATGGTGATCAAGCCATGGAAGAAGTTTGGGTAGAATCTGAGCTATGGAAAGTTGTTTTTGGTCATCCTCTGCCCCAGTCGCTTGGATGATGGGCTATGGGACCCACTAAAAGTCCTAGTCGTTGGCTAGAAATGTTGTGGGAGTTACTCCAGTCTAATTTTCATAGGGTTGTGCATGACAATGAAAGAAAACTAGAAATTTACTATGCATTCCTCGTGTACATTGGGTGTTTATTTGTTTTTCTGGCTTGTCTTGTTCAAGATTCATCATGTAAAGGTCGGAAAAAGGTTATTGAACTTCTAGAAGATGGTTAAAAGAGAATATTCATTAGTAAGTGAAGTTAGTGGCTAGATTGAGTCAAGAAGCAATGAACCAAACCACTTCTAATATATGAACAAAGCTCCACTACAAAATTGTAATTATTGATTTAACCATTACAAAAGATTACAAATAGATGGAGATCATGAGGTTATTGGTTGGTTCACTTGAGAAGAAAATGTGATGGTTGTGTGAGCTTGAAGAGTGTGTGAGAGAAGAGTGGTTTGTGCAAGTTGTTGAGGGAATTCTGCAAAAAATCTTCATCAGTTCACAATTGTAGGAGATAGCAGCAAAAGTATGATTCAGCTAAGATTTTATGATGCGGTATGGTGATGGATGATTGAGTGAGTTGTAAAGAATTGTTTTAGCCTATATTGCTAGAGGTTGTTGTGTTGTTCTAGTTGAGCAATTCAGATTGTCTCCAATCTGAAAATGAATGAGACGAGGGTCACATAGAAGAGTGGAGTGAGAGGTCCAACAAATTCAATACAAAGAACATATTTCTTCATGAGTCCAATTGGAGTTGGGTGAGGCTAGTTGGTCAAGGTGGCTTTTAGCAGATGAGGCCCTTAGAGTCATGAGAAGAGGATAAGATTCCTTCATGAGTCCAATCAGAGTTGGGCAAGGCTCGTTGGTCATGGTGGCTTCCAACAGATGGATGTATGTAGAGTCATGAGATGAGGATTAGAGTTCTTACTAATAGCAGTCATATGTATTTTCTATGTAATTGAATTGCTTGACGATTAATATAATTATCTGAGTCATTCACTATTGAATCAACCCCCTAGTAGTGAGCACATTTCCAACATTTTTTACCCTTTTAAATAAATTCATTAATTAATAAAAAAAGTCATATAAAATGAGTTATGGCTTTTTAGGCATGTGGTACTAATAAGCCATGGTATCGGAATATTGTAACAAACCCTGTAGTTGAAATTTTTTCTCTTTCTAAATAAATTCATTGATAAAAAAAATTGTCATATGAGCAAGTGTCATATAAAATGAGTTATGAGTTTTTGTACGTGTGGTATTGATAAACCATGGTATTAGCTTATGCTATTATAATAAAGCTTGTAGTTGCACCATTTTTTTCTCTTTTAATTAAATTTATTAATTAAAAAAATATCATATGAAATGAGTTATGGTTTTTTGGACATGTGGTATTGATAAGTCATGGCATTGTAACAAAGCTTATTTACAAATGAAGAATCTCCATGATAAAGTGGAGGTACATCTCCATAGTTAAGAAGATTGTTAGATGTTTTTTTTAAATGTATATATGTTTAACTTATATGTTAATTATTTTTATCATTAATAATAATAATTATTTTAAATAAAGTTATAATTTAGTTAATACTTATGATTTTGATTTTTGATTTTTTTTATCTTTTTTGTGTGTTATAATCCTTATTATGAATTAATGTCTATCAACATTTAAGAGATTTAATTGATATAGTTATATTAGTTGTATTTAATATTTAAATATATAAAAAATTACTAATATAATAATTTATATTATTAATGAATTTTTAATTATATACATGTGTGTGTGTAATAATACAATACACATACACACACACTCACATTTGATCTAATTTTCAAAATATTTGTCACTATTAACGTTCTTAACCTTTTAAGTCAACAAAGTTATAGTGATCCTGAAAATCTCTCTTACTTCTTTTTCAGCATAGAAATAACATTTTAAAGAATTGTGATTAATCTCTTATTAATAATCATCATTATCATCATCATATAGATATAGGTTGAGGCGAACCCCAATGTTGGATGGAAAAATCATATGCCATTATTTGAGATGTTGTCACCAAGATTGCGCGAGGTTTGGTCAAGCATAATAGCCCTATGGCAAAATTTTAAACCCAACAAGCCCTAAACCATCCCCATGGAATTTGAACCAATAACCCAATAGAAAGGTATACTAACTATTTTTCTTGGAGTGATGAGATTACATCTTAAATTTTAAAATTTTAAATTATGAAATAAAAAGAATAATTTTATACTAATATAAATTAATTATAAATAATTTATTTAGTTTAATGTCTTTCTAATGTGTTATAATTTATTAATTGATTTATATTAGTCATATATTAATTTTGGAGCATCAAAAGATTTCATTACTGGATTTCTTTCAAAGGAAAATAAATCAATTAAAATTAATTTTATAAAGATCTTAAATTAGCACGGATATGAATTAATTGTAAATATATTTATAGATGTTTATTCCATTCTTATAGTATTGAGTTATTGCAACAACCCCTTATTGGTTTTTCATCTAAATAAAATAAAACCAAGGTCATGGGACATGTATTCCAAGTTGAATGGTGGACAAACATTATAGTGGGCATCACTTGTGGTTTATTAATGGCTATGGAAATCGACAAACACTTAGATAAAGGGAAACAATTGACAATTTAATATAAGAAATAAAGGAAAATTGGGAGAAAAGGAAGATGAAGAGACAAAAATATGCATGCAAGGGAAATTAGAAAGAAAATGAAGGAAAATGAAATATAAAGCAAAAGGAAAGGAAGAGACTAGAAATCAATGATAAAAAGGCAACAGAGAAATAATTGACAACTTTTGACAGTTTTTGGCTCAACTTTTGTTTATTCTCTCATACACTCTTTCACACTTAGAGCATTCTTAGAGCACTCTAGCATTCACTTGGAATTGGAGAAGGGAAAGAAAGCAAGCAAAGGACAAGCAAAGGAAAGTGAGGGATCACAAGAAGAAGGGTGGATCATCAACTACAACAAGGGTACATTGTAGGGAATAGGTTGCATGTGTCATTTCCTTATTGATCATTGGATGCATGATACATGCATGTGATTCCATGGTAATTTGTTGTCATTGGAATGGATATTTGTCTAGATTGATAGCGGTTCCAACCTAGCCTTACCTTGTCATTTCCTAGATAGCCATGATGTAATGGGTTCTTAGTTTCCCTATGGTTGTGGGTTGGGATAGAATTTCCGGAACCATGAAACAACTTGGGTTCCCTTGAGGCTATGGGTTGAGATGGTAGTTCTCTGGAGCCTTGGAACAACTTGGGTTCCCTAGAGGGTGTGGGTTGAGATGGTAGTTCTCTGGAGTGTGGGTTGATATGGTAGTTCTCTGGAGCCCTATAACAGCTTGGGTCCCTGGAGGTTGTGGGTTGAGATAGGAGTCCTTGGAGCCCTAGAAAACTTGGGAAGAGACCGATCTGGTCTGGTATTTGTAATTTCTGGACGATTTAGGTGAAATCACTATGGTTGAGGGTTGAGGTGGTTTGGCCTCTGGAAGCCTTGGTTGGTTTTATTTTGGTTTAACCCATATGATCCCACATTCATGCTTGGAATGGGTGATTTGATGAAAGAGAGATTTGTTTTAGCCCAATCTATGGTCGGGTGGTACATGGATGTCCCTGACTTGGTTGGCATTTTCATACATTGATATGTGTTATTTTCTATTGTGATTAATATGCACATGTATTGGTTATTAAGTTGATCTTATGGTTGATTTGTCTTGGTTTCTATTCTGGTTATATGTTGGTTATTAGCATGATTCTATGATGTGCTCCAATTGTGGATCTCATTCATGATTTAATAAGTCATTAAATGGTTAATGAATGCATGTGCTAACAAGCATTGTTGCAGCTAGCTTGAGAGGGAATAGAGCCTTCTTAGTGATTCTCAGATGAAGTTCGAAAGTTTATGATCAGATGTGCATTCATGACCTGTAGCCTCTATGTTTACTATATGTTTTACAAAATGTATATCATGTATTAGGCATGTATTAAGCAAGATGTAGCTTGATTATTGATTGCACCAATTTGTCATCATCTTAGACATGTTTTCGGAAAGTTTTGGGTGCTTCTGGGCGGTGTCTTGAGGGTCATTCCTAAAAAAATGGCACAGATCTTGCAATCGCTAGCACAAAATGAAGAATATTTGGTCATAACCACATGGAGGCAGGCTTATGGGTGCAGTTGGAGCCTCATAACCGCATGCACGATGTGTTATGGGTGCAGTTGGGGTGTTGAGCTTGTGAAGATGAGTTCTAGTTCAGAGATTGATCACTAGGAGTGGTGTCAAACTCCTTAATGATCTGTAGTCTCTCGGGGATGGGAGTATGCTTCCGGTTATTCATCCCCACTTCCATAACTAGAAGATGGATTTCAGGTCATATCATAGTGAAACTCAGCTCATGTTTACCCTGGAGAGCTTGTAAAAGTGGGTAAATGTGGGAGAAGGGCATTACAATTATTAAGTAGATAAAACCGTTTTTTGATATGTTTATTTTTTTTAGTGAGATAGATGATTGAAGTCATTTTAAAACAAAATAAATTTCTTAGTGTGACAACCCCTGGTTGATTTTCCATGTAAATAAAATAAGACCAAGGTCATGGGACACGTATTCCAAGCTGAATGCTGGGCAAAACATAATGCTGAGTATCACTTGTGATTGATTTATGGCTATGGAAATTGACAAAGACAGAGTGCCAATAATTGGTATTTTATTTATGAAATCAAGGAAAATAGGAGAAAAGTAAGGTGAAGAGACACATATTTGCATGAGAAGGAAATTGAAGGAAAATGAAGAAAACAGAGGCCTCAATAATATAAAGGCTTTTGAGGATCAATTCACAACCTTTTGTTAGTTCAATTTTGGAGCTCTCTTTCATTCTCTCATTCTCTCATACTCTTGCACACTTAGAGAAATCTTGGAGCATGCTTGGAGCACTTTAGCATTCACTTGGATTGGATAAAGAAGGCATAAGAAAACAAGAAAACACAAGGGAACATTTGGATCAAAAAATACAACTGAATTGCTTTGCAGGTAACAAGTTGCATGTGTGATTTTCTTGCTGATTTCTAGATGCAAGGTATATGCATGTTATTTTCTGCTTATGTGTTGTCATTGGCATGGATATTTTCCTAGATTGACAGTGGTTTTAGCCTTGCCTTGCCATTTCTCGGATAGCCATGGTGTTGTTGTTTTTTTCCACTTAATTGTTTTCTCATTGGTGCTCATGTTCCTTATGGTTGTGGGTTGGAACAAACACTCTGGAAGCCCTGGAACAACTTGGGTTGAGTTACTAGTCCTAGAGCCTAGGTTGGGACAAATGCTTTGGAGCCCTTGGTGGGTTGAGCTACTAGTCCCTGGAACCGGGCTGGACAAACACTCTGGAACCTTGAAAGGTTGAGGGTTGAGTCGCTAGTTTCTGTAGCCCTAGACAACTTGGGTATAGAATGATCTGGTTGGCATTAGTGATGTCTGACTATAGAGGTGGAGTCATTGTGGTTGAGGGTTGAGGTGGTTTGGCCTCTGGAAGCCCTAGTTTGGTTTGTATTGTTTTATTCCATGAGATCCCACATTCATGCTTGGAATATGGAACATGGGTGATTGGCTGAAAGAGATATTTTGTTCAACCCAATCTATGGTCCCCGACTTGGTTGGTATTTTCACATATTAATAAGAGTTATTCTTCTACTGTAATTCATGTATATTTGTAGTGATTGTATTGGTGATATTATAGTTGAGTCACCATGGTTCCTATGTTGCTTCTTTTCTGGTTATATGTTGGTTATATGATGTGTACCATATATGGCTCTTGTCATGAATGGTTTAGTTATTGATTGGTTGATGAATGTACAAACTAATAAGTGTTGTTGCAACTATGTCAAGAGGGCATAAAGCCTTCTTGATGATTCTTTGGTGATATTATTGAATTAGTGAATATATATGTATTTATAACCTACAGGTACTATGTACACAATGTGTTTGTATAAATGAGTAATTTGGATCTCCAATTTCTCGGGGTTGTAACTTTGACATGCAATCTTTCTTTGAATATCATAATACCTCATTTCAAATATCTCCAAGAGGAGACTGAGCAAAAATCATGTGATTATACACATTTTGGCACTTTTATGGTCTCTCTGTTTTCCTTGAGAATGTCATGTAGGCCCTTAAAATGACTTCAAAAGTTTAGAACCCAAAAAACTGCCAGAAATAGAAATTCATGTTAAATTTAAGGAAACAAAATTGAAAGGAAATAGTGTTGGGTCAAGTTAGGCTGATAACAATGTGATCATGTGTCACTGGGTGTTTGAAATCAATTATAGACATGTGGACCCCATTTTCCATAAGTGCATCTTGGAAATCAGGGATCACATAATAACTCTCATCTCATGTTTACCCTGTTGAGCAGGTTAAAGTGGGTAAATATGGGGTGAGGTGGTTACACTTAGAGACAAATTTCCATATCAAATTTTAAATTATTTAAACAAATAAAACTATAATGATCCTATTTTCTAATATTGCAAAGGAGGTAGCAAGTTAAGTGGACTTCATTATGGGGGGGAATCACATGATTAAACACACTTACGTTAGAGGAGTTTTAGGATGCGGGGCCTCCTTAGGTAGTCTTCATTATTGGATGAAAATATTGGAGGTGATTATTTGGGATTATGTGATTCATTTCACTTCTTCACCCTTGTGAGCATCGCCTGATGTGACATGAAGTGGATTATTGAAAATCATGAGAAAATTGATCAATGACAACTAGTGCTCATGGACATGGGTCATGGATTAATGACTCACTCTATGTAGATTATCCAAAATTTATATCTTATATTTTAGGCTAGGAAATCTCGTCAATGCTTAAACAAATAGAGAAATGGAGTGCTAATTAGATATCTCACAAGGCATAATACTTGCTAAAGTTTTGCAAATGGGGTAGGAAGCTAAGTGGGTTTGATTATGGGTAAAATCCATAATTAAGCATGCTTGAGGCAAAGACATTCTGGAAAAAATGGTGATCCTAAAATGTTTTGGTTGTTGGTTGTAATCCTTGAAGGTGATGATTGAGGATACTATGATCTATTTTGCTAGTTTCAATCCAACATCTTCTCTCATGTAAACATCAATTAATAAAGTGTTAAGTAGATTATTCAAAATCATAGAAAAATTTAATTCATTGAACACCCACACACACACACACACACATATATATATTGTAACCCAGGCATGGTATTAATAAAAATGCTTACATCATAAATAATCTTGCTACTGGCCCACCAATTGGAAAATTAGATTAATAGTCGAGTTTCAAAATTTTGATGTTTCTATAGTTGTTTTTAACTTGAAAACTACTAAGATGAAAAACTAAATTGTAAATATAGAAGCTATACTAACCATGACACCAAAAAGGTGATGTCTTCTAACAATAATGAAGAGACGTGGACCATACATCATTAAGCTTATAGGGAATCCACCTAAGTTAGTGGTTAGGAACTGCTCCTCGTTTGGAGAAGCAAAGGAAACATTGCATTGTTTTTTGGCTAGAATCTTGATATTCCTATATAGCTTATCAATTTTGTCATTCATCTATGCAAGATTGAACATGTTGCCTTTTTGGGTATCCAACCAATCTACCAGGATGCAACCCATAATGGTTTTGATGTGCTAGTAGAGAGTAATTATTTGTTGATAAGTGATTTGTCTTGCCCTATTGTTCGGGCCAATATAAAAAATCCATTGATGTGTATCTCTTTCAATGTAATGATCTAGAATATGATGATGTTGATGCTTGAATTATCCTTCAATTTCTTTCATGATTTGATGTGCAATGCCTGGAATGAACTTTGTGTACCTGTTCATGGCATTCTGAGCCATTGTATTGAATCTTGGTTGAGATGCTTAGGGATGTTGAGTTTGGTCTGACAAGTTGGAGGCCCCACTTCCTTTACCTCGTCCATGAAATCTTGATGAAAGCTTGTGCTCAGCCATTGAGGGAAAAGATATGTGTTCACCCAGAATAAAAGAACTTGCAAAGAGAGAAACCACCCTACGAACCCAAGACTGCAAGGAGACAACACCTAAACCAAAATGATTTAAGAAGGCTAAAAGGGGAAAAATCAAAGCCTAAGGAGAACAGATATGAGACAAAGAAAGGAGAGGAAAAAGCAATAGAAAGAATTGGCTAAAAAGGCATATCGAGAAAGAGAAGTAGGGAATGTAGGAGAAGAAGGGGAGACAAAGAGCACAAAGAGAAGGCAACTCCCTTAATAAACACAAGAAATCTTCGAACAATAGATAAGAGAGCAATGAAAATATCCCAAGTGAGATAGACTACAAGATAGGAAAACCACTAGAATGCCTAGACACACGACTAACAATAGGTCTCCTTACATGCTTTAAAACCTAAGAAAAATATAAATTAAGCCATCCAAGAGGACTGGAACTCGAGGAATGAGGCAATTCCCATAATTTAATGCTCCAAACAAACACCACAAAGGCAATATAAAGCAAGACAACAAGGACCATGAACTTGGCTTGAAGACACAAAAGAAGCCACTTTATCATGACATCTTGGCACCAAAGAACCTGTGTTTGGTTATTTGGAACTTGAATTCAATTAAATATAAAATTAATGTTCCTCTGTATCATCACTTACACCATTATGCTGAGAACCACAAGGCGAATATTGAAATTACAACTTTGTACCTTCCTAGTCCTGAATTCTCTTAGAAATTTCAAATCATTAGCCTTATTGTTATCCTCTATACTCCACTTCATTTAGATGTGATGGTTGATACATGTAGCTAGCCATATGACTACTTTTTGTTCATTAAAAACTTTATCATATTTCATTATGTAACAATTGTGACTCATGACACTCACCATAAAAATCATTATAATAGCCTTCACATATATAAATCATCTTAATTGAATGTATATAAACAAACCCAAAACTGCTTAAATAAACCCCTTTATATAAAAGGAAAAGAAAAACCAAATAAAATAGAGTAAGCTAAATAACTTTCACGATGTCCAAAACTTTATAATAATTTACTTCCATATCTTTCAACAAAATCCTTAGTTGGAAAAAACGATGGCCACTTAACAAAGTTGACCAATTTATTCACTTCTAAAATAACTCTATTCACTTCTCAAATAACTCCCATATTAGGTATCAAACCTAGTCTATTCTTTGGCCATTTTCCTAACAAACCACTTCACATACTAACTTTCATGGTTACAATTGTGTTGTTATGGCTACTCAAAAGTTTCACTTGCTCTCAAATTTCTCATGTCTGGGAAAACTGTTCCATGGATTTGACAGAGGTGACTAAGTTGGAGGAGATCTTGAAGGCTTGAACGGTAAGCAACAATCTAATTGTTATATGTTGGACAGTCAATTCAATCCGCAACCACATCAAATCAAAACTTCTTTTTCAAAGTATCGTGATCGAATTTCTTTTTAACTTTGTCAAGTTGTGATCATTAACCCAACGTTTAATAGAATTTTGTCCAAACAATTTCAGCAGTCAATTGTAGACCATTGATTGTTGCACTGGAAGGAATCTTAGAGACACTTGTTTGAGCTTTGCCATATATTCACAACATCCTCCTCTCTTTGTTCGCCAATCTTAACGTTCAAGTTCTCTGTAAATTTACTTATTCAAAAAGTGTTCATAGCGCCTATAGAATGCCATACCATGCCAATTCCAGGCAAAAGATAAGCATGCCTTCTGAGTCTAGGCATATCCCCAAGAGAGGGCAAGTGAAGGCAATCATTGCCTCTTCCCTTGCCCAGTCCATAAAGTCCTTTTTCTCATCGCATTCTTTCTCCAGCTCTCATAAGTTTTCACAATACTCTCATGGTTCTTCACATTACTCTATGATGGCCATCACTTCTTTTTCTCCAGCCTCGGCCTCACATTCTAATTCAAGCTAATGGGCATTGCAGAGCAATGAACATGTGTCGTTTGCAACATGAGTAAACACAAAATTGCAAATAAAATCATTTCATTGGGTGGGCCTCAATACATTTGAGGAAAGGTTCCCACACTAGAGGGATAACAGGGCTTAGATGATATATATGCTCTCTTTTCACAGAACTGTGCTAATCCATGAAGAGTAGTATATATTTATAAGCCGCAGCTGTCATCGATGGAGACATTCCACCTTGTAGCAAATCCAGTCGGAGTCCGGTGACTATGAGGCATACACTTTTGATTATGATGTAACTCTGTTGATGTCTGAAAATTCATATCATACTTATTTTATTATGTAAAAAAGTAACAACCTCTGTTATCAATCTACTATCACATCCTATACTATGATAGATTTTTTTGGTGTCCTTTTTGTGTCCACAACAAATAATGTTGTTCTTCACTTCACCTTTAGAAAAATAATGTTCTCCTTCTTTCAAACAAATTCATTGGTTGGCAACAATTTGATCATTTTCATCTCTTGCATACAATTGCTCATATGATTTCTAGCATTTTGGTTTTAAGTTTGTGTCTTATGTTTTGTTTTTAACATGCATGTGCTTGAGGAAACGAATCTCGGAGATGCCATATTTATTGGGAAAGCCAATACTGAAAAAGTCAAGGAACAATATATCTCATGCTCCACATCCCTCCTAGGTGGTAATCCTTTAGGCTCCTAGAGCACACCTTTGTACACTTGTGACAACTCCTCCAAATGTTGTTTCTATTCTTTGGTACATCACTTTACTCTAAAGTTTCCTCCCCTTGCTAATTCTCTCTTAAGAAAAGAAATATAAAGTTTATGCTAGAATTGATCAACTTATTAGCTTGGCTGGAACTTACCAAAGATATCCTTGATTTACCTTTGTGCACCTTGATAAGGAAAAACATCCTATCCTCAAGTAGGAAGCATTGGTTTTCTCTCCTCATGAATAACATCCTTGATATATATGTAAGGGCTCCCAAATACTACACCACATAGATCAAGGGGTACTATATCTACCTCCACTTCATCAATGAAATATACATCCATTGCGAATGTTATCTTACAATGTTTAGTGACCTTGAGTTCTACATCTTTATTTACCTATCTCAAGGATATGGACTAGGATGATCACACACTTCTAATCCAAGCTTGCTAGCTAGACCATCCAGTAGGAGCTTAGCCTACAAACTAGAATTGAATAGAGCATCCACCTTGGTATTTTTGGCTTGGGTCTCACTATGGAAGAGTTTCATCAGCTCCTTCTCTTTTTATTTGATTAAGGCTACTTAGATTTATGTCCTTTTGCACAAAAGTGTAGACAATCATTTCATCCACATCCAAGCTACTCTCTACCTAGTTCCTTGAATCCATGCCTACCAAGTTCTTCTTCTTGACATCATTCTTATAGTTGTTTATATTTAGCTCTAAGTTTAGCTTCCAACACTTATCTTCAATGTAAACATTAATATGAAAATTGTTTCATTGGTTGATTGGATCCTCCAATTGATGTGTAATGGATGCCCAATTTCTTTTTTTTCCTTTCCACTTCTTCTTCCCCTCCTTGGATGCATCTTAGTGGATTTTTAATTAGAACCACTTAGTTTCCCTTTCTTACAACCTAAGTTCTCTTGGTACTGTGCTTCAACATAGGCCTCATCAATAGTCCTAGGTTTGAAGAGCATCACTTTTTATCTATAGATGGATTTGTAGACCCCCTATGTACTTGAGGTGTATATCTATGTTCTTAGGATATATAACTAGTGTAATAGCCATTTTCATGAACTTGATGGTGTACTCTAACGCACTAGGTTGAATTATACTATAAATAATCCTTTGGCATAAGGATAGCTATAAGTTTCCTCCTTAGGATATGGTTTCTAGAAGAAATTCCATTGATAGAGGTTTGCAAGCTTGGGCCAAAGACTATTGAATCTTCAAACTAGCCTATTACCTTTATAGAACACTACTATTTTTTCTACATACTTAGTGATAGAAATAGATAGATTCTAAGCTTCTTTAAGCATGTGAAGATGAGCAGGCCGTAGTCCATTGAGGTCCCTTTTAACAAAACATCTTTGAAAGAGTTTTCGGGGGCTTTATAGCTAGGGGCAAACCTACTCCAACTATAATTAATGCTCATTTGGGAAATCCTAGAGTTGCAAGCACCTTGAACTAGTATGATAGAGTGGAGGTCAATACTTCCAGGTTTAAGGCGACACTTTACAAAACTAAAGGAGCTTGTGCAACAAAGGAGAGGAGTTGTGAGGGTGGTCACGACATAGAGCTCTAAGTAAGGGATGAATAGGTCATTCACCATGCCACAAAACTACTATGGAAAATTCTAAATGTAACCTTCTTGTAGGTCTTGAGTGCCACCATTTCAAGGAATTTTCTAGTGGTTGTGCATGAACAAAATGTTGGTGGTAATTCCCAAAAAAATTAGGAAGAATTCAACTGCTTTAAAATGATGGCAATAGCCATAACAATTAATGTTTGGTCTTAAGGATGACAAGGGGGTCCATTTCATCCATGAAATGTGCATGGGGAGTGCGATGAAAACCTCACATATTTGACTACTAATGCCACCATGAACACTTCAAAGACTAAATGCCTCATGGAAACGAAACTTGATCATTTATAGAAAAAACCTTTTCATTCCTCAAAGATGGATTTAACAACTTTTTTTTTGTAAGCTTGGTAGGACCTTTTCATTCATTCATTTTAAATCATGTTACATCCATGAAAGATGTTCAGTGGCCTCACCCTGCCCATTGGGAAACCAGGTCTATTGGCCATCAAACCACATTGTATGCCATCCAAAATCTTAGCAACTTAAGTCTGTCAAATAGAGCCATATATGATTGAATGTCTGTAAACTAGTTTTCACCTAACAAACTATAATACGTACTGCTAACTGACATATACATTCGAAAATTAAACAAAATAAGGAGCTTCTAGCTACTACTCATCAGAGGAATCCATAAGGGCTAGGTCCTTAGCACTGGATCCTGGTAGTTCGAATTGAGGAAGGCACAAAATGTGCTTCTCAATACGGCCAAGATGAACATTCTTTTGTTGGATTTGAAATTGGACAAGTTGAAATTATTTCTGAATTTCCTCGAAACCTGGATCAAATTTAACGGAACATGTAGAGTTCATAATAGCTCAGGGCACAATACTTTTCATCATCTAGTAAAGATTAATTGTTTGTTTATACTGTGTGATCTGCCCACAGGTGTGTCTCAGATTTGGAACAAGGACTCGCCAATCTAGTATCTGCACTTCATTTTTTGCTCTCTAGTTTAGTTATGCTTCCCATGTTGAAATCAAATGTTTCACCTAGGTAGGGGTACCTGTATTGTATGTCTGGGCTGCCTCATTGATAATATTAGCATCCGACTTGCAGCCACTTCTCTTCGGTGGCTAAGAGGAGAAAGAACCTTGTCCACCTCGATTCCTCGGCTTTCTAGTGCGGCCTCGACCCCCATTTCCAGACAAACCAGCCCCAGGGGAAGGACGAGCCATATGGAATAGCCACCAATCAAGAAAATTACAAAATGTCAACTTAACAGGCCGAGCCACAATCCAGGACCAGACCGGCTGTGTGAAGGCTAGGTGGATACACAAATTATTAAAACCTGACACAATTTCATAAAATAAGAGCAAGAAACAATTTGCGTTAGGCCCGAGCCATACATATACACTGCAAGTCGAAAAGGGCAGGCACCGAAGCCACTCCGGTCTGATACCCAACACCTCGTGCTCAGTTGGGGCAGTATATAGAGAGAAACCAGAGATAGTTTTCCGCCTCAGAAGGGAGGTGCCATAGACCGGCTTCCCAAGCCAAATTCTAGTGAGTACCACACCATAACCATAAAAAATCAGAGATGAAGAGTTATAGAACACTTCCTTGCTCAGGGCCAACAAATGACGAAGAAATCCAGTACCATTGGGTGGAAAATCCTTCTATAGAAGACGAATAACCCAAATTTTTCCATACATTCCCATTCGAAGCAATAGAATACCAAAGAAAACGGACATTGACATAGTGACAACAAACACAACATAAAAAGAAACCACAAAAACTTTCTCACTTTCCGAACAATCAATTCCTTTTCTTACAATACTCAATTTGAAGGTATGGTCAACAAAATCGTGAAAGACATTTCAGTATAGAACAGGTCGCAATCGAGGAGGGGAGAAAAGGAAAAAAACATACCCGACTATGTTTTCCATGAACTAGAGGTTGGTTGCGTCTCAAGAGCAGAACTTCTTAACCATTCTTATAGATTGAGAATGGAGAACCAAGGGCCTGCATTTACCTCCAAGAACCAAGCTCCAAAACAAGGCAGGTGCATGAATGGGACTCCTAGCTCTCCCCACCTAGAGTTTATGAGGCTCGCACCTCGTCGCTTCAACATTAATCTCTCCCATGCTTGTTGTCACCTCACTATCCTAATCGCGCATGTAAGACCCAGGATTGAGCCGCCCTCTAGCCTTGTCACCCATCATTTCACGTATGACGAGAGTCCCGAGAAGGACGATGATCTGTATTGCACCCCAATCAGGAACCAGGATTACATTCCTCCTCTAGATCTCGATTTTGGAAAGTATCTTGAGGCAGAATCTGAAGCAGGGGATCCAAGTCTGATGGATCTAACAACTTTAAACAAAAATAAAAGTAAATATTTAATCATTTAAAAGATTAAAATTAGAATAATCTATCTCAAATTAATTACATTTTCATTTATGTTTTTTTTATAATATTATATTATGCCACTTTTATGAATATAATAATGTCAATTTTTAATATTATATTAATTTAAAATATAATTGTAACAATAATTTGTTATAAAATTTTAACACAAATCCATCAAATTAATTTAAATAAAATCTATTTCTTTTCTTATACAACAAACACATTTTTAATGTATTTTCAACATTTTTTTTTTTTTTAATGGTGCGAGTCTACTTGAAATTATGCAAAGTGAGTCAACTTATTAAACCTTGGTGAATGCCTTATCGCAATAATGTCCTTTTGCAACCCCATGATGACATTCCCAAAAGATATCCTTGCATTCATTATCCATAACATAGCACCCTAACGCTAATCAACTTGTCAAATTTTCTTGCAATCAACTAAGATTGTGCATTTTGAACAACCAAGTGTTGTCTCTAAGTTGGAGAATACTAAGAAGGGGCTGATCTTGTAACAAAACAAAGTTAATCTCTTTCAAGTAATCAATGATTGCTAAAACTTTCAAAAGATTTACATCCATGAGCTGGTCATCCACTCCACTGCCTGATTTCCTGACTCAATCCTACACAAGTGATCATGGCCTACCTGACTCCTCCCCGATTTCACAATAACCTCGAATTTACAGAACTCCTCCTCTCTTATGTTACAATAAACACACCCCACACACAGGCACAAACATACAAACAAACTATAAAACTTGTAATTTATTTCTTTATGTGTTATTCCTAAGACGGTTTTATAGGGATCGAAGATTAAATTTTCTGGCCAATTTTCATGGTAAACTCACTACATATTCATATGCGTTTAATATTCAAGAATAAACGATTTTTTCAGGAAGAAACACATAAAAACATATCTTAATTGAAATTTTTATCAAGTGTGTTGAATCCTTGAATTGAAGATGCAACAGTTAAATGGAATTGATAATAGATAATTAATAATGGATAAGAGATCTACATTTTTTAAAATTAATTAATTAATATAACATTATGTTACGTTTTTTTATAAAAATATTTTCTTTCTTATCAAATTATAATATTTAATAATAAATAAATATATTAATTTTTAAATCATAAAAAACATTATATTAAAATCATAATTTTATAATAATATAATTATTAATACTAAATTTTAATTTTTTTTTATGTATATCTTATTTGATTTAAAAAAAATTAAGCTTTATATTGAAAAATAATTTACTAAATGTTGACCTTTAGATGAGGTGTTTTCCTAGATGAAGGGGAAAGGGCATAGGTGGGTAGGTTTTCACTGTCCCACTTAGCCAAAGGACCAAGGGTGTGACAACACACCCCCCTAATAGTCATTAAAACACTGTGTTGAAGCATGCCAACCATAATGTAGATGTGCATGCCACTGACCATTAGTGGTCGTTCAAACTATTTAAATGTCATTCAAACTCTCGCTCGTGCTCTCAGGTGAGGGTAGCATTAACCCATGGCCTCAAGGTTCTGTCTTTGGTCTATATTTTGTATTGGTGCACTCCCGAGTAATGTAATGACCCTTGAAAACAATTGAGATTTGTAGCATTTTAGATAGTGGGTTTCCTTTGGAGGCAATGAGGACTGGTAGCATTTTTGTCAATAACCTATCTCCACCTAGGTCCTTGAAGTTTTGGTTTGGGAAACAACATCTCCACTAGCTAGATAGTCGCTATCTTCAGGAAAGTGATTCATTTCAACCTCAGCCGTAGGCGATAACTCTCTTCCACACTATTATTTGCTTTCCCTATTGAACTCAATCATCTTCTACAAATTGGCATTGTCTCTACATGCTCCTAAATTTATACTACATGCTCCTAAATTTATACTTTCTAAGTCCTATTCTATGTCTTTGTATCCGGTCCCTAGGAGTTCTCTTTATGCTCTCCTCCTGTCCCATCGACCTCATCCAAGTCCTCTCTCATTCTATTTCCTTTTGAATTCCTTTTGTCTTCCATTCACCCATTTTAATTGCATCCCCGACCCCTCTTAGAGCTTGACTGGTGCAATCCCCCAAGGACATTCATGGCTGGTTATTATCATCCCCGGGTCGTCTTCCTCCCTATCATTCTTGGGAGTGGCTAGAAGGTCCCCTGTGGCATTCATCCTCTTCATGTTGACCCCCCTCTCTATGCGTCGGTGATGTGGTGACCCATTAGCACCAGGTATGTCTCTTTATTCCCTTATCTACTAGTGGCAACCTATTTTAATTTCTTTGTCCCATCGTTCATGCCTTACCAATGAGCCTGAGTTCGTAGGGGAGTGGCCTATTAATAAGAGAAGGCCCATAGGGGTAGTGCATGTATGCATCATTGCCTAGAGGAAGCAACCTCTTGTTATCATGACCTCACTCCTAAATCCATCCAGGAAGTGCTCAATCGTGCCAAGGGAGAAGGCACCTCACACAAACTTCATCTCTCGGATATAGAGGTGTCATACCAGGAATAACTCCATGAATTTGAATTGATTTGCATTAAGGGAGAATATGAATACAAGGAGAGGGAGACTATTGGGCTTCATCTCCCAATGTCTCTTTGTCTTCCAACTTCCTTTTATTTTTACTATTTACAATATTTACATTAGTTTACCTAATCCAAAATATTATGTGTCAACATTCCCCCCCTTAATCTGAAGGGATGTTGGTGAGTCCAAGCATCATTCTAAATATTTATAACTTTTCCCTTACAAGCACTGTGGTGAAGATGTTTGCAATCTACTAATTTATGGAACAATGTTGTAGGTGGATTGTTTTGGCCTCAACATGATATTGGATCAAATGGTATTTTGTATTGATGTGTTTGGATCAATCATGTAACTTTGGGTTCTTGTCCAACTCTATTGTAGAAGTGTTGTCAATCAAAATAGGAGTTGAATGCACTTGTTTCTCCTGCAAATCTTCCAGAATTTTCCTGAGCCACACAATTCCTTCGTTTCTTCACCTGCTGCCACTATTCTGCCTCAGTTGTAGAATATATTTGAACTGATTGCTTGTGTGAGCTCCAAGAGACAACTCTTGATCCCAAACTCATAACATAACCTGATGTATATGCCCCAGTTTCTTTATTTCCATCAAAATATGAATGAGAGTATCCAATCAAGCTGAAGTCGCTCACATGTGTATACTTGAGACCAAAGTCTTGAATTCCCTTCAAGTACTTTAGAACTCTTTTTGCAGTAGAGCAATAACCCTCACAAGGCTTTTGCATAAACCTTGAGAGGATTCCAACAACAATGAAATGTTTGGTTTGGCAGTAGTCAAGTAGTTGAGACTTCCTACGAATTGTATGTACTTTGTTGAATCCTCAAATTATTTTCCTTTAGTGGATGTGAGCTTTAAGTTCTGATCCATTGGATTAGTCAAAGGATTGCACTCAACCATGCCAAACTTGTTCAACAGATCTCCAATGTACTTCTTCTGAGAGAGGAATATAAACTTCAAATGTTGGGTTACTTCAATAGCAAGATAGTAGTGAACATAGCCCAAATATATCATCTCAAAACCTTTCCTTAGTTCCTTCTTTATGGATGCAATGTAGCTTTCATTGTTCCCTGTCATCAGAAAATCATCTACATACACCTTAAGATATACAACTATTTTTCCAACATTCTTGACAAACAAAGTTGCATCATCAAGGTCATAATGTTTGAAATTGAGTTTCAAAAGATACTCAGTCAATTTCTCGTACCAGACTCTCAATGCTTGCTTGAGGCCATACAAAGATTTTACAAGCTTGCATACTTTATGTTCCTGACCCTTCACAAAAAATCCTCCTGGTTGGGACATAAAAACATTATCTTCCAGATCTCCATTCAATAATACAACTTTTACATCCATGTGATGGACTTTCCTACCTCTGTGAGCTATCAAGGCAAAGAGTGTCCAAATGGTAGCCCATTTTTTTGTGGGGGGGATGTATCTTCATAGTCGAGCCCTTCATTTTGTGCAAAACCTTTTGCCACAAGCCTGGCTTTGTGCTTGTTAAGTGAGCCATATGTTTTATACTTGTTCTTGAAGACCCACTTGCATCCTATTGGTTTAGTTCCCATTGGAGGATTAACCAGCTTCCAAGTGCCATTCTTTATCAAAACATCATATTCTTTCTGCATCGCTTATTTCCATTCATCATGAGAAGTGGTTTTTTTGAAGGAAGTTGGTTCTAAATCTATAGATAAATTCAGTTCACAATCATAAGGAACATCCATATCAATAAGTGAATCAGAATCATCTACATCAGCCCCATTCTATCTGGTTGAGCTTCTTGTTCCTGTCTTTCCAACCTCATCAGGACAAACACTTTCAAGTGTCTTTGTCAACCATTTTGGAGGACCTTTCTAAGATGGCCTAGGCTGCTCAGTTGACTAAGATGGGGCTGAATCAAGATTTAGTCTCCCAATTCTATCAATCACATCACTCAAAGTGTCATTAGTGGCTGAAGCTTCATTTGGGGGAGAAAGTGCTTCAAAAAAAGATTCCACAGATTGATCCAGTATATGAATCCCCCCTTTAAGATGTGGAATCTCATTATCAAACTCTTGAAAATACTTTGCATGTCTGAATCTATCCAAGTGATCAAGTTGTTGCTCAATGACATTGTAGTCTTGGAATATTCAAGAAAGATCACATCTCTAGATACTATAAACTTCTTATTCACTTCATCATAGAGACGATGTGATTTGGAGGTATTTGAGTACCCCAAGAAGATACATTTGTGACTCCTTGCACCGAGTATGTTTCTCTATTCCTTGGGCATTAAGGCATAACAGGTGGAACCAAAAGCCCTAAGATGCCTCATCGAAGGAATGTGGCCATACCACATTTCATAGAGAGTCTCGTTTCTGATAACATTAGATGGACACCTATTCTTTATATACACAACACATAGAACTGCATCAACCCAAAACATTAGTTTAACATTCTTAAAAAACATCATGGGATGTACCATATTTAAGATTGTCTTGTTCATTCTTTCAGCTATTCTATTCTATTGGGGATTATAAGGCACGGTTGGTTGATGTTTGATCCCATGTTGGCGAAGATAGTTTTCAAATTCATTTGATGTATATTATTTTCCATTATCAATACAAATAGATCCAATATGGGATTGTGCATCATTTTCAATCCATGCATGAATGTGCTTGAATATTTCAAAAGCTTTAGATTCGTTCTTCAATAAATAAACCCAATACATTCTAGTGTATTCATCAATAAATGTCATCATATATTTATTAATATTTGTAGAAGGAACATGCATTGAGCCACATAAATCAAAATGAATGAGTTCAAGTTTTCTACGTGCTTTGGAATGAGAATCATGAAAAGATTGTTTGTTGTGCTTTCCTAAGATACAAACATCACATTGCTTAAGTTTCCTAGGAATAGTAGGCAAACCGGTAACACCATTTTTCTTCAACAAACGGAGGTTGTCATAGTTCAAGTGTCCAAATCTAGCATGCCATAAAAGACTTGATGGAAATGTATGTTCATAATAGCGAGAACTATATGAAAAGTTTTGTACATGAGCAGAGGTTCCATGCAGCTTCAAAAGTCTTTCTTCTTCTATCCCAGTCATCACAAGTGAGTGATCTGATGCTTTTTTTACCTCAAATTTTCCATCAAATGTGTGAATGGAGTGTCCTTGTTGGCGAATGTTGACCAAATACAACAAGTTTCTCAACTTTGGGAGGTATAGAACATCATGTAGAAGAAAGTCTAGAAGAGCATACAAGTTAAGCCTGATTTTTCCAAGCCCTGATGGCTTGAGTTTTGACTTATCTGCAAAGTAAACTGCTCCATCAACATTATTAGTGAATTATTCAATGAAATCTCTCGTAAAATTATTGTGGAAAGCTGCTCCTAAATCAAGCAACCAAGCATCTTTCCATGAAGCAAGTGAAGCATTGAATAAGTCTTCAGTTAATCCAATGATGCAATGTGCCACAACATAATGAGCAAACTCGGGTGCTTTACCCTTCCCTTTCTGAGGCGTTTTACTTTTTCCTTCATTTATTCCCTTATCAATTATGTCCCAAGGCAACTTACATATGGAAGCATAATGTATATCTCTATTGCATCGTATGCAATGAAGATCAAACCTTTCTCCTTCGAAATGTCTACCCCCCTGCTTCTAAAATTCTTCCTTCCTCTACCTCTTCGGCTGCCTCTTCCTCTAGAATATTTTTTTGCATGATTCTTCTCTTTTTGTGAAAGGAACACAACTTCTTCAGAAGACCGAGGAGTTGTCATCTTCCCAAAAGCCTTCTCTCTTTCAACAAATTTCTTCATAGGGGAGTCAGAGGTAATATCCTTAAGGTTTCCACTTGCTTGCAATGACTCAAGATAATGTGAATAGGTGGGATATAGTGCCTTGAAATAAGTTATGAGAGGAATATCTATTTCAACACCAGTGGATTTTATGTCATGCATAATGGATCTTAATTTTGATGCTAAGGTAAGAGGGTCATCATTTTTCAACTCAAGATTGAACACTTGATCATCAATTGAAAAACTTCAAGTTCAGAGTGTGAATCATACAATTCCTTCAACTTCTTTAAGGCTTCAAAGGCATTTGAAAATGGAGAAATATGTCAACTCACCTCTTCATTTATTGACGCTGCAATCAAGGCATAGGCCTTGTTGTTCTTGTTTTCTCAAATGGCAAGCTCCTTATCTGAATTGGGTTTTTCAGGTGCATTGTCTCCCTCTCCTTCACAAATTCCTTTCCAAAGTTCATTAAAAATCAAGGTGTGTTTTATCTTTCAGGACCACTCATGATAATTCTCTTTTCCAGTGAGAACTATATATGCACAAGCTCTAATTTCTCACTCTTCTTTTTTTTCCCAACTTTGAGGATTCTAATTCTCTTATGTTTTCCATAAACACAATTCTCACATAATTCCAAATCAACATGCTTCAATACCTAGAAACAAATTTCTTGAGTGAAGAATGTTCATCCCCTTCTCACTCATGTGCTCGAGCCTATGATGCCACAATGTTGTATCTGCTCCTGTAGAGGTTAAATATTAACATAATTAGAAATACAATGTACCAACCTTTCTCCTTTTGCTATTAGCAGGGCTTCTTTAGTGACTCTCCAAGTTTTATCTATAAAAGTAGTTACACAACCTTCACTTCCCAATTTCCCTATTGAGATTATATTTTTCTTCAGATATGGTACATGCCTTACCTCCTTCAATAGCCATTAGTTTCCATTCCACTATTTTATGAAAACTTTACTCATTCCAATCATTTTATAAGGTTTATCATCACCCAAATGAAATTGTCCAAAATCTCCTTGAACATAGTCATGAAAGTGTTTCCTATTAGGTGTGGTATGGAATGAGGCCCATGAATCTACCATCCATACATCAAAAATATTTTCCAATGAAAGAATCAAAGCATCTTGCAGCACATCACTTGTCACATTTGCTTCATGATTATTTTCTTATTGTGTGTCTCCTTCTTTTCCCTTCCGAGACTTACAGTCTTTCTTTAGGTGTCCTTTCTCCCGCATTTCCAACACACTAGCCCCGAGCTGGACTTGTATCTGCCTTTCCTTGACTTACTGCAAAATCATGGGTTCTTTCCTCTTTCCATTTTTGTTCCCCTAGTCTCTGTAGTCAAAGCATTACCTGATGTCTCACTAGATATTTTCCGTCGCATTTCCTCGCTAAGATTTGCATTGACAACATCATCAAAATTTAAAGTACTAGATCTAGAGACAGAGTTACTAATGGACATGACTAAACCATTCCAACTTTCTAGAAATGAGCACAGAAATAACAGAGCCCTAACTTCACAATCAAAATTTACCCCTACAGAACTTAACTGGCTGGTAACCATATTAAATTAATTTATATGATCAACAACAGATCAAACTTCTGACATCTTCATATTAAATAAACATTTCATAAGAAATACCTTATTTGAGGCTGAGGGTTTTTCATATAGTTTGGCCAACCGAAATTAAACCCTTTGTTGTCGTTTCCTTTGCAATATTAAAGGCTACCGACATTGCTAGGCATAACCGTATTGTTCTAAGTGCCTTTCTGTTGAGAATATCCCATTTTTTGTATGTCATACTCGACGACTTCTTTGTCTTTCCGCTCAATCATAGGTACAGATATTTCTGATACAGATAATCTTCCATTTGCATCTTCCACAGCTAGTAGTTTTGGCTGTTAAATTTTTCAACCCTAAACCTACCATCTTTCGCTAGTGCTCCCACTCAAACTAGGAACCCTTCTCTCATGTGAGTTTATCAGCCAAATAGACCTTCAACTCTGATACCAATTGTTAGAAAATTATATATTACAAAGAAATGGAACACATAAAATATTGCATAAATATAAACACATAAAACACATGAAACAAGAGAGACACAAATATACTTGGTTCACCCAATTTGGGTTATGTCCATGGAGAAACAACCAATCCTTCCTTTTATATTATCCATCAAAATGAAGAGATACAACCTAAAACAGATCCGTTGTAATTTCCTCTTCCCTCTAAGACAATATCCTCTCTCTTTCTCGCTCAGAATACACATCTGCATAGTCACAATACAATTCCCTCATATATAGTGATGGGTTTCCTTCTAGGGAAAAAATCCTAAAGTAAACATAACTTCTACTATCAGATCATCTGCCTAATGAACGACTCAAATTGACTACAAAATTACAATATTTTACAAGGAAATTTTACATCTATTTTTAGCTTCAGGGGCACTACCTCCGAACCCCCGCTAGGGGGGGGCAATAAAATCGTCGTTGCCCCCCTTGGCCCCCCTAATGACGCTTAAACCACAGGTGGCGTTGCCACCCTGTTACGAACTGGGGTCCAATGTGGTGATACCTCTGAATAAAGAAGATAATCAGGCTCCACACCCAACAGATCTTCCCCTCCGGATTTGTATGATAGTTGGTTGGTAGATAGTGGGGCTTCTAGAGATTTATCTGGGTACAAAGAATTCCTCTCTAACCTGGTTGAGAGAGAGACAAGCTTTAAAATCATTCTTGGAGATAACTCTACTCATCCTATGAAGGGTTTTGGTTTTGTCAAATTTCATTTGGACTTTGCTGAATCCATTCTTCTTCATGTTGTGATGTACTTTTCAGAACTAAAGAAGAACTTGGTATATATTTATGCTTTTGAAGACAAGGGTATGAGAGTAACTTTTATCAAAGGAGAAGTCCTCACGCCTATGGAATCCCGCATGAGTGATGCTGTTACCTTGGGATCTAGAGTTGAAGAACTCTATAGATTCAATGGAAGTTATATACTGGCAATGGTCCATGGCACTAATCGTCAAAGTGTGCTATGGAAACAAAGGTTGTCACATCTACATTATGAAGCTCTACTGAAAATCAAGAAGTTAGTCTCTGGGATACCTGATGTTCAAGCCAATCATGATGGAGTATCTTTGGGGTGTGCCAGTGGAAAGAAGATAAGCGGACGATTCCCCTCTAGCAAGAACAAGAGCGATGATATTCTTCAAATGATTCATTATGACCTATGCGGACCCATTCCGATGCACTTTATTGGTGGACATCTCTACTACATAATCCTCATTGATGAATTCTCTAGGAAGACATGGATATACTACTTGAAGCACAAGGATGAGGTTTTTGATATGTTCAAGGACTTCAAGGCGCTAATATAAAATCATACAAGGAAGAGACAATTATGGCTTCGTGATACTTTACAGGATGTTGAGAGATATTTTCTCGCCAAAAGGACCTTTAGAGAAAGTAAGAAGCCATGCCAATATTAGGGATGCATTGTATCTATGAGAATTATGATCCAGGTTGAGACTTCTACCCTTGAAGAAACTGTGAAAGAATAGGTTTGGAAGAATGCCATGGCCGAAGAATATGAATCAATTATTAAGAATGATGTATGGGATGTTGTGTCAATACCTAAGGGAAAGTTTGTTGTAACCTCAAAATGGCTATATAAGATCAAACATGGTGCTGATGGAAGAATTGAGAACTATAAAGCAAGCTTTTTGGTCCGAGGTTTCTCCCAGAAAAAGAGAGAAGACTATGGCGATATATTTTCTCTCGTTGCATGCTACATTGCTATTAGATCAATTGTTTACCTTGATTCTAGTCAAGGATGGACTCTTCACCAAATGGAAGTAAAGACAACATTTCTTCATGGCATGCTATAGGAAAGTGTATGTTGAATAACCTTATGGATTTAAGTGAGGGACATGAAGACTCACATTTGTAGGTTGAATAAATCATTATGTGGTTTGAAGAAAACTCCGTGAGCCTGGCATGCATGTATTGATAGTTACCTGGTGAAGCTTGGATTCACAAGAAGTAGTGACGATCCAAACCTCTACTTTAAAGTGGTCCAAGATATGCCTTTGATTTTGGTTTTATATGTTGATGATCTATTATTCACAGGTAGTGAGCCCCTAATGCCCGACCGTAAGAGGGAGTTAGCCTCCGAGTTTGAGATGAAGGATCCTGGTATGATGCATTACCTCCTGGGACTATAGGTTTGGCAGAGATATGGGGAGATTTTCCTTTCTCAAGGAAAATATGTCGTAAAGTTATTAGAAATAATTAGAATGAAAAAATTCAAATCCTTGGCCATCTCGATGGAGATAAAATTAAAATATTTATGTGGAGACATTGCTGGACTTGACTTGGCAGAGTACCGATAGTTGATTGGAGCATTGATGTTGTTTGTGAACACCTGTCCAGACATATGCTTTGCAGTGAACACTTTGATTCAATTCATGACTGAGCCTCTTCATGCACATTGGGTTGCTATAGAACTGATGCTGATATATTTGCATGCGACAATTAACCTTAATCTAATGTCAGAGATGTACAACTTCATGGTTACACTAATGTTGAATGGGTTGGAAATGTTATTGACAGAAAAAGCACACCAGGATGTTTCTTTACTTTGGGATCTACAATGATATCTTGGATGAGTAGGAAACAAAAATTTGTTGCTTTAAGCACAACCAAGGTAGAGTACATTTTTTTCTAGGATGGCTAGTTGGGAGGCAGTTGGGTTGACGAAGCTCTTTGGAAAAATATTTGAGAAGGTCCTGGATATGACACTCATATACTATGACAAGAAGAGTGGGATCCGTTTTGGAAAAGAATCCTGTATTTCATGACAAGTCCAAGGATATTAAGATAAGGTATCACTACATTCCATACATGGTGCAAAGAGGAGCCATGAGACTCCATTGCATTTTGACTAATGAGAAAATAATAGATATTCTCACCAAGGCTTTGTCGAAAGGGAAGTTCTTGGTATTTAGCGAGTAGGTTGGACTAATGGATGTGACCCTCTCAGGTAAGGGTCTCAGCTAATCGAGGACATTGAGCTATGCTCTTCCCCCATGCCTGAGCCCCTAGGTTGAAGAATTGAGTCCGAAAGCTCCTGGGTTTGAGGTAACTCATGGGAAATAGGTGTGTCTGATCTTTACCTCATGGTAAGTGTGTATCTCCCCTATTGTCATCTCAGGGTTGTGTATGATCCTTACTTCACGGTAAGTGTGTATCTCCCCTTGCCAAGTATAGCCTAGTTGGCATCTAGTTTACCACCCATCTAGCTAATGGGTGTTGGCTTCTTGAGTTAGGTGCTATTCTTACCATTTATGGTAAGTGGCATCCCCCTCAAGCTAGAGATGCAGGTGTTCTACCACTGACTCTTAAGGCTTAAGTTGGGAAGATTAATAGACAATAAGATAGGTACAATCCTTACCATTTATGGTAAGTGGTATCCCTCCTATTATTGCCAAGTAGTGGGATAGGCACGATCCTTACCTCATAAGGTAAGTTGCATCCCTCCTATTGTTTGTAGATTCATAAGTAGTAGCAGAGACTCCCTGCTGGCGATTCCGGGTGATTGCATAGGCCTCCCCGATGGATGGAGGGTGGTAGCTTGAACTCCCCTATGATGTTAAATTCTTCTTCTTTTAGATTTGAGAGTCTTCAATAGAAATGAGCAGAGACGAGCATAGATGAGTAGAGGTGAGCATAAATGAGCAATGGCGACATTTGATTTCATGATGACGAGATATTTGAGATGGGACGTATGTTGCAATCGGTAATTTCTCCCTAGCTGAGAGGGATTGTTAATTTTGGCAGCTCAGGGACAAATTCTTTCCTTTGGAAAATCTTCCTCATCCAGAAAGACCTCTCCTAGCTATTGGAAGAATTTAATTTGGTTAAGAAAAAATCTATTTTTGAAGAGGAAACCCAAATGTGCACAAAAGTATAAACAGACTTTAAAGAGAAATTGGGCACCCTTGGAAACATATAAATACAATACAAGTTGACCTCATTTGGACATATTCTCTCTCTTTTTTGGTTTTTTCTCTACAGGTCTAAGATTGATTCACGAAATTAGTTCGTATAGTATGAAATTGCAGTGTCCGAGTTCACACACGTGAAAAGGAGAAATTGATCTAGGACCACAGGGTTGGAACATGGAATTCTCAGTTGTAGCCACACACTTGATAGGGTGCTCACTGCAACTGGAGAGCTACAACCGCACACATGGTCACTAGCTTCATGCGGCTGTGGCCTAAGATATTTTTGACAGTTATCCACAGACTTTGACCGTTGGCTACAGGTTTGGAAACTTTAATTTGAATCAGATCTATCTATTGAGCTCATCTCCTGGATATTGTTTGGTTGGCATTGTTGAATAGTTCTTTTATTGATAAATTGGAACATTGTACTCTCTTTGCTGAACATTTTATGACAATTTAATAAGAAGAATTTGAAAGAGATTTCCCTTGGTCTTTGACCAAATCCCTGTGTCTCTTATTGCTCTTGATTGTCTTTCATTGTCTATTGCAATCATTATTCTATCTATAATTGCTCTTAAAAAATAAAATTATATTGAAAAATTATTAATTAAAGAAATGAATTAAACTAAAGTAATTATAACAACAAAAAATAATCGAAAATCAACATGAACACACTTACTAACCAAACCCAAACAAACTTTTTGTTAAACTCAAACAATTTTACCTTTTTTCTTACCTCATTATGCATTTTGAAAAACTATCAAATCGAATCAAATGCGTTAATACTTTGATAGTAAAAATCAAGTCGAGTCATTGAATTAAAGTGATAAAAGTCAAGTGGACTTATAATTAAGACTTGTTTGTAGATAAGGTTGTGGTCTTTTGTCACAACCTTGCTTTCGATCGATTTTCATATATCACCATCCGCTTTATAAGACAATTGACATTAATATGCAATCAAGGATGCTCAAATTTATATAAGAACAAGTATTATTTCTTGGGGAATCGAGCAATAATGTTGAGAATGATATTTTTGACTAAATGAAATTGAGGTAAAGCAAAACAGTATAAAGTCAATGTAATTATCTTAAGACATCTACTGGAACTGGCAATTTAGTGATACCTTTTATTGAACCAATGTGTTGTCATAACTTTTGAGGGCAGAAAGCTGCAAAGTGTTGGCCCATGCGGTCCCTGCTTTTGATGATGCAGACAATCTAACAAATGAAATTATGTAAATTTTTAAGAGTCAATCGTAGACCGTTTGGTATCGCACTCACTGAAACCTGAAATCTTTGATACATTTTCTATATATTCACAACATCCTCTAGTATTGCTCATCAATCTTTTCCTCTCAGTTTGTGTAAATTTGCTTATTCAAAGAGAATTCAGAATATCTTCAGCATGCCATCTCTAGCTAGTTATAGGCACAGCATAAGCCTGCCTTCTCAAAGCAGGTATGTCCCCAAGAGAGGGCAAGTGAAGGCAGCCATTGCCTCTTCCCTTGCACACTCCATCAAGTCTCTTTTCACATCACATTCGTTCTGCAATTCCCATGGCTTTTGACAGCACTTTATGATGGCCACTTTTTCTCTTCTTTGGCCTCCACCTGTGTTAGATTTTCACTGCAATTCCCATGGCTTTTGACAACACTTTATGATGGCCACTTTTGTTCTTCTTTAGCCTCAGCCCTCCACCTGTGGTAGATATTCACTGTAATGTCTGTTGCAGAGAAATGATCATAGTGTTTACAGATAAAATTAGAGACACTCAATAATATATTCTATTTATTTGAATAAGGGAATTACACACATATTTATACAATCAATAGTCTCAAGATAGGAATGCTATCTTAGACGTACAGTAGTGTGGTTGAGAGATTCTCTCAACCACACACTAAACTAGGAGAAACTATATTCTAGCTTATTCCTATTATGTAGGAACAAACTCCTCAAATAGAAAAATACAACCATAGACAAGTAGGAATTAATTATTTCCAACTCCCCCCGTTAATGACTACTTGTCATGATAGTCAAATCCACCACCATCAGGCGAATTGCATGTAAAAAACCTCCAAAAGCACAATCTGCCACCCTCGGACAGATCCACAACTTCTCCGATCCCACGGATCCCCTTGAAGGTGAATTGGCGCGATCCTGAACGAAAAAACCCGCGCTTATTGGCGCGACTAATGGCCTAACATACATGCCAGTTGGCCTTCCTGGCGCTGCTGTCAGCGCGAAAAATGCGCCAATCCCCTTCTACTCAGAGAAAATCATCTGAGTCTGAGCCAGGTGTTCTGCAGTCCACCTGCTCCTACGAGCACAAAGCTCTTGTGTACACACAGCCACAAAGGCACTTCAAGCCACACAGGCAATTCCGCCACACAGGCAAGCTAGCTTCAAAAGGCACTTCAGCCTCAAAGACCATATAGATGGTTTCTGGCTCACCATCAACCATTCAGCCACAAAGGCAAGCTGGCCACAAAGGCACTTCAGTCACAAAGACTATATAGATGGTTTCTGGCTCACCACCAACCCTCACTTTCAAGTGATAAAAGATGGTTTCAGGCTGACCATAAACCATTACAAAGTGGTTTTAAGATCACCATGAACTTTCAGATGCCTTTAAAAATCTTACATCTGATTCCACATTTTGGAGTTTCTGGGTACATACACTGACTATTACAATAACATGCTAGGGAGTCTATTCCGCAAACCATACTAACTCAAATAAACATCTATTTTATTGTCCACCATAAATGTTGTCACTGCTGCTTTTGCTTTGCCTCATCTGTTCACTATTCACATCTTGGGCATCTTTGTCAAATAAATTCTTGGAACTTCCATGAACCTGTCATTTGTTAGAATAGCCAATTCTAACAAAATAACTTCATATTGAAGTGGCTAATTTCAATATTTATATCAATTTAAATTCCAAAAAAAACATTTACCCAAGTATGCACAAACAACCATGCTTTTTCCTTCAAATCTACCACAAAGTTGTTCTCTTCCTTGAATGAAGAATGCAAAATACCCATAGAAGAATGTTTCTGCCGTGAATTCAAACACGAACTTGATCCATGCAGCCGAACCCAATCTCCAGCAGCAAAACCTAGAGAAACTCTCTCTAAATTAGAAGCATGTATCCTTAACGGGTCATGCAAACCATGTACCCTCACAAGTGCATACATATCACTATCTATTCCAACTACTGTTCCCTCCACAACATTCATATTCTCTGGCTTGTTCAAAATTGGAACTTTTCTTGATCGCATATAATCCCCAACTTGAAGCTGATCCTCTGGCAACCAGGCAATTCTCCTTCACATGATCCCTGAGATCCTTCTCCTTCACGCGATCCCTGAGATCCTTCACGCGGCCTCCGAGCAAGTCGCCTGCTCTCCGGCAGTGAATCCACGTTCACGCAACAACTATTTTCCACCACTGGATTTCGGCTGAAACGCGCCACTAGTTGACCAGCTGCTTACCACGCCTCCAGGCAAGCAATTTCAGCAAGAAATTTCGGCCTCCAGCAAGAAATTTCTGCCTCCAGCATGTCTGCTTCAACGGCCTCAAGAAATTTCGCTTCCTGCGCAGTGTGTGGATCTGCTTCAACGGCCTCCACGCCAGAGCTGGCCTCGATCAAGCAATTTTTGCAAAAGCTCACGACGCAGCCTTTGAGATTTCAGGACGTAGCCTTCACACTCATCCTCAACCATCTCAGAACTTCTTGAAGTTGGGAAAGTGTCGAATTCCTCGTCGAGTTCACCAGGGCAGAAGCAGCTATTAGAGATATGCTGTGCCAACCAAGTGTTAGACACCCATTATTCTCCTCAACCCTATATCCTTTTCGACCTGAGAAGAGACTGAGCAACATGTTGGCCTGCTTGAAAGCATTGGATCCCAAAGGAATAGGCCAGAAGCCAGCATTTCTCAAGCGAACGCTCCAATTCAGGAGAGGTTCGCTCCTTTCCACCCGTTCCGATCGCTTACAATGTTGCAAATTTCTCGACCCAGATAGACTTCCGACATCACCTGATCTTCGCTCTGGGCCTGCAACCCTCGCGCCTCCAGGGAATCAAAAACTGTGCAATAATAGTGCAGTGCCTCTGTAAATCGATCCAAGAAAATTCACTGCAACAGCCTCCAGCTTGGGCCGGGCGTCGAGCATCCATGGTTTGATGTCGGCGAGGCTTGTGGCAACATAGCCACGGAAGGAGAATTTTACATTGACGGACTCTGCTATAGAAATTCCCTTATGCACCATTCGAAATGTATTTCGACCTCATCATTAATCAAACATCAAAAAAGGAATACCAGCGTGACCTCCTTGTCAACAACTCCATCGGAGGCGAAGAATCCGAGTTTAATGGTTTGGCATACACTGATAATCTTGTGAAAATAGCAGCGTACGTCACTACACGCCTCCACGTGGCCTCCAATCGATTCACACCTCCACTCGCGGCACATCTCCACGGCAATCCCGGCCAGGCAGCAACACGTCCCATGGAGAGAAAACAGTCACTCGCTTGTTGAGCTACACCGCACCAAACTTCTCCACGCACGACAGCTACTCTGCAGCCACGAAACGCTTCCACCACACCTGCTCAGCCTCCCGCCTGAAGGTGATCTACCACGATCTGGTCATCCACTACAGGTCGAACCTCTGCGCAGTCTGAGGAAGACAATCCGCCTTAAACTGCCTTTCGTGGACCGATCTCCTCACGCAGCCCGAACGCTGCGTCCTCCTCCTTCTCTGGCAGACGCACTAGTAGTTCTCACACTGATCAACAGATCGGCATGCAGATCTGGGCAGGCTGATTCCTCCTCCGTTGCCGCCGATCTCACGCAACCTGTAAAGAAATAAAGAGATTCGGCCTCCTCCTTGTAGTGTCGGCCTCCTCCACGCGGATTCAGATTCAACAGGTCTTTAGCTGCAATCCACGCCAACGGCCTCCGGCTCTCCACGGCAGATCCGCCTAAAAAAAAACACGCAACATGCAAAGAAGAAAAAATGCAGTCTATGACATGAACCTGTGCCTTCGAGCCATCGTCCATGATCGATCTTGGTAAAATTGGCATGGCAATATACGGAGCGCCACGGTTTGAGCCCCCATACTGAAGCGTGTTAAAGTCGGAGCAGATACAGTTGAACAATGGGACCTCACTGCACTGCTGGGTTTTACAGAAGAACGATCCACACAGCTTGGAGAATCGCAGGCCATCTCTCCTTTCAGTTCACGATTTCGGCGCAGACAGCCTAACGGGATGGGATACCCAGATCTGCGCTCTCGGCAAGCGCTTCGATCTCTTCATCCCGGATCTCATTTTCTTCGGGGACTCCACAACCAAAAGCTCTGAGCGCACTGAGATTTTCCAGGCAGAGTGTCTTAAAAGTATGCTCCAACATTTCGGAGTGGAGAGCGTGTTGAAGAACAGAGTGCACGAGCAATCATACAAATCCACCGTGCAGATCCACCGATCCACGACACCATTGTCCAAAAAACCACTGGTCCGCCACACCACTGATTCGGATCCATCGATGCTCTCGCTGCTTCACCACAGGCAGATTTAATCCACTTCTTCGCTTGGTCTCCAGCAGTCTCCAGGCATACTCAAACGATCCACCAACCCACTGCTGAGCAGGCACTCTCGACCTTTCTACTCCAGATCCAAATATTACAGTGGTTCTTGTCCTCAACAGTTGCACAGGTGTTGATGAACAACAATGATTCATCCATCCATCTGCGGCCTTCGGGCCTCGCAGCTACTCGACGGCTACTATGCGACCACGATTTAAAAAAACGCTCAGATCAGATCAACGCAGTTGCCACCACGATTCGAGCTCAACCGATATGCTGCCTCCTGATCGGATCTCTCTCCCGACTAGCAGACACACCACGGTTGTAGGTCACCAGATCCACGGCAACGTTTCACAGCTCCTCTTCAAGTGATCCATTTCAGTCTCTGCAACTCCTCCATAGGTCCCGCAACAGATATACCATGCGCACGGATGATGGACAAACTTAAAAAAATAAAATAAAGCAATACACTTTTTATTTTCCCTCAGCCCAGGAGAGGCCAAGCCCAGGAGGGGCCAGGCCCTCACAGGCTCTGATACCAAGATAAAATTAGAGACACTCAATAATATATTCTATTTATTTGAATAAGGGAATTACACACATATTTATACAATCAATAGTCTCAAGATAGGAATGCTATCTTAGACGTACAGAACACACTAAAATAGGAGAAACTATATTCTAGCTTATTCCTATTATGTAGGAACAAACTCCTCAAATAGAAAAATACAACCATAAACAAGTAGGAATTAATTATTTCCAACTTTTACAACATGAGGGAGCACAGCCTTGGCAATATAATCATTTCATTTGGCTAGGCACCATCACTCCCAGAGAAACGTGCCTATATCTTTATACTTATTGCCAGAGGAGTAACATGAGCTTTGAGGAAGAAATATGCTCTCTCTTCACAAATTTAATTCCAATATAGTATGTGCTCTTCTCTATTCTTCTCTTTAATAAAAAGGATTTACCGTGTTACTAACAGCTGTTGCCATCTTATGATTCAACCCATTGTTTGCTGTGGTGATATGCAAGTCGAGATTACATAGAACCTATTAACGGTTTACAGAGTTCTGTTATGTAAAATGGTTTTCCCTGTTTTGAAAGGAGGCTTGAAATGTGATTTTAGTCCTATGTAAAAGAAACTTTAATCAGGCAGCAGCCCAATTGGGTGCATCTCCCAATATTTATTTTGGGTTAAGTGGTGGAATTGGCAATCAAGTAAGGTCCATGTTTGTATACATATCAACAAAATTTCTTACACAAAGTACTATCACAAAAAATACCTTAACAATACACTTTATCTATAACCAATTTTAATACACTCTATCTATTACCAGCAGCTGCTATCTACCCTCGATATATGCATATAAACATTATTATCCGATCCTTGGTATCGTTGTTTTAAGCATATCTCGAAAATTCTGAAATAATATCAGTGGAAGAGCTCTTTAATTGCTTCACAGTACAGAGCGCTTTGCTATTTCAGTCGGGCATATTTGTTATAGAGATTGTATGGATTTGCCTCCGATTTTTTTTCTCCCTTGTTTGCATCAATGAATTAATTGGTGGAAATAATTCAGTAATTAATGATTATCTGTAAAATTTATAGTAGTTTTAATTATAAATAAGGGAATAGAATTTAATGGAGTTGTTTTAGTGTGATTTTTTGAATTTTTTGGGTTGTAATTTAGCGAAAAAATTTGAGGTGAAATTTTGATCTGTATTATTTAAACTGGTTTTTCGATAATATATATCGATTCAGCACCATGAAAAACTTTGGGGTACTTTGATTGTGCAGAGGTTACCTATTAAACTTGTGATTTCAATAAATTTCTACTAAATTTTAGAAAAATTATATCGAAAAAACCCACCAAAAAAATTCCAAAAAATCTCACTAAAAACAACTCCAAATCTAAATTACCAATAAATATTTTCTATTGCGTATTCATCCTTTCAATCAAGGAGGATGTGTAATGATCATTGAATTTTCATCCTTTCAATCAAGGAGGATGTGTAATGATCATTGAATTTTTATGTGATGGACGTCTGACTATAAATTTTTAAAGATTATAAATCTGGTTCGACTCAATTTTATAATTTTTATGAATTTATTAAATATTTATATAAATAAAGTTAGTGTATATTTATATTAGTTTTAGATTCATTAAATATAAGCAAAAAAAAATCTTAAAAAACTAAGATAAAATATTTCAATATTTAATTAGATGGATTTTATAGATATTGTCTAATGTAAAATATAATTATAATTATTTTAGAGAATAATTATTTTGGATTTTCTGTTTAATTAGATGGATTTTATAGATATTGTCTAATGTAAAACATAATTATAATTATTTTAGAGAATAATTATTTTGGATTTTCTAACTGACGTTGCAATTTTTTTATATTAAATTTTGAAATACACTTCACTTTTTAATAATTTAAAGTTAATGGTAAATTCATTCAAATAAGGTTACTTCATTTTTTATTTTTTTAACATTTTAATCAAGGCAATGTTACCTTCATTTTTCCTATTAAATAGAAAGTACAAATGTTAAAAACATTTCAATTATCTTTTTTAATATTTAAACTCTTCCCACCATAAACGTTATTGTTTCCTGATGTGGTATATATATAGTAATTAAAAAATAAAATATAAAATAAAATAAAACAATTATAAATCAATTTAAAATATAAAATAACAATTTACAAACAAATTTAAAATATAAAATCTATTTGAAATATTAAATAAATTTAAAACGATAAAAATTAAAATATTAAATTTTGATTTTTAATCTAGCAAAGCAAATGAAGAAAGAGACCAATGTCCAATATGACAATATTGGTTTCTTGCTCATAGGGAGCTTCTTCATAAAATGTAAAAATGTTCTAATAAGATGGGGCTTTTCCCTCACATTTTGTTAGAGCTTTCACACAATATGTGTTTCTTTAAGGTACAATATATGTATGCTATGTGTGAGTAGATTCTCATGTGTTTTTTCTTTTTTCCATGAGTTTTGCATATCACTATTAAAAAACACAAGAACAAAAAGCAAACATACTATCATTAAATAAAATGAGAATTTGTTGTAATAATCAAACATTGAAATATTCAAGGAAGATTACACTTCAATTTAAAATATAAAATCTATTTGAAACGTTAAACAAATTTAAAATGATAAAATTCAAAATATTAGATTTTTTTTTTATAGTATTTTAAAAATAATAAAAATATATTTTAATTGTCTAAATATTATCTATTAAGATTATTAAATCTTGTTGCTAGTTCAAAAGCATTTTTTTTTTGGGAGGAGGTAACTTTTAGATGTGAATTATTATTATTTTTTTTTTCAAATTAGGATTTGATTTTTAAATTTAATGGGTTTCACTAGTGGTTAATTAATCTCTATAAATAGATTTTTGACTAGTCGAAACTTCTCTTAAGTGATGAGTTGAATATTTAGCTTATGGCTCGGGGATTTTTGTTGTTGTTGTTGTCTTTGATAATATTGAGAATAAGAAGATTACTTGTGAATCTGGCCTTGGTTTTGGGGTAGTGTTGGTCTCTCCATGCAACCCTAGTCTCCTACCTTTGATTTGGTTACGACATCAATCTCCACGACTCTAGTTTGGGTAAGACGGCTCCTGAACCTTCCCCTGCATATTTGGAATCCCTAATTGTTAGCTTCTATTAGAAATGAAATTGGGAAGTTTTATTTCCATAACCCAGGAAATGGAAATTTTTATACTACCACTTATGCTTGAATATACATTAAGATGTATTTTAATAAGGGTTTTCATGCTGAGATAAATATGACAACTCCATACTACATATGGGTTCAAAAGTTTGATTATGATAATATTTCATTTCGATGTCGAGCGTGTTATGAAATAGGGTATGTAATTAAAAAAATTCTCTAAGCATTTGTAGAAAAATAGAGCTCGAAAAAATAACCAGAGGCCCAAATGGCGGGGAGGAGCTTAGAGTAAACATTATAAGATATATAAAAAAGAATAGACTCAGGGTAAGAAAGAAGCAAAAGACAACCTAGAAGAAGTTTTTGTCAAAGAAGATTCATTGAAGGAAACAAAAATCAATGAGGAAGAAATGCATGTCAACGAAGATCCTCTAGATTCAGCAACAATGGAAGCCCAAACACAACAAATCTTTGTGAAACTTGGATCCCCTTCTAAATTCTCAAGGAATAAAGCAAGAGAAGCATTTTCTTAGGCAAATGAGGAAGATCCTAAAGACAACAACGCTCACTAATCGAAGGGTAACCCATTGGATTTAGCAGAAAATATAGGTTGGATATATAGATATGAGCTCCATGTTAAACATAGAAAGAATTTCACATCTGATTGATCTCTAACAATGTGACCATTGAAACTACGTTGAGCTCAAGGGCAACCCTAATGTTGAATGGAAGAACAAGCTTCCTAAACGTGGGATGACATGGCAAGGATTATACAAGGCTAGACACCCCATGGGATAGTGTAATCCTCACAATTGGCCTCCACCCTTAACTGATCCCCATTAAATTTGAATCTAACACTTGATGAGAACTAAACTCTCCCACACAAACCAATTAGTTTACACCTCCTGAGTAACTATAATAATAAAAAAATTAACCTAAGTGGACAACGCGTGTTTCCTCCTAAAAAATCATTGGTTCAAATTAAGATAGAGTATGTACAACTCCATAGACCTTAATAGTGAAATCAATGCTCCAAAAGTCATTTTACCTTAAACAAATAAGTATAATATATAAATTTAGTGTTTATATTAATTGTCACATTCAATTATATTGTTATTATTATAAAATTGATATTAAAATATTTTATTTAAGATGAAAATTAAAACATTTTACTCAACCTATTTAACATGGAAAAAAAATATAATATATATATATATATATAAAATCACACCCATCGTCAACTCATGTGGAGCAACTATACTTTAACCTACTCAACTCCCAAGTGTTATTAAAGAGGCGATGCATTTTAATTTTTTGCCTTCTTTCAACACATATATAAAGTCATTTCCGTATTTATGATAACGTTTTCCTCATTGAGAGCTTTCTAATAATTGTGATAACGTTTTCCTCATTGAGAGCTTTCTAATAATTGTGCTTGCGCTCAAAATTGAGCTCTGACCACAACGCAATGATTCTTCAAAATTTTGAGTAAACACCCGTCTCCTATCAGGTCAGCACATGACACCACAAGAAATTTTGTGTGGAATCCATGCAATGCGGCACCATTCCATATAGATTCATCCCTCGAATGCATACTCATCAAGGCGGTTCTTTTTTTCTCTTTGTTATGGATTATTATTTATTTCTTCACAAGGCACTGTGGGTTAACTTCACATTCACATATTTAGTTATACGAAATATAAAGTTGGATAACATTTTCTCCTTTGTGGCACAAGCTATTTCACCTCTTTTCTGTATCGCATTATTAGAAGATTTAAATGTGCAATACAACCTACATAACTTTCATGCTTAAGATGTATGTATGGTGTGTTCCAAATTTTATTTTTTCTATAATATGACATATTTCAACAAATATCAATTTTTTTGTGTAATGTCTTGCATTGGTAAAGATTACCAGTGTACATTTATCTTAACCATGAATTTATTAAGCAGTCAGAAGGATCAAATCTCTTGATATGTAAATATCTTTTTAAAATACAAAATTTGAAAAAAGGTTTGCACCTCAAGATATTTAATCTTTCTAGGAGCTTGGTAAATCTATGGTTAAGATGAATCTATAATGGTTCTCTCTCTCTCTCTAGATATATATTTGCACATGTGCGTACACACACACTATGTGTAAATTTTCATTGTTTAAAATGCATTTTTTGAATTCATAAATGGATACAATACCTTGAAAGTCTCACCATGTGTAAATTTTCATTGTTTAAATTGTATTTTTTGAATACATAAATGGATACAACCCCTTGAAAGTTCCCTTGTACACTTACATTATGTAGACTACAAAAAATAATTGCACTCCCAACAAATCTTTCCTAGATTTTAGGTAAAACTGATTGAAAAATATACCTCAAAAGGGCCAAAATGTAAAATAATAAGAATATTAAAATGTTTTAACCATAAGATTTTTTTTTTTAATTGCATTATGTATGATATACATATATACATATGCATAGTTGCCATTGAAATTTTCTTTATGGACTTACATAGAATATTTTTTAGTTATTAATATTTGTAGACATTTTTTTAATTATTAATATTTTTAGACTACCATGTATCAATTTTTGCTCTAAGAGGAGCTCTACAGCCCAGTACGAGATGTTGTCACGTAATGTTACGATATGTTTTTTTTAAAACATGTATATGTATCTACTAATATATGCGAGATTGTCACGTAATGTTATGCTAAAAAATTAAAAAATATGCATATTTGTTGGCTAATATATGTATATTCCAAAGATTACTATAAAAAAAGAAAAAGAAAAATGTTACTCTATTTTCCTTCATTGAGCTAAGATATAATACCTACAGTATGCTATAAATGTGTAATGTAATGTAATGTAAACATTTTAACTTGGTGAAACTAAAATAAAAATAACCCTATAAAAAATAAGTAATAAAAAAATAAAATACGACCTATAGAATTGGCCCATGGTTTTAATAATCAATGGTATTGACCCCTGGTATTCATGTGGAATGTAAACTATTTAAAGGGGAAATTAAACTAGGCTAGACCCATCTTAGTTTTATGTAACCCTTAAAGGTAAAAAAAATTTATTAGGTTATATTAGGTAAAATATAATACAATAATATTAAATTTTACCCAATATTTGCTCTCAACGTGTCCACTTCTTATTATAATTTTCCTTTATATCTGAAGTTTAAAAGTAAACAAACTCAACTATAAAAATAACACGGGTGATGGCGAATATTGAGCAAAATGTAATATTTAAAGTGGGTTGTGACAAGAAATATTAGGTAAAAGGTAATAATATTACATTTTAATTAGTATTTACCCCCACCTTGACCACTTTTTATTGGGTGGGGTTTGTAATAAATATTGAGTAACATATGATATTGTGATATTATATTTTATCCAAAATTTCTCCTCACCTAATTCACTTTTTATAAAAAAAAAATCTTTATATTTGAGGTTCATAAGTAAACTTAACTCCTATGTAAACATTTGATCACATTATGGTAGAGATGTTTAATATTTAACATTTCGACTTGATAAAAATAAAATAAAATAAAAACATGAAATTAGTAATTATATTTATAATTATAATTATAATTAATTATAAATAATAATTAAACCAGCCTAGATCCATCTTAACTATGTCCCGAGAGGGGATCAAAAATCTTGAGATGCAAAGCTCTTTTAAAGTGAAAAAATATTTAACCCCTCTTAGTAATTGGTAAATCTAGAGTTAAGATGGATCTAGGTTGGTAGATTAAGAACTGAATGAATTACACATCTGCTTCTTATTAGAAAGTAATTAAACTAGCATTTGCACGAGATTTTTCAAAGGAAATGTCGTAAGTTGGTAGCACATATGGAAGAAGAGCATAGATGAAAAAAGATGTAATATGTTATGTGATCTAACTATAGCCCAATTTGAGTGAAAAAGAAATGTTAATGTTAAATATAATACAATCAAACAATCTACTCAAAACAGAGCTATGTGCACCTTTCAAGTGCTCAATCAAAGAGCTTGATTTCATTTACAATTGCATCAAAGGTTGAACCTTTGTCTTTCATCACTTTAGCCATACTAAACCATTCACCCTCATATGGTAATTGTTCTAGATCAAATTTCTATGTGAGTATTCTCCAGAGGAATTTCCATTTATAGACGTCTCCATTAGCAGAATTAAAGGTCTGATTCTTTGGATAAAGATATGTGGCAACCCAAATTTCATGTTCTGCAATAAATTATGCATCAAATGCACCCATAAATTGTTCCCACGCAATATTGTTCCCTGGGTACTTGAAAGGCAATTCTTTGTGCTTCCAAATGGCAATGTAAACACACAGTGTGCCTAAAATATTCATCAAGCTCCAAGGAAAACCTTTGTACTTGGCAAAGGAGTCTGAGGCCTCTAGAGCAGATCATTGGTGGATTCAAAACTTCAGTGATTATTGCATTGAATTATGATTCTAAATTGCCTTGTAGCTTTGTGATAGATGCACTCATCACTATGCCATCAATCTCTTCTTCAACATCATTTTCAGCTCCAACTTCAATATGGGATGATGTTGATGGAGTGGATCCTCTTAGCAGAATGCCTTCTTTGGACATGGACATGACTTGGGACGTGAAGGATTTTGATAATGCATATATAACATGTTAGAAAGCAAGCAAGTGACAAAAACATGGGTGACTAATCACCAAATTATGTTGGAGCCCCAAGTTTGGCCAGCCTTGAGGCCTTACTATTTCATACAATTCATTCATTTAGGAAGAGTAGAGAAGTAGCTATTGTAAACACATGGTGTTCTAAGGTCCATAGTCATAGCTCAACTTCTCAAGGTTTCTGGTATATATACAATGGAATGACATCTAATATGATAGGAGTTAGAGAGTACTTCTCTAGTTACAAGGAGGAGGACATTAGGTTCTAGATTCAAATGGGGAATATGTCTAAGTGCAACCAAATTGTAAGAGGGATTGTTCTATTTCAAAGGGAGAATGGCAAGGTGAATCTTATTCATGATGTGTTGCATGTGCGAGGCTTGGGGATGAACTTGATCTCTATTCTTGATCCTTCAAGACAAAGGATATGATTTTATCTTTAGAGGGGCACAGGTTCCATTGAAGCACATGGATTGGAGGTCACTTATGCTGTTATGAGTGAGTAGCGAAACGTTATATAAAATACATATGGACACTCCTAAGGAACTAGTTAGAAGCATCAATCCAAGCTATCAGGGGGAGCTATGGCATAGGAGGATGGGCCATATTCATCATGGAGCACTTAGACTTCTTCATGTGACGATGACATGTGTTAGAGAGGTGAGCATAGAGTATGATGATTTTTGTAGAGGATATGTGTTGGGGAAGTGTTATGTCGAATTTTTCATCTACGAATAAACACAATTTCCCTAGCTGGGTAGCTACACCTAGAACAAAAGATTTAAAGTGCTTAAACTTTTTCTATAGAAGATAAATAAGACAAGGGACCTACTTGTTATCTTTCGCTTTCCCTTTGTCTCCTTTTTATGGCTCCCGTCGCTCCTTCTTGAACTTAATCCACTCAACAAGCACCTGCAATCATAAATAGAGGACAAAAACCAATCAAAGCAAGAGATCTATATAAGCAAATGGAATCAAAAGCATTTACACATATAATCACCATACATGGAGTGTGATCCATTGTCACTCTTCCAGCTTGGGTTCCAACCAACATCACATCAAAAGCACAACACTCCAGCAGCATAACAATACTTGCTTACAATCTCAATCCTCACACCAACAGTATCTCCTTACAAATTCTCAAATTCCAACCCCTAATCACTTAGATGAGTGCTCAATTTATAGGAAAATGGAGGAGGTTTGGTTATAAATGAGGGCATTGAATGGCCTTCCAAACTTAGAGTTAGTTTCCATGGAGGAAGGGATGAGAGGATAGGAGGTTACTTAACTCATTCCCTATCCAATTTCGAGCTCATAGGAGATGATAAGTGTGGGAATCTTCTATATGGCTCCAGAAGATAAGAATATTCCCAGAACCCTATGATGATTTCACTCAATCTCACCTACCGTAGGTCAAAGTGGGCTTAAGTTCTCTAGAAAGCACCTTGACATGGGCCTACCTACACTAAAGCGCACTTACCCTTGACCAAGGCTATGTTGGTCCCTCAAAGAGGCATTTTTGGAGGGCTTCAAGCCAAGAAACTCTCACGGAAGGAGGAATTCAAAGTGATGAATTGTCTAGGGCATGTAGCAACTGAATTAGGGTTTGATGAACCCTAATGGTACTGATCTGAATGATGGGAGTGATGTGCCCAAATGGATCTGTAATAGCTTCCCACTAAAGCATGAAGTCGAAAATAATAATGTCGAGTGATATTCTTTACGATGTGATGAGAAGGTTCTAAAGTGGATAGTGACCTGCATTGATTACAATACATAATAGCATGATATTTTTATTTTTTCATGAATCACTGAGGGAAGGCATACCCATGCTTAGCATATAAATTTTCATTACAAGTACATAGATAGTCGTCTATAGATATAGACCCATGATGGGATGACCATCAATGTAAAGCCATTGTACGGATGATTTGGTACTTTCCTGAAATCATAGCCCGGATGGATGAAACTAGATCCAAGGTCTTCTATCTCATTCAATCGTTCACTCAAGTACGAGTCTAACCATGCGAATATATGATCTGAAGTCAAACATGGGAAGACACCGTTTGATTACCAGCCAATGATGTAAGTCGTTAACAGACGCGAGAGAAATCACCAATAATGATAATGATCCTCAAGGTACTGCAGTACATTTTGCATGGTGTGAATGGATGTTTTGATGTCGAACACCATACAAAGTCTTTTGGTCGAAGGCCAGTGATGTCAACCTATCGTTGGAAGCGAGAAACCTACCATTGATGTATGCAAGCCTCAAGGTACTGGAAGGGTGTTTCTAAGTCAACTTCTTGGATAATGTGTTGATGTCGACAAGAAGCAACTCGTCATAGGAGGGCCTTGATGTATCCCACATCAACGACATGAAACGAGTGTAATGATTTTGGAGACGGAATTTGACTGACGACACAAGGTTCAAGAATGGCAGTCATGAAAATGAAGGTTTATGAGTATTGCAAAGGATGAATTTTAACTGAGTGACTTCTCTTGAACATGTCAGCGACACTGAATGAATTGGTAGCATTGACCCAAAACCAAAGTAATGGATGGTGTGATAGACCAAGGTATGATGACCATCAAGCAGATAACCCAACCCATGTAGTCACAATGATGAAGTGAAAGTGTCATGTTCAAGAGTGACCTGCTGCCATAAAGTGGTTTACCCCTTTTCCCATTTTCCCCAGTCATTGCTGACCAATACCTCTTTATTTTTTATCAAGCTTGAGGAGGATAACATATGCTTGTTGTATAATTCCACCCTTCAGGTGAATCCATCGCTATGTGATTTTTTAATGAGTCTACCGAAAGTGAAACTCGGTCTTTTCATGATGGACAAGTTTTTCACTATTTGATGTTTTAACAAGTTTAAAGACAATGATAACTTGGTCCTTTTCATGTTTAGAGATTTTGAAAAGGGACAAAAAGAAAACTCCACAAGTTCTTTTTCGTAGATTTGTCTCTCAAGTCTGAAAAAGCGTAAAACAATACGAGAGAGAACATATTGACCATGTTCGATCAACGTATTCCTTTTACGTAAATAATCTATCTTAGTCCAGAAAAGGGTTAAACTTGTACCGAGTAGATGTCATTTCCAATCCATTAACGAGCTGAAAAGGACAAGTGCTCAACAATCTTTTCATATTTCGAGAGTCTGAAAAGAGCTTAAAGAGGACTCCACTTTGAGGAACGAGTGGTGTCTAGGATAGAAACTGGTTCCGGTGATGTTGGAACTTCTCAAAACATGTTGATTTATGTGAATAGGCTAGCTAATAAGACCACTCATTGCAACTATTCCTCAAAAAGGGTAGAACAACCAAGTGAAAGCGTATGATCGGCCAAGCAGATAGTGACGATGGAAGGAGAAAACCCAAGGCTCATATGACAGAAGAGGCTGATAGAATGGAAATGACAAGGGTTAAAATGGAGATGGGTTGATTTTTACACAAGCTTGAACCATAGGGAACTATGCTTGGATTTAGTTTCATGTTTACACAAGCTTGAAACGCGAAACTATGCTTGGATTCAGTTTACATGCCCCCAACATGATGACTCGAGACTAGGTGCATGCCCCCCAAGCTTCATTGCATTCACCTAAGTAAACTGCTTGTGGATATGAGGTGAATGGAATGAAGGTTCATTTTCGAGATCAAGTGAAAGACTCGAATGGGATTTTACGAGATCTAATTAAAGAATCGACTTGGAACTTTGCTCCAGGTGACCTTGTTTCATTTTAAAATGAGCTCGACACAAGACAAGGAACTCTGCTCATAACCTTTATTTCATTTTTTAACGAGGTTGACACAAGACAAGGAACTATCCTCATATTCCTTGTTTCATTTTTTAATGAGGTTGACACAATACAAGGAACTGTCCTCCTAGACCTGTTTCATTTTAACGAGGTTGACACAATAAAAGAACTATCCTCATATTCCTTGTTTCATTTTTTAACGAGCTTGACACAAGACAAGGAACTATGCTCAGGGGACCTATTTCATTTTTTAATGAGGTTGACACAGTAAAAGAACTATACTCATATTCCTTGTTTCATTTTTTAATGAGGTTGACACAAGACAAGGAACCATCCACCTGGACCTTTTTCATTTTTTAACGAGGTTGACACAGTAAAAGAACTATCCTTATGTTCCTTGTTTCATTTTTTAACGAGCTTGACACAAGACAAGGAACTATGCTCAGGGGACCTGTTTCATTTTTTTAATGAGGTTGACACAGTAAAAGAACTATCCTCATATTCCTTGTTCACAACACATAAGAGGTCGTGACTTCTAAGAGGTTCTCATCATATGGGAGAACAATGCTCTAGAAGGGATATGTAACAAGGAATCCGAGATTTGGTTCCAATGCCCCCAGTACATAATGTACAACATCACGAAATTGATCGTCAGTTGATGTAGGCATGGAACGGGTTGCCACATAATTGACCTGTGGCAGGGAAGATACCATTGGGACAAAAGAACCATTTAGGGAATATGGTTTACTGGAAGCCATATTTGGACCGGGAAATGAAAGCTGGTCAAAGGTGACAATTCCGCCTTCATGTGGAAAACACATCACGTGAAAGAGTGTTGAAACAATAGCTCCCATGTCATAAACATAGTCATGCCCAAGAAGTAAATTGTAATCTAAAGGGCCTAGGAATACCATCACATTGAGATAAACAATTTTTCCTCCCAAAGTAATAGGCAACTGAGGAAGGATCCCTAATGGTTTATTGGTTCCTCTGTTAAAAGCCAATAGATTCTGGGTAACTAGCACAAGTGGCGGCGAACCGAGCACTTTCCAAGTAATGGAGGAAAGGATACTCACAGATGCACCTTCATCTATAATAGTGCCAGGTACAATCATATTACAAACCTGTACTATGATTTGGAAAGGCACATAAGAAGGAAGATGACATCTTGCCATTCGATTCCAATCAAAGGAAGTGACCAGACTACTTGGAGGGGGTACCGTAAGAACAGGAGAATTACCCCCTTGAGTTACGAGAACGGAAGGATTTTTCTCCTATCTTGATGGAACATGAGGGTTTCCTCCAAGCTCATTGGAATATGAGGAAACGAAAAGAACCTAAGCAGTGTCATACTCACTCTCTATGGGAAAGGTATGATTAAATGAAGGTGAAATCAGGTCAAAAATTTCCTCGACCTATGATTGGTCAGGTATAGACTCATGGGATTTACATTTAGAGAGAGTGGGTTTGAACGGCGGTTGATTTGGGTCAATCAATTCATTAACTAGTGAAGGATTAAGGGAGAGTCTCCTGTAACCAGATGGAAGTTGTTGTGTAGAAGCAGGACGATTATCCAACACGTTTTTGGCTTCATCCAGATAGGGAAAAAGGTGAATGGGGTGATTCCCTTCACATAACCTACAAGGAAAGTTAACTTTACCCTTCTTTCCGTGAACTTTACTACCACTAGGTGATGGTGTGTCACCAGCATGATCTCCAAAAGTTGATGACATAGGACGATGTAAATGAAAAGACCATTCTTCTAAGATCTGAGGAATATCAGGAAAATTTCTAAGAAGATGGTCTCCTGTACAAAGTTTGCAAGGATATCGAAGTTTGTGAGGCTTATTGGACGGTTTCTCATTAGAAGTTGCATTCGAAGCAATGGTTGCTTGGTTGCCCCCCTGTTGAATTTTCTTCTTCTTCTTCTTCTTCCCTTTCTTCTTCTTCTTATCCACTTGGTTACTAATGTCAATACTTTCACCAGGCAAAGAGGAAGAAGGGGAGGAAGAAAAAATCGAGGAAGAAGGCAAAGGATCAACTTTAGGATCAATTGGAGGTTGATTTTGTCCAGTTGGAGGCGTACTCAATTACGGAGAAATCACGACATTTTGAACCAATGAGGTTGAAAACAACCATAATGGAAAGCCAATGGTAAATCTCAGAAGGGATAATGTAGCCATATGAGGAGCACCGATATTTCCAAAAGGAGGAAAAGGACTAGGATTCCCATCAAAAGGAATTCCTTGATTGGTGGACTTCGGAGTTGTTGCCATATGTTTCAACCTAAGATCAACTAAGAAGTGACATGGAAGATCTTATTCACGGTCAATTAATTTATTTTAATCAAAATAACATAACAAAACAAAAGAGGGATAATCTAGGCAAAAGGATTACCAAGCAACATTGAATTGCAGAATACCTCCCAGCGAACCGAGATGTACGGGCAGGTAATCTCCCTGAATGTTGTGTTCGGTGTATCACAGTGTACAAGGTGGCTAACTCGGTTACCTAAGGATGGATAGAAACCTAGTGTTATCCTCCCATATATACTCAAAAGTACGTGGAAGCCCAATTGATGTTAGCTCTATCTAATGCGAAACTGCATAGTGAGAGAATTCATTTATACTTTACGTACTGTAACACCGCCCTATATACCCGAAGGTACGTGGACGAGCTACGATATACTCACGTACATGGAATGCGGTATCACACTCGAAATTCATCACAGACAAGTTAGCGATAGCTGCTATGTTTAATGACGCTGGAACACATCTCTAGCCTAAACCTCTAAATGTTATGTGTTAAGTTACAATGCTCCATTAGGTTAATTTTAAGTTGATCTTGATTAAGAATTTACCTTTCAAGGTTCACCACGTGATGTATTTTGAAACTCCTAGAATTCAATTAATATGATAAGCATTCTTTTCATTCAATTTTAACAATTAAAACCTTAGCTAGTAGGGATGGAGGAGTTAGATTCTTTTAATAAAAGAACAAAGAACACATCTAATGCAATTTACCTAAACTATTCCTATGAGCACACACAAACTCTTTCAATGCATAATGAAAGTTTTCTTTTCAATTCACTTAATTTTGAAATAAACAAAAGGAAACTAATGCACATACAATCAATCAATCTTTTTGCAAGAATGAAGACTTTACAACAGTTCCGTTTCGAAAGAAATGAAGACTTTTACAACACTTTCTTTTGAACAAAGATTAATCGACTATAAACTAACTTTGACAATGAATTGATAGTGATAAAGAAATCATTTAAGAAACACTAAACAATCAAGGCCAAAGTAGGGCTAGAAAAGGAAACACAAATTGATTTCAGAGACACAAGCATCATTGATCTTTCAGCAAGCAGAAACAGAAGGAAATTTGGGAAAAATCAAGTCAAAGGTTGAATTTTTGACCTAAGGAGGATCAACGCAGCCTTGAATGGGAGACAATGTGCTTCAAAGCACTGTCCTCAAGCCAAGGGTGCTCTGCAATGCTCTGTCTCTAGACCAAACCTGCGCTGGTGCCAGAGAGGCCATCCTAGGGGCTTGCAAGCACAATTTTTACCAAAAAACACTTCAAAAAGGTTGAAACAAGATCAATGGAAGAAAGTAAAGTCTACTAGGGTGTACTAGGATGAAGGTAAACTAATGAAACGATGATCGTTCCCCAACGGAGTCGCCAATTTGTTATGTGGAATTTTGCATCTACAGATAAACACAATTTCCCTAGGTGGGTAGCTACACCTAGAACAATAGATTTAAAGCGCTTAACCTTTTTCTATAGAAGATAAATAAGACAAGGGACCTACTTGTTATATTTCACTTTCCCTTTGTCTCCTTTGTATGGCTCCCATCGCTCCTTCTTGAACTTAATCTGCTCAACAAGTACCTGCAATCATAAACAAAGGACAAAAACCAATCAAAGCAAGAGATCTATCTACTATAAGCAAATGGAATCGAAAGAATTTACACATATAATCATCATACATGAAGACGAGAATATGGGAAAAGGTGTAAACAACTTTATTAAGTAGAAGGAAGAATTACAACCATGAATCCCGATCCATTGTCACTCTTCCAGCTTGGAGTTCCAACCAACATCACATCAAAAGCACAACACTTTGGCAGCATAACAATACTTGCATACAATCTCAATCCTCACACCATAAGTATATCCTTAAAAATTCTCAAATTCCAGCCCCTGATCACTTAGATGAGTGCTCAATTTATAGGAAAATTGAGGAGGTTTGGTCATAAATGAGGGTATTGAATGGCCTTCCAAACTTAGAGTTAGTTTCCATGGAGAAAGGGATGAGAGGATAGGAGGCTACTTAATTCATTCCCTATCTAATTTCAAGCTCATAGGAGATGATAAGTGTGGGAATCTTCTAGATGGTTCCAGAAGATAAGAATATTCCAAGAACCCTATGATGATTTCACTCAATCTCGCCTAGTGCAGGTCAAAGTGGGCCTAAGTGCTCTAGAAAGCACCCTGACATGGGCCTACCTGCAATGAAGTGCACTTACCCCTCACCAAGGTTGCGCTGGTCCCTCAAAGAGGCATTTCTTGAGGGCTTTAGGCCAAGAAACTCTCAGGGAAGGAGGCATTCAAAGTGATGACTTGTCTAGGGCATGTAACAACTAAATGGTACTGATCTGAATGATGGGAGTGATGTGCCCAAATGGATCTGTAACAAGAAGTTTGTGAACGAAATTTTTCCAAGGAGTGACAGTAGATCATAGGGGATACTTGACCCAACGCATTCACATATATGTTGGTCGATGTCGACGAAATCTCTCCGGGAGTATGAGTATTTTGCAACCTTTATCGATGATTTCTCAAGGAAAACCTAGATCTATTTCTTAAGGACCAAGGATGAGGTCTTCAGTCACTTTCAGGAGTTTAAGGCTCTAGTGGAGAATGCGACAAGTGGAAATATATAGACTCTTTAGTCATACAATAGAGGTGAATACACCAACAAATAATTCCAATAATTTTTTACAGGTTAAGACTCACGAGAGAGTTAATGGTTCCTTATAATCCGCAGCAGAATGGGGTTGTTGAGAGGAAGAACTGCTCTATTTCAGAGGCAGCTAGAGAGATGTTGTACAACCATGATATCCCATGTTATTTATGGGATGAGGCATGTAGTACAAAATTCTGTATTTAGGATAGGGTACCACATAAAGCGCTTGACAAGATGACACCCGAGGAGACATTAACAAGGAAGAAGCCAAATCTCATTTATTTTAGATATTTGGTTACCTAGCGTACTGTCACATTCGAGGAGACATATGGTTGAAGTTATATAATACTATAGAGTGAGGTTACTTTTTTGGCTACAATGAAACTTTGAAGGCATACAAGATCTTCATCCCAAGGAATAGGAGGATTATAGTCAAGCGGGATGTTAGGTTCATGGACGACGAGGCGAATACAAGGTCCAAATAATTTATAGCAAGTGAAGATAAAAGTGAGAAGCCAACAGAAGAACCTACAATTGAGCAGCAGAATCAAGCGCAGTAGTAGAGCACAAATACAATGACCAGTGTGAGAACAAGTTCAGGTGTGAGTGCTCTAGAGGCTTCGTATAGCATGGAGTAGAAGATGCAACAGATTAGGGAGATGCATCAGCAAGATATGAAGGTGGATATTCCTGACAAAACTGTTGGAAGGAGGAACATGGAGGTTCAACAGAAACTCAAAGGCGCTCAAGAGTTTTTCGAGAATCCTAGGACGAGAAGTAGTGAGCAGAGAGAACCAAAGCGGTACACTAGCTACATGGCAATGGTAAATCGGTTGGTAGATAGTGAGCCTTCCAGCTATTAAGTGGCCACATAACACTAGGTGTGGGAGGATGTGATGGTTGAGGAGTATTCATCAATCATGCAGAAAAATATATGGGAGGTTGCATGGAGACCGACAGACAGGGATTGTAGAGCCATGTCTACTCTCATTATCACTAACTGGAGGAAGATAGATGCGTCCAGGGAGAAGGAAGTAGACCCCATGTTGTACAGGTAGTTGATAGGTTCTCTCATGTATTTTGTCAACACCAGGCCAAATATATCCTATGGAAAAAACTTTGTCAATTAGTTCATGGTGGAGCTAAGGAGAATGCATTACATGACAACTAAACATATACTAATATATTTGTGTAGCATTATTGATTATGAGATTAGGTATGCTCGAGCTGATGGTGATAGGTTGGTAGGCTATATTGATGCAGAATATTAAAGTAACATAATGCATCAAAAAATCGAAGAGGGGTGTGTGCATTTCCAACCAATCATAAGATAAACCACGCATGCCTTGCTTACAACGATCCCACTATAAATCCATGATATGACCAAGAAAATAACTTAGGTTCTCAAGGAATTTTTTTCAACTGTGAACACCACTCTCTTCCATAATTATCAAAGGTAGCCATGTTCTTCCACTAGGCTAAGACTTCCACAAATTTCTTAGATTCCTTCCCATTTGGTTTATGTTGCATAATATATCCCCTTATCTATTGATGTAGTTCCTTAGTGAACTCTCCTCTTAATGTTAATTCTTCAACCCAACTAGCATGAAAATTCATGGCCATATTTTCCCATCTCGGGTTTGAACTTCATTGTCCTGAATTTATACTAACAATTAAGATTTCACAAGCCAAAAGATTATAAAAATGTTCCCCTTTAAATTCAACTTCATTTAGGCATGAATTTTAGTTTCCCTAGGGAGTTTTAACTAACAGAAAACATCAGAAAATACCCACTTGCAAATGTACTTGATTCTCACTTGTGGATATTCTTTTCTCCTTGAAAAATATTTCATGAATCATTCCAGGGCCTCAAAAACCTCCAAACACTTGGTATAACATGTCCATTCTCCATCTAATGCATCTGCTTATTCTATCCAAAGGAAAACCTACTTTTTCTAAGTTATGGCATTGGATTTTGTGGTTCAATTTTCAGAACTTGAGATGGGTATTGGTTGTACCCATTTCTTACCATTTTCAATTTCCCACTCCATCCCAATGGTTCCATAAATTTAGGTAGTTGGTTTCTTAGCTACCAAACTTCATTAACTACTTTTTTAGGAATGAATAAGGAGGGAAGAATTTTCAATTCAATGTTTGGCACTTACAAAACGATTTTTTGGCTATGGCTATATTTTTAATAGGAAAAGCGATTTTCAAACTCCCTCCCTGATTCCCACTCATGGTATAATGTCTCATATCAACACTCCATCCTTAAATCCGTCAGTTGATGGTAAATTTCATTTCTGAATGAAATATTTTACATAGTTAAAAGTTTATCCACAGTAACTGGAAAATTCACTAGATCATATCTATCGCATCTACAATGATATTAAGTCATAATTTAAAATTTACAAAATGGGAGAAAACGTGGAATTACATATACTATGATGTAAAAAACACCTATTGGTGGAATAAGACATTTTTTACTTTCAATTACTATCCCTTTCTTTATATATAAAGCTGATATGAAATTATTTTACTTAAGGCGGACACTGAAATATTTTATTTATGGTAGACATTGAAATAATTATTTTGTTACTAATATATACTTTGTTAAATGTCATGTGTCAGCTCTCTCTGTCTCCTTATTATATGTGCCTCAAACTTTAGCACTGAGTGGATGTGGGTCCCTTTTCCCACAAATAAGGGGGTCTCATACACCAATTTGGTGTATGTCCTATATTATTATTATTAATATTGATATTATGAAGTTGATATTGAAATATTTATTTATACCCTAAGGGTTAGCTCAATTGATCGAGTTCCCCTTCTTAAAACACCTTGATAATGGGAGGTTAGGGGTCAATTCTCCTCGACACTCTTAGGTTTAGGCTATGCTAATGCACTGACCAGAAGTGATCCCTTCTGGTGGATCAACTCCGATAGTTTTTGTGGACATAGTGGCAACTGATCTTTGATGTCTGTGAACCACACATAAAAAAAAGAAATATTTTATTTATGGGCCATAGTTACTTATTTTTGTTATTCACTTCTTTTTTAATGCTACATGTTAACTAAATATTAAGAATTGAAACAATTACACATCTACATCATACTTGGAAATAGAAAGCGCCTATTGATAAAATAAGGAATCCATGTGTTTGTAACACTAGTGACCAAAGGAGCTTGCTTTTTAACAAAAATAAAGTTTAGAATATTTTCATAAAGCACTTGAACAGTAAATTAAATCTCCTATCATAAAAAAATAGTATTGAATACCTCTACCATAATTTTAAGATACCCCCTTCCATTTCCATTAACAAATCCCATATTGAGGTATTATGTAAAAAAACAATAGAATGATAATTAGAAAGTGGGTTGGATGTCGGGAGCGAAGGCGGGAAAAAATAATAAGGTTTCAGAGTTGCTGTGGAGGCAGCGATCCATGGAGGGGCGCAGAGGAGGGAGCTCCACTCCCTCCTTCAAGCAAGCCGTGAATAGCAAAGGAAAAAAACCCATGGAAAATGACAGAGGACCTTCAACGGGAAGGAATAAGAATAGTGAAGAGGAACAAAATGGACAGGAATCCAAGGAGAAAAGTAATATTAAAGAGAATGAGGAAGAAGACAAGGAACAGGGAACAAAAATCAAAGCACACATGGGCCCATGTAAGCCCAAAGCTGCAGTAATTCCCAGAGTCATGTTAAATGAGCCTGCTCTGCAGGAGCACAGGGAATACATGCAAACCTATGCAATCATCTGCAAATTCATGGGTTTATGGCCCACTGAAAAAGCCTTACAAATGTGGATAAGATACCACTGGAAACCAAAAGGAAACATTGACCTACACCTAGGTTCAAAGGGATTCTTTACCGTGGTTTTTGTGAATATCGAAGACAAGGATAGAGTTTTTGAAGGTGGGCCATACTTCTTTGCTGCTGCAGGTCTCTATATGCGACCTTGGATCATGAATTTTGTCCCAGAACGTGAGACCTTTACTTCAGTCCCGGTTTGGGTAAGGCTCTATTCTCTTCCGCTTGATTATTGGCAAACAGAATCATTAACAACCATAGGAAATAAGCTAGGTCGGTTTGTTAAAGCTTCTGAAGCCACTAGGAGGGGAAAGTATACTTCCTTTGCTCGGATTTGTGTGGAGATGGATCTCTCTGGAGCTCTTCCAGATGAGATAATCTTGGAAGTTCATGATGAAGAATGGGTTCAAACCATAGACTACGAACATATTCCGTTCAGATGCTGCAAATGTCATGAACATGGACACCTGTTCAGGGATTTCCCTCTCACCAGAATAGAGAATAAGAGTAAAGCTAATGCTATGAAAGACTCCGAAGGCTTTCACAAAATGGCATACAAAGGAAAGGGAAACAAGAAGGGAATAAAAGCACAGAAATCTGAAGGACAACAAACCAGCCAAAACAGGTTCTGAGTCTTGGAAGTGGAAGAAGAAGATTACACAACAGACCAGATGAAAGGGGAAGAATTAATGGAAGAAAAGAAAGTAGAGGACAAGGAACAAACACCAGATAAGATTCTGCAGACAGAAGCGATGGTGAGCGATGCTGAAATAGAAATGGATCAGGAGATGACCCCTAGTGAGATGGAAACGAAGGACTAGGAACTTCAAGAGATTCTTGAGAAAGAGAATCTTGACTTGGAAGATTTCTTGATTCAAGGAACTAAAGAAGGGATTGACTCTTTACCTCTAGAGGAGTTCAATAAAGTCCAACAGCTATATCTATGGAAAACCCAAAACAAAGGACGGAGAGGCAAAGGAGCAAGGAAAAGTAGAGCAATGAGGGGGTAAAAATGGTAAGACCCATACCTGTATTAGCACCCAGAAACCCAGGAAAAAGAAGAGGCGGGAAAAAGCAGAACAAGCTATTAATGGAATGTGGAAAGCTAATGATAGACTCAGGTAAGATGAAAGATCTAACTAGCTACTCCTTCACTAATCTTTAATAATGAAGTTTACTTCTTGGAATATCAGAGGTCTTGGTAGTAAAAGGAAACAGAGACTGATTAGTAACAGAATGAAACAAATAGCTCCGGATGTGATCTTCATTTAGGAAACCAAATGTTCCATTCATAAATTAAAAGAGATTCACAGCAAGTGGCTCAATAACTATGAGTTTCTGGAAGTCAAAGCAGAGAATACAACAGGAGGTATTCTCACCGTTTGGAATCCTAAGAAAATAGAAATTTTAGATGCTGAAGCATGTCAAGATTACCTCTCTGTGGTTATCCAGCCTGTTAGAGATAAGGAAACTTATCTAATCACCAATGTGTATGGACCCCAAAGATTGGAAGGAAAACAAAAGTTTCTTGATTCTCTGGAGGAACTAAGGGATAGACATGCAGGTAAGCCATGGATACTGGGAGGGGATTTTAACATGATTAAATCACTTTCAAAGAAAAAGGGTGGAACTAGAATTCAAAGTCAAGACTCTCTAAGGTTTCAGTCTTTCACAAACATTATGAAGTTAGTGGACATTACAACCAGTAATGGAATTTTTACTTGGAACAACAAAAGAGGAGGAGAGTCTCAAGTGGCTTCAAAACTGGACAGATTCATGATATCTGAGGATCTTATGCTCAATAATAAGGAAATCTCAGCAAGAATCCTACCCTTTGGAGGATCTGACCACTGGCCGATTTATCTGGAGGTGCAGAGTATTGGTACTCCAAGAAATAGACCTTTTCACTTTGAAAACATCTGGCTCTCTCATCCAGATTTCAACAGTAATATTGCTAAATGGTGGGCAGAAGATTTGAATATCCAAGGCACCAATATGTTGCTTCTTCAAAAAATACTAAAACACATTAAGCTTAAGCTCAAGGAATGGAACAAGAATGAACATGGCAACATTTTTACAGCCAAAAAAGAAGTAGAAGGAAAAATGCAGGAACTCAACCAAGCCCTTATCACAGAAGGCTTTGATGAAATCAGGAATGAGCAGGTCACCAAATACCATCAAGAATGGGAGGAATTGTGCAAACAAGAGGAAATATTTTGGAGGAAAAAATCGAGGGTTCAATGGCTCAAAGAGGGAGAAAGAAATACTAGCTTCTTCCATAGATCCACAATGGCGAACAGAGTTCATAACAGAATTTCAGTGATCAAGGATGAGAGAGGCATTCTTCACAACTCTCATGCTGAAATTGAAAAAGCTCTGGTCAAGCACTTTCAAGGCATTGCCAAAGAAACTTATTATAGCAGAGAGAATTACATCAGAAACTTCACAAGGCACATTCCTAGGCTGGTTTCCAATGAGGACAATTTCAACCTCAACAAGCCAGTAACTAAGGAGGAAGTCAGCGAGGTGCTCAAAGAGATGCAAAATGGTAAAGCACCGGGCCCAGACGGTTTCAATGTTGATTTCTTCAAAGCCTGCTGGAGCATTGTTAAAAAGGATATTTTAAATGTGGTAGAAGATTCCAGGATGAATAAAACTATTCTGAAAGCTCTGAACACTTCTTTCATTGCTCTTATCCCCAAGCAGGAGACTGCTCAGACTCTGGACAAGTTTAGACCAATAGCTTTATGTAATGTGGTCTACAAGATAATTTCAAAAGTGGTGGCCAACAGACTAAAACCTCTCCTTCCATCTCTGGTTTCTGTGGAACAAGCCGGTTATGTGGAAGGTAGGCAAATTCTCAACAATATTATTCAAGCTCACGAGGTGGTTCATTCTCTGACTATCAACCGAAAGGCTGGTATGATCATGCAATTGGACATTGCTAAAGCCTATGATAAACTAAGCTGGAACTATATCAGGAAAATACTTATTGCCTTTGGGTTTGATCACAACTGGGTAAGATGGATCTTGGCCCTGGTTACTTCCTCAAGTTTCTCTATTTTGGTCAATGGCTCTCCCTCTGAAACATTTCTTCCCTCTAGAGGCCTCAGACAGGGGGACCCACTCTCTCCCTTTCTCTTCATCCTTATGATGGAAGGACTGGGTCGATCTATCAATCATGCCAAAGAAGTTGGTAAGATCAAAGGTCTCCAACTTTCTGACAGGGGCCAGGCGTGGACGCATCAACAGTTTGTGGATGACACGATGCTGCAAGGAATCCCTACAGTCAAAGAAGCTCATGCATTCAAACAAATTCTAAATGAATTTGCCAAGGCTTCAGGTATGGAAGTTAATCTCACCAAATCCAAGATATTTTTCTTTAATACTAATATTGCCATTCAAAAGAACATTGCCAAAATTCTGGGCTTTCAAAGAGATTCTCTTCCCTCAAAATATTTGGGGATACCTCTTACTTCTAAGCCACTACACAAAAGCATCTGGGAGCCAATTATCAACAAACTGCAAGACAAAATCAGAAAATGGACGATTAGATCCTTAAACCTGGCAAGCAGATTAGTACTCACAAAGGCTGTTCTACAAGCAATCCCAATTTTTATGCTTTCTGTTCTCCCAGCTCCCAAAGGAGTTCTGCAGCTTATCAGAAACATTCAAAGAAACTTCCTCTGGGGAAAGGGGAAGTAAAGAAAAAATGGGCCTTGGTAGCTTGGGAAAAAATCTGTAAACCCAGAAATTATGGAGGACTAGGATTAGATGATCCTGAAATTCTAAGCAAAGCTCTAGGGGCTAAATTATGGTGGCGCTGGCTAAAAGAACCAAAGGCTCAATGGGCTACAATTTGGAAAGAAAAATATGCCAGTTCATGGCCTAGTGAGGATCATATAAGAATGGATGGTAATATCAAAGGATCACACATATGGAACAAGGCCTGGGACAATAGATGTCTAGTTCAATAGAATGGCTTCTGGGAAATTAGAGAGGGAAACTTAGCTTTGTTTTGGGAGGACAGATGGCAACAGGAACCCATTCTATTAAAAGAAGAATTAAAGGAACTGAAGGCAGAGACAGACGCTAAAGGATTAATCAAAGTTAAGGATTTTTGGGATCGAACCAACAATGCAGGAAAGTGGAGACAATGGAGGAATTTTGATCTTAGAAATGACAACCCCTTAAAAGACAAAGCTGATGTAATAATGCAAGAGTTAGATAGAAGGAAAATCTTTGTCTCTGAAGGGAATGACCAGCTAAGATGGGGCAATAACAATGAGGGCGCCTATAATCTTAAGGAGGCAAAAACAATTCTCCTTGGTTTGGCTTCCCAGGCTCCGGATAAAGCTTGGCAAAGACTATGGAGACAACAAGGTTGGATGAAAATTAAACTCTTCACATGGCTGGTGCAACACAGGAAAATTTTGACTTGGGACAACATTAGGAAAAGAGGTATTCTGGGGCCCTCCAGGTGCCAGCTTTGTGAAATGCATGAGGAAACAATGGAGCATATTCTCAACAACTGCTCCTTTCCCTCCAAGCTATGGGATTCTTTTGCCTCCATATTCCAGTAGTCAGACAGAGACCTTGGAAGCATTACCAACACCCTGAACAATTGGAGAAGCAATTTCAAGAATAACGAAGTTCTTAGCATTGCCTGGGCTCTAACTCCAGGCTTCATAATCTGGAACACATGGAAGGAAAGAAATAACAAGATATTCAAGGGGGGAAAAAACCGCCCCTGTACCTCCATAATCAAATCCTAAAACAACTACAAGAGACTGTAAGCTCCATTGTCCGAAATCCTCCTGTGAATCCTCCCTCGGCTTCTGAGTGGAGGATTCTCTACCAGCTTGGACTACAAAGGTTGATTCCTCAAAGCCTGGGAGGGAAGAATCTTTTCAAAGACTCAGAGCTTGAATTTTGGCAACCTCCTCCCAAAGGATTTTTAAAGTTCAACATTGACGGAGCCTCAAAGGGCAACCTGGGTACTGCGGGTCATGGCGGAGTTTTAAGGGATGAAAAAGGGAATATCTTGTTTATATTCCATGGCCATCTTGGAAAAGCCACCAACAATATGGCAGAAATTATGGCTATGGAACATTGTTTAGAATATTTGCTTCTAGATAATTGACACAATGTGATTGTGGAAGTGGATTCTGAGTTAATCATTAACTCAGTCAAGAAGATCAGCTGGGGTACTGCTCTGGAAAAGGTCTCTAAGAACTGGAGGCTCAATCAGATCTTTCAAAGGATCCACAACCACCTTCAAGGCCTCCATACCATCACTTTCAAACATGTTCGAAGGACGGCCAACAAGCTGGCGGACCTCCTGGCCAATCAAGGAGTGAATTGCGCAGAGGAAAAGTTTGCAACAAATTGGCAAGAGCTAACTGGACTGGATCTTAAGGCGAAATGCCATGATCAAGCAGAAGAAGATAGGTTGATGTTCAGAAACAGGAACCTGGAAGGTAATACTGACAACCCAGAAGCGGCATGAGCAGAGGAGTGGACTCTTTAAGTTTTACAGGGTATAGTAAGCTTTGGCGGTCTATTGGTCGCAGAAGCAAGCTCACTCAAAGCCTCTGTGATTGCAAAGCGGGTGGCTCTCCTCTTAGGGTTTCAGACAGACCTGTCAAGGCCTCGTCGCACATTATCTCCGGTAATCTGGTTTGTCGTGTGGATGGGAACAGGGCACTCTTGACGGCCCCGACTTTCCAGTTTCTAGTTTCCCGGGCGGTTTTCGCAAGCCCCGCGAGTGGGAAGCGGTATCTTCTTTTTCGCAGCGATCACAATCATTGATGGACGTGTGGCAGTAGGACAGTTTGAAAAACCGTCGTGATCGCACGTTAAATGGTGGCATTTAGGGTGCAGCGATATTCCTATCCGTCGTTGGATCTACCGATTAAGATCGACAGTCGCTTTTCATCGGGCTTGTTTGTGGGGCCAGGGTGTTTAGGTCGGACCGTCGGGTTTTTATAAAGTTTTGCTTTATAGTATTCTGTTATGAGCACCGGTTCGGTTAACTTTTAACTGCGCACTTTAGGTGGCTCTTTTCCTGAGATTGTAATCCTTTGGTTTTGGTTGTTTTTTCTGTACCTTGGTTGACTTCACCATGGTTTGGTGCCCACTCTGTTCATGGGGGTGTGTAAAATATGTAAATCAGTTTTGAATTAATGAAAGGATCGTCTCTTGCACTAGCAAAAAAAAGTAAAAAAATAATAGAATGACCAACCCCTTGTATCAAAATGAATGTAAAATTACTAGAAAATTCATTAGGTGTGCCTCTAATAAGTCCTTAAAATAAAACATGATAAAAAGATATAAAGCCCTATTTAAAAGGGGAAAAAAGAGCACTACATAATTAGAAAACAAGAGAAGGTTCTACACCTCTTAGAGATAGATCTTAAGATATTCTGGAGAAACATTTCAACTCGTAAAAAAGGAAAATAATATGATTCCCTTAAGGGATTGGAACTCCTATCTCAAAACTATTTATGATTCTTCTATTTCTATGGCCAACACTCCAAACATTTCTATAGACTATACAGTGCTTTCTACATAAGACATAAAGTTTGGTGTTAAGTGACTTGCATAAGGAAAATATAAGGAAGTCAAAGGCTAGAAAACCAAAATATTGAAAATTATTGGGCATATCTTCACCCTCACATACACAATCTCTTTAATTTAGTAGTCAATTAAGGATAACCTAAATCCTAGACTCAAAGCCTCATTGTTTATGTCATTGAAATTGTGGATAAAATTAACCCCTCTAATTATAGGACCATTATGATTAGCCTCATCTTAGCAAAGTTATATGAAAGTATTTTGGAAAATAAGATCAACATATGGCCTGATATCCATAGAAAAAAGTTAAAGGACGTGCGAATTTAGGGGTTATGATTCAGTTATGGACCATATTGTTACACTTAGGACTATTACGAAGGTGTGTCACATTAATAAAACTAATATCCTTTGTTGTTTCATTAATTTTAGAAAACCTTTTGACATAGCTCCCATAGCTAACCTTTGGAATAGGTTAAGGAAATTATAAATTCCTTATAAGATGAGAGGTTTTGCAGTAAGGTTATATGAGAGTGTTATAGCTAAGTTTAATAAAATTAAGGGATATTTAGAAGAAATAAACTATAATTTAGGAGCTAACAAAGTTTTCTTCTATTCCCTACTCTCTTTGGCATGTACATTTTCCATTAATATGTTAATATTAGTTGGAAGATTTTGGTTGTACTAGCTTTAATTTCACTGATACAGTCATCATCCTTCTTCTCTATATTGATGATAGCGTTCTTATGGAAGGGAATCCCTATGACCTAAGTAAGAATCTAAGAATCCTTGGGGAATTTTTCTCTAGTATGGGTATGACTATGAACACAAATAAAACAAAGGTTATGGTAATAATATCCAAAAAGATCACTCATGGCACTTTTGTATACGAGAAAAATATTCTCGAGGAAGTGCCTTCACACTATTAACATCTTGCAATAGATAATCACGAGCTTAATTAAAACTATAGCATTGAGAAAAAGATAAATGGAGGATGAAAAGATTATTCTAGGCTTTTAAAAAATAGTAAATTAGCAAACCTTTGGATGTGGGATAAGAAAAATATCCTCTATGATACTGTCATCATTCATGTTATCTTATATGTATGTGAATTTTTTGGATGTAGCATCTCTAGAGAATCTTGGAGAAAGACTAGAAAATCTAAAATAATATGATAACTTACAATCTTAATATTAAAAGAAATACATTTTATCCTATCCTCTTTATTGAAGCAAGTATTTCCCTCATTTAGTACACAACCATGGTTAGGTACTTATCTCTTTAATGTGAAAGAATAATATAAATAACATGGACGACAAGAGGCTCCCCAAATTTTCTTCCAATCCCAGCCAAAACAATTATTGATTCAAGTGGGCATGGAATTAAAAAGTCAATTTTTGACTAAATTATTCAAATAAAGAAAAAGATGTAATTATGTAAGGTATTGAAAATATTAAAAATATTATTAAATTTGAATTTAAATATAATATATGCCATGACAAAAAAATTATAAAATAAAAAAAGCTAAGTATTATCACCTAAAAATCAATAAAAGATCCTTTTGGCAATCACTGAAATTATCATCAATATTATATATCAGAACGTTATCACAAAATCCTCTATTATAACCTTCAATAAAATACCAAAAAATATACAAAATAGAAATTAATTCAGCCATGAAAATAGAAGTGGAATTTCCTCAAACATATCACAATGTCTAACATGGAAATGGAATTAACATGACCACAATGTCTAACCAAAGGTAAATAAACTTTTTGTTAAAGTCAAACAATTTTACCTTTTCTCTTACCTCATTTATGCATTTTGAAAAACTATCAAATCGAATCATACGTTAATACTTTGATAGTAAAAATCAACTCGAGTCATTGAATTAAAGTGATAAAAGTCAAGTGGACTTACAATTAAGACTTGGTTGTAGATAAGGTTGTGGTCTTTTGTCACAACCTTGCTTTCGATCAATTTTCCTATATCACCATCGGCTTTATAAGACAGTTGACATTAATACCTTGCTTTCGATCAATTTTCCTATATCACCATCGGCTTTATAAGACAGTTGCCATTAATATGCAATCGCTCAAATCTATATGAGAACAAGTCATAAAGTCAATTCTGAGCGCAAGTTTTAGCTCCCATCAACATTATAAAGTCAATATCATGTTTGAGTATAAGAACAAGTCATAAGCCAATATCATGAGTGCAAGTGTTACCTCCCATCAACATTATAAAGTCAATATCATGTTTGAGTATAAGAACAAGTCATAAGTCAATATCATTTTAAGTATGAGTGCAAGTGTTACCTCCAATCAACATTATTGCTTTGTCATCAAGCAATGATGTTGAGAATGATATTTTTGACTAAATGAAACTAATGTAAAGCAAAACAGCATAAAAGTCAATGTAATTATCTTAAGACTTCTACTCGAACTCGCAATTTAGTGACACCTTTTATTGAACCATTGTGTTGGGCAGAAAGCTGCCAAGTGTTGGCTCATGGGGTCCCTGCTTTTGATGATGCAGACAATCTAACAAATGAAATGATGTAAAACTTTAAAAGACAATCGTAGGCCGTTTAGTATCGCATTCACTGAAATCTGAAATCTTTGATACATTTGCTATATATTCACAGCATCCTCTAGTCTTGCTCATCAATCTTTTCCTCTCAGTTTGTGTAAATTTGCTTATTCAAAGAGAAATTCAGAACATCGGCAGCATGCCATCGCTAGCTAGTTATAGGCACAGCATAAGCCTGCCTTCTCAAAGCAGGTATGTCCCCAAGAGAGGGCAAGTGAAGGCAGCCATTGCCTCTTCCCTTGCCCACTCCATCAAGTCTCTTTTCACATCACATTCGTTCTGCAATTCCCATTGCTTTTGACAGCACTTTATGATGGCCACTTTTTCTCTTCTTTGGCCTCCACCTGTGTTAGATTTTCACTGCAATTCCCATGGCTTTTGACAGCACTTTATGATGGCCACTTTTGTTCTTCTTTGGCCTCCACCTGTGGTAGATTTTCACTGTAATATGTAATATCTGTTGCAGAGAAATGATCATATTGTTTACAACACACGGTCTTGGCAATAAAATTATTTCATTTAGCAAGGCACCATCACTCCCAGAGAAAAAGTGCCTATATCTTTATACTTATTGCCAGAGGAGTAACATGAGCTTTGAGAAAGAAATATGCTCTCTTTTCACAGATTTGATTCCAATACATTATGTGTTCTTCTCTATTCTTCTCTTTAATAAAAAGGATTTACTGTGTTACTAAAAGTTGTTTCCATCTTATGATTCAACCCATTGTTTGCTGTGGTGATATGAAAGTTGAAATTACATAGAAGCTATTAATGATTTACAGAGTTTTGTTAGGTAAAATGATTTTCCTTGTTTTGAAAGGAGAGGCTTACTTGGATGTATTTCTCAATGTTTTTTTTGGATTAAGTGGTGGCATAGGCAATCAGGTAGGGTTTATATTTGCATGATACACAATCAATTTAGAGATCTATCAAATATATCAACAAATTTTTCATACAAATTACTATCACAAAAAATACCTTAACAATACACTTTTATCTATAACCAGCTTTTAATACACTATCTATAACTAAAAATACCTTAACAATACACTTTTATCTATAACCAGCTTTTAATACACTCTATCTATAACTAGCAGCTGATATCTACCCTCGATATATGCATATAAGCATTATTATACGATTCTTGGTATCGTTGTTTTAAGCATATCTCGAAAATTCTGAAATAATATCAGTGGAAGAGCTCTTTAATTTCTCCACAGTACAGACCGCTTTGCTGCTTCAGTCAGTGGCATATTTGTTATAGAGATTGTATGCATTTGCCTCCGATTGTTTTTCCCCCTTGTTTGTATCAGTGAGTTGATTGCGAGAAATAATCTCGCAATTAATAATTCTGTAAAATTCATATTTTTAATTATTATTGACCGAACAGAATTTAATGGAGTTGTTTTTAAGGTGGTTTTTGGGATTTTTTTAGTATGAGAATTTGGTGAAAATTTGAAGTGAAATTTTGATTCTTGTCATTTAAATTGCTTTTTCAACTATATAGATTCAAAATTTTTGAAAATTTTTAAAATATTTTAATTGTGGAGAGATTACAAGAGATTTCAAAAAATTCCAGCAAAATTTTAGAAAAATTATACTAAAAACCCAATTTTTTTTAAAAAATCACCCAAAACAACTCTGAATCCGAATCTAGTAGTGTTTTTTACTTGCATATTCATGCTTTCAATCAATCAAGGAGGACACGTAAGGGATCATTGAATTTTTATGTGATGGACGTCTGATTATAAATTTTTAAGGATTAAATCAATTTTATAATTTTTATTAATTTATTAAATGTTTTTTTTTAGAGAAAAAAACTTAATATATTATATGAGGAATATAAAATAACTGAGATACATCTGCAGATTCAGATCTGTATTTCACAAATAGTCTTGAGCAAAAGACCTATGATCTATAGAGAAAAACATAATGTCTATGAAACCAAACTGAAAATATCTGTATCAAAATCTCTGTATATAGTGACTATCATGCAAAACAGAGCACTAAAAGTCTGGTAAGGCAAAATCATTGATCTGATAAGTGGAATCATCCGATACTATCTCAAGATGCCAGAATCCAGGAGAGGAAGAAAGACCCATTTTAGAAAGTGCTGTTGAGTTTTTGTCCCTGTTGATGTGCTGAATAGTGCAATTCTCCATGCGGTTCCAGTAGAAGTTGATCCTGTCTCTCCATCCGGTCAGATGCTGTGCCAAAATGGAATTTTTCCTGTTTACCGAATCTACCAATAGCTTCGAATCGCCAAAGATAGCCACCTGCTGAATGTCTAGGAATATACAAAATTTTAAAAGACCTGTGAGGGCTATGGCTTCAGCCAGATTGTTGGAACCCTGACCACCGAAAGAAGAGAAATGAGACTTTTCAGATATCTTTATGTGGAATCCACATCCACATTGACCCTTTTGAGCTGCCCCGTCGAAGAATGCTGTCGGCTGAGAAAGATGAGCAGGAGAAGACCTGGCTGGGGAATTGTATAGGTTCTTAATTTTCTTCTGAGGGAGCGATTCCAAATAAACAGAGATAGAATCAAAAGCTTTAGCAGAAGAAAATTTCCATATAAATAAAGTTAGTGAATATTTGTATTAGTTTTAGATTTATTAATTATAAACAAAAATAAATCTTAATTGGATGGACTTTATAGATATCATCAAATGTAAAATATAACTATAATTATTTTAGATTCCCTTACCGATGTTGCACTCCTTTTTTTATTAAATTTTGAAATACGCTTCACTTTTTAATAATTTAAAATTGATCGTAAATTAATTCAAATAATGTTCATTTTTTTTTTAATTTTAATCAAGACCATATTACCTTCATTTTTCCTATTAAATACAAAGTACAAGATTAAAAACATTTCATTTATCTTTTTTAATATTAAAAATAGTTCCCTCCATAAACGTTGCTTCATGCTGGGAATATATATGATACCTTAAAAAGAAAAATTAGAATATATATATATATATATAAACAATTACAAACAAATTTAAAATATAATTTTTTTTGAAACATTAAATAAATCTAAGATGGTAAAAATCAAAATACTAAACAATTTATAGTATTTTAAAAATAATAAAAATATATTTTCATTGTTTAAATATTAATTATTAAGATGATTAAATTTTTTTGTTAGTTGAATTTTTTTGGGAGGAGAAAGCTTTTAGACGTGAATAAATTTTAATTTTAATTTTTTTAGATTATGGTTTGGTTTGGTTTGCAGATTTAAGGGGTTTTGGTTGCTGTTGATTAATCTCTACAAGTAAATTTTTAATCTGTGGAAGCTTCATTCGACTCTGAAGTGAATGATGAAGTGAATATTTACCCTTTGGCTTGGGGTTTTTTGTTGTTGTTGTCTTTGATAATACTGAGAATAAGAAGATTACTTGTGAATCTGGCCCTGGTTTTGGGGTAGTGTTAGTCTCATCATGTATCCTACCTTTGATCCGATTACGATGTCATTCTCCACGGCTCCAGTTTGGGTAAGGCTCTCGAACCTTCCCTTGCATCTTTGGAATCTCCCATTATTAACTTCTACTGGAAATGAAATTGGAAAGTTTTATTTCCGCAACCCTGGAAATGGAAATTTTTATAAGACCACTTATGCTTAAATATGCCTTGAGATAGATTTGAAGAAGGGTTTTCATGTGAAGATAAATATGGTAGTTCCATACTATGTATGGGTTCAGAAGTTTGATTATGACAACATTTCATTTCAATGTCAAGCGTGTTATGAAACAAGGTATGTAATAAAACATGCCCTAATCATTTGTGGAAAAATAGAGCTTGAAAAAAATAACCAAAGGCCCAAATGGTGGGAGGGAGCTTAGAGTGAACATTATAAGATATATAAAGAAGAAGAGACTCGAGGTAAGAAAGAAGCAAAAGGCAACCTTGACAACCTAGAAGAAGTTCTTCTAAAAAAAGATTCATTGAAGGAAACAAAAATTAGTCAAGAAGAAGTGCATGTCAATGAAGATCCTTTGGATTAGCGAAAGTGGAAGCCCAAATGCAACAAACCTTGTGAAACGTGGATCCCCTTCGTAATCCTCAAGAAATAAAGCAAGAGAAGCAATTTCTTAAACAGATGAGGAAGATCCTTGGACACATGAGGAAGATCCTAAGGACAACAACACTCACTAATCGAAGGGTAACACATTGAATTTAGCAGAAAACATAGGTTGGACATATATATGTGTGTGTGTGTGTGTGTGAACCCCATTTTGAAAATAGAAAGAAATACACATCTGATTGATCTCTAACAATGCGACCATTGAAATACTTTATATATATATATATATATATATATATATATATATATATATATATATATATATATATATATATATATATATATATATATATATATATATACTTTTTCAAACAAGGTTGAGTTCAAGGGAAACCCTAATGTTGAATGGAAGAACAATCTTCTTAAATGTGGGATGGCATGACAAGGATTATACCAGACCCAATTGAGCCTATACACCCTATGGGATAGTATAATCCTCACAATTGGCTACCACCCTGAACCAATCCCCATTAAATTTGAACCTAACACTTGATAAGAACCAAACTCTCCCAAACAAACCAATTGGTTTACACCTCATGGGTAACTATAATAATTTTTTTTAACCTAAGTGGGCAACATGTATTTCCTCCTAAAAAGTCATTGTTTCAAATCAAGGTAGAGTATGTACAACTCCATAGAATTTAATAGTGAAATCAATACTCCAAAATGTGATATATATATATATTGAAAAATTACACATCTCTCACATTGTAACTTACCCAACTCTCGAGTGTTATTAAAAAGGCGAGGCATTTTGATTTTTTCCCTTCTTTAAAGACATATTAAAAGTCATTTCCATATTTATGATAATGTTTGGCTCATTAAAAGCTTTCTCATTATTATACTTGTGCTCCAAACCGAGTTTTGAGACCGCACAACTATGATTCTTGAAAATTTTGATTAAACACCTTCTCTCTCCTATCACATCAGCACATGACACCATAAGAAAGTTAGTGTGGAATCCATGCAATGCCACACCATTCCATATAGATTCATAACTTCAATGCATACTCATCAAGGCGTTTCTTGCGGTCCTTTGTTTCTCTTTGTTATGGATTATTGCTTATTTATTCACAAGTTACATTACACTATGGGTTAATTTCACATTCAAATATTTAGTTATACGAAATATAAATTTTGATAACATGTTCTCCTTTGTGGCACAAGCTATTTCACCACCTTTTTGTATGTAATTGTGGGAATATTTAAATGTGTGCAATACAACCCACATAGCTTTCGTGCTTGAGATGTATGTATCAGGTGTTCCAAACTTTTCTTTTCCCATGATAGGGCATATTTCAATAGCAAAATTTTTATTATGTTTAATGTTTTGTATTGGTAAAGATTACCAATATACGTCTATCTTAACTATGAATCTACCAAGCAATGAGATGGATCAAATCTCTTGATGTGTAAACTTTTTTTAGAATATAAAACTTGATAAAAAGTTTGCACCTCAAGATATTTAATCCCTCTAGGAGCTTGGTAAATCCACAGTTAAGATGGATCTATAATGGTTCTCTCTCTCTCTCTCTCTCCCCCCCCCCTTTGTAGATATATATTTGTGCACACACATACACACATCATGTGTAAATTTTCATTGTTTAAATTGTATTTTTTGAATACATAAATGGATACAATTCCTTGAAAATTCCCTTGGACACTTAGATTGTGTAGACTACACAAAAAAAAATTGTAATTCCAACAAATCTTTCCTATATTTAGACAAAATTGGTTGAAAAATATACTTGAAAAGGGCCAAAATGTAAAATAGTATGACTATTAAAATGTTTTAACCATAAGACATTTTTTTTAAAATTTATTTATGTAGGATATACATATATACATAAGCATAGTTGACATTGAAATTTTCTTTATGAACTAGCATAGAATATTTTTTTATTATTAATATTTTTAGACTACCATATATAAAATTTATATTAAGAATTGAATTAATTACATATCTTCCTCTTGTTAGAAGGTAATTAAATTATTTTACTTTCAATTACTTCTTCCTTTTGAGCATTGAAATATTTTTCTAGTGTGTGTGTAGATATATATATATATATATATATATATATATATATATATATATATATATATATATATATATATATATATATATATATATATTTGCAATATATTCATTAACATGGATATTCAAATAACTAAGTCCTTTATTGAAATATTCATAAGGAAAATGTAAGTTTTTGTTTGTTTGTTTGTTAGTTTGTTTGTTTTCAATATTTTTTGTCTCTAAAGTTTATATGAAATCATGTTACTTAATATAGATATCCAAATATTTTATTTATGGCTTTGACAATGAATGTGAATTATTTTTGCCACATCTCATTCATATTGTGTTGTAATATCAATGACAAACCAAGTGAGCATAGTAACAGTGGTATTATTAATGTCTTATAATGCTCTTAATTAAAACAAACCAAATATGTATATTCATAATTGTTTTATTATAACCAACATATTTTTTTTATTTAGACTATACTTTATTTTATTTTAAATTAAAACAAACACATGTCAACTCAGGGGAGGAGAGGGTAGTCAGGGGAGGGCGGGTGTTAAGCCTGGGAGAAATTACACATATCCGTCATATTGGGTTATAGAATGCGCCTCTTAGTGCAACCAATTGGATACATCACATTCGCTAAAGTATTTTTTAGTTGCAATAGTTGGCCTCATCCTTCATCTATGTATCACCCTATAAAAAGTTTTTACAAAGTAGATATGATTCTTAGTTTGTGTACCTCATACATGTGTTCAAGTCTCATATTATTTCTATGAGGCTAGTGAACAAATTTTCTCTCATACACAGAAAAGGTTTCGCAAGAAAAGGCCTTGATTAGAATTCATTAATTAGTTAATTAATTTACTAATTCTAACTTAGTGAAATAGCTTAATTAATCAGTGTTCATTGGGATAAATTGATTTTCCTCTAGAGACTTCCAGAAAAGTCATGACAAGGGGTAGAGATGATCTTAGCATCGATTGAGATTGGATGATGGTCGTTGATTTATCAATAAGAGATTATAAGAGGAGATAAATGGGTTATTTGGAGAACATATCGAGAAACGAATTTGTAGTGGTAGCAAGGGCGCAGAGGCAGTGTAGGGACACTAGTAGCAGAGGTTTTAGCAGGAAGAATTAAGGAAAGATTTCTCGAGGTATTCTTCACAAGATTCCAACATTTTGAGAGAAGGAAATAGATGCTGAATTATTTTGTAATAAGGTCGCATTAGCTAATGTGCATAACTGGGAAGCAGTTCGATTTCTAGTTTCCAGAGGAGGTACGAGTTACTGAGTAGAGTTGTAGGTGGAAGAAGATGTTGCAGGAAAAATGTTTCCAGAGGTTGTGTTAATTATAGGAAAGTTATATGCATATCTAAAGTAGGCAGTGCAAGTTGTAGGAAGGAGGCCATGCGGTTTTGCAAAAGGAAACTTTATGTTGCAGATCAATTCTTTCAGTTAAGAGAATCATCAGATCTTTTCAAGTGTGAGGTAAGCATTTGACGTACTCTTTGATTTGTAAAAGATTTAATAACAAAACCCTCATTTGCGGAACTGGTTTAACCTTTGGGGTTTTTATAGGGTCATTTGTCCAAAAATGTTAGTGTCCCTTATTTATGTGTGTGTGCATATTTTTCTCAGTTCATGTGGTTACCTATTTTTCAATGATGTTGCAGTTGTGTTTTATTCATTATTTGCCATAAGTTAATTGCAGAATGAAAATAATCTAATAAGATAGGAGAATAATAACTAGTAATTGTAATAGTAAATCAAAATTTCACATGGTATTAGAGCAAATCATAGGGAAAAAGGAAGATTTGCGCAAGCATAGGAAGATAAAAGTTGATGGTTTTAACCGTGTTTGAGTTATTTAATTTATTTCTCCATCTTATTTGGGTTTCACTATATTTCCAGTTTTCCAAACATGGTTGTGACAAGCTTGAGAGATTACGACAGGTTGGATGGAGCCTCCAACTTTGGCACGTGGAATGTTAGAATGTCATTCTTATTGGATGAGTATGGACAGAAGGAGTATGCAGATAATGTTATAGACATACTTCCAGATTCACGTCAACTAGAAACCTACAAGAAAGAAAATGCCAAAGCAAAGAGGATTATCCTTGATGGAGTCAAGGATCATATTGTTCCACATATCACAGAGAAATACTTAATGAAGAAGATGTGGGATGCCATGATAAAATTGTATCATAATCCTTCAAAGAATAGGAAGATGATCTTAAAGGGAAGCTAACGACCGTCAAGCAGCAGAAAGGAGAAGATGTGAATTCCTACCTCACCATAGTTCAACTTACCAAAGACGAGTTAACTATAGGAGGAGACAAATCTAGTGATGATGAGCTAGTATGCATAACACTCAATGTCTTTTCCAATGAATTGAGTATGTTGTTCCAAGTGATTTATGGGTGAGATGCAATTCTAGAATTTGATTGTCTATGGAGTGAGTTCACTTAGGAGGAACTTAGGCTCAACTTGGTCAATGGAACCAGTAGCAGTGGCAAGGCACTAAAGGTGGAGAAGGAGAAATATAATGTCACTCTAGCGAGAAAGGGAAAGGTGAAGAAAGGATCCAGATCAAAAAGAGTGAAGAAGAATAAGGACCTATGCCTGTCACGAGTTTGGACATTATGTTATCTATCATCCTCACATGAAGAAGAAGGGAAAGAATCAAGTAGAAACTTTAGTAGATGCAGATGAACTTTCTAGTAGGATGGAACGAGAATTCCCATTGATAACTTTCCTATCTAGCTCAACTTCACAAGGTTTCTCGTATATAGATAGTGGAACGTCATATCATATGGTAAGAGTTAGAGAGTACTTTTCCAGTTATAAGGAGGATTACATTAGGTTCTAGATTTAGATGGGGAATAAGTTTAAGTGCAACCTAGTTGTAAGAGGGATTGTTTAATTTCAAAGGGAGAATGAAAAGGTGATTCCTATTCATGATGTGTTGCATGTGCCAGGCTTGGGGATGCCTTAATCTTTGTATTGATCCTTAAGGAAAAAGGATATGATGTTATCTTTAGAGGGGCATAGGTGTCGTTGAAGCACAAGGATTGAAGGTCACCTATACCATATGGAGTGAGTAGCGGTAGGTTGTATAAAATGCAAATGGACACTCTTAAGGGACTAGTTATAAGCATCAATCCAAGAGATTAGGGGGAGATATGAAATAGAAGGATGGTCCATATTCATCATGGAGCATTTAGACTGCTTTATGTGATGGCAATGTTTCAGAGGTGAGCACAGAGCATGATGAAGTTTGTATAGGATATGTTTTAGAGAAGTTTGCAAAACAAGCTTTTCCAAGGGGTGACAACAGATCGCATGTGATACTTGACCTACTGCATTCATATATATGTGGGATGATGTTGATGAAATCTCTCAAGAGTATGAGTATTTTTCAACCTTTATTTTTTATTTCTCTAGGAAGACCAAGATCTATTTATTGAATACCAAGGATTAAGTATTCAGTCACTTTCAGGAGTTTAAGGCTCTAGTCGAGAATGTGACAAGTGGAAAGATCTTGACTCTTTGGTTAGAAAATGGAGGTGAGTACACAAAAAAATAATTACAGGAGTTTTTTACCAGGGCAAGAATTAGGAGAGAGTGGATGGCTCCTTACAATCCACAACATAATGGGGTTATTGAGAGGAAGAACTGCTCTATTTTTGAAGTAACTAGAGAGATGTTGTATGACCAGGATCTATCATGCTATTTATGGGCTGAGGCATGCAGTACAAAATTCTATATTTAGAATAGGGTCCCACATAGAGCGCTTAACAGGATGACACTCGAGGAGACATTCACAAGGAAGAAGCCAAATGTCATTCATCTTAGGATATTTGGTTTCCTAGCATACTGTCACATTCTAGGAGACACATGGTCAAAGTTAGATCAAAATATAGAGCAAGGTTACTTTATTAGCTACAATGAAATTTTTAAGGCATACAAGATCTTCATCCCAAGGTCTAGGAGGATTATAGTCAGGAGGGATGTCAGGTTCATGGAGGACAAGGCGAATACATGGTCCATAGAGTTTCCAGTAGTTGAAGATCAGAGTAAGCAGCCAACAGAAGCTCCTATAGTTGAGTAGCAAAATCAGGGGCAGTAGCAGAGCACAAATACAATGACTAGTGTGAGCACGAGTTCAGGTGTGAGTGCTCCAGAGGCTTTGCAAATCATGGAGTAGAAGATGCAAGAGATCAGGGAGATGCATCAACAATATATGGAGGTATATATTCCTAAATCCACTATTGGAAGGAGGAACATGGAGTTACAATAGACACTCAAAGGTGCTCAGAATTTTATGAGGATTCCTAGGATAGGAAAGAGTGAGCAGAGACAACTAGAGAGGTACACTAGCTACACAATATTGGTAAATCAGTTGGTAGATATTGGTCCTTCCAGCTATCAATAAGACACAAAAAAACAGGTGTGGAGGGATGCGATGGTTGAGGAGTATTCCTCAATCATGCAGAACAATGTATGGGAGGTTATATGGAGACCGACAGACAAGGTAGTGGTTGGATCATGTTGGATATACAAGATCAAGCACGGTGCAGATGACAACATCAAAAAATACAAGGCTAGGTTCGTGGCCAAGGGGTTCTCTAAAAAAGAGGGAATAGATTATGAGGAGACATTTTATCCTATAACCAGGTACAATTATATGATTCATGATTCTCATTATTAGTATAGATGGAATGGAATATTTATCATATGGATTTCAATATGGTTTTCTTGAATGGTCAACTGGAGAAGTTGCTGTACATTGAACAACTGAAGGGCTTTATGGCACACAAAAGAGAGGCCGATGTGTGTAGGTTGAAGAGAGCCTTGTATGGGCTTAAGTAGGATCCTAGGACGTGGTATGAGTCCATTAATAAATACTTGTGGGGAATGGTCTTTGTGAAGAGTGAGATAGATTCATTCCTCTACTACTTGGTGGTTAGGGGTGATGTTCTCATTATTTTCCTATATGTGGATGACTTGTTCTTGGTAGATTAACTGGGGCTCACCAAGGAATGAAAGAGGGATCTTGTAACAAAGTTTTAGATGAAGGATTTGGGGCTCATGCACTATTTTCTAGGTATGGAGGTGTGGCAGACAAATGGTGATATTTTCCCTGGTCAAGGGAAATACCACATCAATATCCAGAGGAGATTCATGATGGGGGATTGTATAGCCATGTCTACTCCCATGATCACTAACTAGAGGAAGATAGATGCATCCATAGAGAAGGAGGCAGAACCCATGTTGTACAAGCGGTCAATAGGATCTCTCAGGTATTTTGTCAACACTAGGCCAAATATATCATATGCAAAAAGATCTCTTCATCAGTTCAAGGTGGAGTCGAAGAGAGTGCATTGGATGACAAGTAAACATGTATTAAGATATTTGCGAGACATTATTGAGTATGGGATCAAGTATTCTCAAGCTGATGGTGTTAGGATGGTTGGATATATTAATGCATACTATTAAGGTAACATAATAGATTGAAAAAACACTTCAAGGTGGTGCTTCAACATGGGATCATGGTCATTTCTTGGTACAACATGAAGCAAAATTCCATGGTACTGAGTTCTACAAAGGTAGAGTACATAGAAATGAGCATGGCTACATGGAGACCATATGGATTGAGAAGATACTGGTAGACTTATTTGGTCATAAAGTTGAGACAACAGTGATAGATTGCGACAATTAGAGTTGTGTAATGTTATTATAGAATCCATGTTACATCACATGTACAAGCATAACACTTCATCTGGGACTATGTGTAGTGCAGGATTGTATAGCTACAATATATACCTACAAATGAGCAGGTAACAAATATATAGACAAAAGCTTTAGGGAAGGTGAGATTCATCTTCTTCAGATATAAGTTGGGTGTTATGAAGAACACCTTCCTTGCTAAGAGGGAGTGTTATTTTATGTAGCTCACATAGGTGTTCTAGTCTTAAATTTTATCTATGAGGCTAGGGAATGCATTTTCTCTAATACCTATAAAATGTTTCAGATGAAAATTCCTTGATTATCTAATTAATTAAGAAGTTAATTAATTTTCCTAAGTCTAACTTAGGGAAATATTTTAATTAATCAATATTAATTGGGGTGAACCGATTCTCCTCTAGAGACTTCTAGAAAAGTCATGAGAAAGGGTCAAGATGATTTTATCCATCAATTGAGATTAGATCATTGTTTTTGATTCAAAAATGAGAGATTATAAGAGGAGATCGATGGGTCATTTGGAGAACATATTGGGACACAAATTTGTAGTGATAGCAAGGGCACAAAGGAAACATGGGGACACTAGAAGGAGGGGTTTGGATAGGAATAATTGAGGAGATAGTTCTAAAGTTATTCTTCATGAGATTTGAAATTTTTGAGAGAAGGAAATAAAATCCAAATTATTTTCCAATAAATCCACATTAGCCAGTGTGCATGACTGGGCAGTAGTTTGATTTTGAGTTGTCATAGACAATTTCCGGAGGAGGTGTGAGTTGCTAAGTAGAATTTTAGGTAGAAGAAGAAGTTGCATGAACAATTTTCCAGAGGCTTTGAGAATTCTAGGAGGGTTGTATGCATATCCAGAGTATCTAGTCCAAGTTACAGGCAAGAGGCCATGAGGTTTTGCAGAAGAAAAATTTATGTTTCCAGATTGATTTTTCCAGTGGAGAAAATTACCGGAGCTTTGCCAGTGTTAGGAAAGAAATTGATGTACTCTTTGATTTGATAAATAGTTAATAATAAAAACCTCATCTGTAGAACTGGTTTTCCCTTTGGGATTTATCCAAGGACATTTTTCAAAAAATAATGTTGTCCATTATTTGTGTGTGTGTGCATAATTTTCTCAGCTCCTATGGTTATTTATTTTTCAGTGACGTTGCAATTTTGTTTTATTCAATATTTGCCGCAAGTTAATTACAAAAGACAAATAATCTAATAATATAGGAGAATAATAACCAGTAATTGCAACAATACATCAAAATTTCACAATCATACCATGTGGTAAGGCTCAATGTTGTATCACATTTGAAGTTTGTTTCAATTGTGACATATTATAGTTTTCAATAATTTTGAAAGTTTAAACCAATTTGAAAATAACTTTGTTTCTCAACACACAAAATTTTCATAAATTGTGATAAGAATCCATGTGTTATCATATTGCATGATCAAAAGGTTTTACACTTGCAATTGAAGATTATGTTTTTCATTTTTGGACAATTGTTTTGCTTCCTTGTAAGTAGCGACTAGGATGAAGATTTGAGGTCAGGAAAACAAAAGAAAGGTGAATACCTCCTAGGTTATCCTATTAGTAAATCGTATATTGCAAAAAACAAACAATCAAACTTGATGTGAGGATGATCAATAATGAAGGTACTCTCTCTCTCTTTCTCTCTCTCTAAATTGAAGAGATGATCCTTGCACATTTAGTTCTCAATCATTTCCTTCTTGTACTACTTTTCGAAGATGAGAAAAGGAATGAGTGAAAATTCCATTGCACTAGAGCGTGAAGGACATCATCTCCAACTTGACTATCTATCACATGGACCGGAATCTTCATTCAACCTTCGATGTGGGTTACCATTTCATCATGAGAGAGAGAGAGAGAGAGAGAGAGAGAGAGAGAGAGTAAATTTGTCTAGCAATGGATATCATCTTTCAAATGATATGATGGATATCATCCTTCAAATGATATGATGTAGAGGAGATCCATTTTCTCGACATAGAGATCAATTTTCTGTTTAGGGGCATCAATAGGATTTATTAAAAATATTATGTTTACCTCTTCTATTATGGGGCATTCCCATAACATAGGGACTCTACTTCACTACCAGTAATGTCAAAAGAGCATAGTTGTAAGGACGTCACACCCATATACATGGATAAGTATATTCAATTTTTTTGTTGGTCCATAACTAGACCAAAACTTGGCACCTAAATAAGCACTGCATACAAATGAACATCATCATTACATTTTGTGGCTAAATTATTCTCATGTATTGGAATCAATAATGTAATCAATTGGGAAAGTTAGAAGGTTGAGTCCAAAATTGTTTAACTCTTGAAATCAATGTAAATTAACAAATTTATTACACTACAACATGAAACGTTCTATGAAGACTCAGACTTACTAAGTCCTCACTAAAGAATTATCATACTACCTAGGTGGTTTTTTCATCTACCAACTTTAGCTAGACTGAATTATGAAGCTTGTCAACATAGTGGGTTCCCATGCTTTTAGTGGCATATTCAAAATTACCCTTCACTGATCCAATGTATTTAATTATGATGTAAACATCATTTTTATAATTTATGTGCCATATCTAACATAATGGATAACAATAAGCCAAATAATTACATAGTTGGAAAATATCAAGCTGAAAGAAAACTTCATAGAATTATCTGAAGGAAATGCCTACAACTGAGGGGGGGTGTGTGAATTTCCAACCAATCATAACAACAACTAGGCCTACCTTTCCTACAACTATCCCACTAGCAAAGCCATGATATGATGAAGGAGATAACTTAGGTTCTCAAGGAATTTTTTTCAACTGTGAAAACCACTCTCTTCAACAATTATCAAAGGTAGGCAGACTCTTCCACTGGGCTAAGACTTCCACAAATTGCTCGAATGCCTTCCAATCTAGTTTCTATTGCACAAGGGATTCCCTTCTCTAATGATGTGGTTCCTGAGTGAACTCCCCTCTCAATGCTAATTCTTTAGCCCAACTAGCATGCAAATTCATGGACATATTTTCCCATCCCAGTTTTGAACTTCCTTGTCCTAAATTTACAATCAAACCAATATTTAACAAATCCAAATATTAAAAAAATGTTGCCATTTTAATTCAAGTTTGTTTAGGAATGAATTTTATTTTCCTTAGGGAGTTTTAACTGCCAAAAAACATTGGAAAAGACCCACTTGCAAATTTACTGGATTCTCACTTGTGGGTATTATTTTCTCCTTGAAAACCCTTCTATGAATCATTCCAGTGCCTAAAAAACATCCCAACACTTAGTAAAACATGTCCATTATCCATCTAATGCATCTCCCTATTCCATCCAAGGGAAAACCTACTTTTTTTGAGGTCTAGCGTTGGATTTTGTGGTTCAACTTTCAGAAGTTGAGATGGGAATTGGTCATACCCATATCTAACAATTTTCAATTTCCCACTCCATACTAGTGGTTCCATAATTTTGGGTAGTTGGTTGCTTAGCTACCCAACTTCATTAACTACTTTTTTGGGAATGAAGAAGGAGGGAAGAATTTTCAATTTGCCACTTACAAAACTAGTTTTTGGCTATGGCTATATTTTTAATAAGCAAAGTGATTTTCCAACTCCCTCCCTGATTCACACTCATGGTATCATGTCTCATATCAAAACTCCACCCTTCAATCAATTGTTCAGTGGTAATTTTCATTTATGAATTAAATATATTACATAGTTAAACATTTATCCATAGTAACTCGAAAATTCACTAGATTATATCTCTCGCAATTACAATGATATTAAGTCATAATTTAAAATTACAAATTGGGAGAAAACATGGCATTACATATAGTATGATTTAAAAAGCACCTATTAGTGGAATAAGACATTTTTTACTTTCAATTACTATCCCTTTATTTATATATAAAGTTGATATAAAATTATTTTACTTAAGGCAAACACTAAAATATTTTAGTTATGGTAAACATTGAAATAATTGTTTTGTTACTAATATTTTTTTTTAAATGTCATGGGTCAAATCTCTATATGTCTTTATTATATGTGCCTCAGACTTTAGCACTGAGTGGATGTGGGTCCATTTTCCCACAAAGAAGGGGGTATCATACACCAATTTGGTGTATGTATTATTATTATTATTATTATATTGAAACGTTTATTTATGCCCCAAGGGTTAGCTAAATTGGTTGATTTCGCGTTGTTAAAGAACATTTCTAGTGGGAGGTCAGGGGTGAATTATCCTCGACGCTCTTTTGTTTAGGCTCTACTAATGAGCTGATGTGAAGTGATCCCTTTGGGTGGATCTGCTTGGATAATTTTTGTGGACATAGTGGTCATCGATCTTCGATGTCCGTGAACCACACGTACAAAAATAAATATTTTATTTATGGGCCATAGTTAAAAAAAATTGTTATTCACTTTTTTTTTAGTGCTACATATCAACTGCATATTAAGAATTGAAGGAATTACACATCTCCCTCATACTTGGAAGTAGAAATAACCTATAGATAAAATAAGAAATACATGTATGTGTGTAACACTAGTGACCAAAGTAGCTTTATTTTTAACAAAAATAAATTTTAGAATATTTTGTTAAAGCACTTGAATAGTAAATCAAATATCCTATCATATAAAAATAGTATTGAATACCTTTATCACAATTTTAAGGTAACCCCCTCCATTTCCATTAGCAATTCCTCTATTGAGGTGTTATGTAAAAAAATAATAGAATGACGAACCCCTTGTATCAAAATATTTGTAAAATTACTAGAAAATTCATTAGATGTGCCTCTAATGACTCCTTAAAATCAAACATGATAAAAAGATATAAATCCCTATTTAAAAGGGGAAAGAAGAGCACTACATAAAAACAAGAGAAGGGTCTACACCTCTTAGAGATAGATCTTAAGAGATTCTGGAGGAACATTTCAAATTTTAAAAAAGGAAAATAAAATGATTCTTCAAAAATATTTATGATTCTTCCATTTTTATGGCCAACACTCCAAACATTTCTATAGAGTATAAAGTGTTTTCTATATAAAACATAACTTTTGGCGTTAAGTGACTTGCAAAAGGAAAATATATGGAAATCAAAGGCTAGCAAGCCAAAATAGTGAAAATTATTGGGCATATCTTCACCCTCACATACAAAATCTCTTTAATTTAGTAGTCAAGTAAGGATTACCTAAACCCTGGACTCAAGGCCTCATTGTTTCTATCATTGAAATTGTGGATAAAATAATCCCTCTAATTATAGGACCATTATGATTAGCCTCATCGTAGCCAAGTTATATGAAAGTATATTGGAAAATAAGATTAACATATGGCTTGAAATCCACCAAAAAAGAGCTAAAGATGTGTGGCTTTAGGGGCTATCATTCAGTTATGGACCATCTTGTTACACTTAGGACTATTACAAAGCCATGTTACATTAATAAAACTAATATCCTTTGTTGTTTATTAATTTTAGAAAACCTTTTGACATATCTCGCATGGCTAACCTTTGGAATAGGTTAAAAGAGCTATAAATTCCTTCTAAGTTGAGAGTTTTTAAAGTAAGGTTATATGAGAGTGTTATAGCTAAGTTTAGTAAAAGTAAGGGATATTTAGAAGAAATAAACTTTAACTGAGGAGCTAACAAAGTTGTATTTTATTCCCTACTCTCTTTGGCATATACATTTTCCATTAATATGTTATTATATTAATTGGAAGATGTTGGTTGTACTAGCATTACTTTCAATGATATAGGCATCATCCTTCTTATCAATATTGATGATAGTGTTCTTATGGCAAGGAATCCCTATGACCTAAGTAAGCATCTAAGAATCCTTAGGGACTTTTTATCTAGTATGGTTATGATTATGAACACAAAAAAAAACAAAGGTTATGATGATAATATCCAAAATGATCACTTATGGCACTTTTGTATATGAGAACAATATTTTGGAGGAAGTGCCTTCACACTATTAACATCTTGGAATAGATCATCAAAAGCTTAATTAGAACTATAACATTGAGAGAAAGATAAATGGAGGATGAAAAGATTATTCTAGGCTTAAAAACCACTGTAAATTAGCAAACCTTTGGATGTGGGATAAGAAAAATCTCTTGTTTGATACTCTCATCACTCATGTTATCTTATATGGATGTGAAGTTTTGGGATGTAGTATCTCTAGAGAATCTTGGAGAAAGACTAGAAAATCCAAAACAATATGATAACTTATAATCTTAATATTAAAGGAAATACATTTTATCCTATCCAACTTATTTAATCAAGTCTTTCCCGCATTTAGTGCACAACCATGGTTAGGTACTTATCTCTTTAATGTGAAAGAATAAGATAAATAGCATGGACGTCAAGAGGCTCCCTAAATTGTCTTCCAACTTTAGCCAAAACAAATATTGATTCAAGTGGGGATGGAATTAAGATGTCAATTTTTGGTTAAATTATTTGGGTAAAGAAGAAGATGCAATTATGAAGGTACTAAAAATATTAAAAATATTATTAGATTTGAATTTAAAGATAATATGTGTTGTGATAAAGAATTATAATATAAAAGGAGCCAAGTATTATCACCTAAAAATTGCTAAAAGATCGTTTTGGTGATCACTAAATTTATCATCTATACTATATATCAAAATGATATCGCAAGGTCCTCTATTATAACCTTCAATAGGGTACCAAAAAATACAAAAAAAGGAAATTAATTCAGCCATGCATCTTGCCCATGCTTCTTTTGCACGATTCACATGAATTTTCCCTTGATAATCCCCTAGATCCTTAGAAGGAAATTTTGCATGATTCTAGTGCGTTAAATGGAGATTCATGTGATAAATCACCCCAAGGAAGGCACACGAAGTTGGATCGAGCTCTATGGCCACTAATGGTGAATTTTGGGAGATTGAAACTCTCCTCACACATGTGGAGCTAAGATTTGGATTTGGCCCATTCACACCATGAACTACCCATTATTGAGCTTGAACACTTCCCATAAATATAATCCATGTGACAACATTAAAGCATGAGAAGAATAGTAAAGTTATACTATCCAAGGTTTAGAGCTCCATATGGTTTGAGATTTCAACTTGTTAGTATAGTTTCTATCCATGAGTTTGTCTTCCTCCATTAAAGAAGCTTGAATCCCTTTCCAACATATAGAGAGGAGATTCAAGAGACACAAAAGGAACCTCCAAAAGAGGATGGGAGAAGAACTACTAACTAAATTTGACTCTCTTTGGTGTATCTCTTTAAGGCCATAAGCCAGTTATCCATTGTGAATAAAAGGAGCCTATCTTGGTTATTCCATTGATCCTTTCTTATTTCTATTTTAGTTATTTATCAATGACTGATAGTTTATTTCACTTTGAATTTGCAAGTTGATATTTATTATGTAGTAGCTCTATCAATTATTGTTATGTAGTATTGTAACTTTGAGCTACAATAAAGTTTATTTTGTTCACTCCATTAGAAAACATGCTCCAACACTAAGAAAATACAAGGAGGTGGTCAAGCCTAATATTGAAGGTCAAAAGTAAATAGTAAAAAGAAGAAAATCCACAAAATTTCTAAAATATGGACCAAATCTCACAATTTAGAGAATGATACTAGGATGCAAGAATCTAAACAATAAATGTAGATAGTTGATGCAGGGGCATAGACCCCAACCGAAATTGGTTCTCAGAGGCCTCTAGAAGAAGCGACATGGAAACTAAGGACAAAGGAAACAATTTCCTTTGATTTTACATAAATTTTGAATATTAAGCCTCTAGAAGGCAATATGGCAGAGGATAAGATTCCTCATTAGGGTTTTGTTTTCTTTGTTTCTTGTTATAAGTCATCTACAAGATATCATGCAGGCACAACCAATTCATTGTAAAAATCAGCCCAATAACTGTGGTCAGGTTAGCCTGAGTCAGTTCGAGTGCCATTAGGCCTAAGAGGTCATATGTAATCATATTCATTTAATACAAGCACCCCTTTTTTGTAAATTTGTGTGTATTCTTGTTTTAAGCCCCAAATTCCCTGTTTGAATTTGTCTCTATCATATTGTGATTCAAGTTTTGGTTTCCATTAAAAGAACCCTAAATATGAGAGGAAAAGTGTGGTAATAATGTTGGGATGGAGAGTCAAAGGTGAATGTGGAGGAGACAAAGGGGAAGACCGAACCAATATTTTGAAACTCAAATGCAACAAAATGCATGGCGAATGGTCGCAGCCTGAGCTAACAAGTGGGACCCATGTGGTCGGGCCATCGGGATATAATTGAGGTCGTGCAGTGAAAGGGCATTAGACCCCCTTAAGTGAGTTTGGGGCTGAAATGATGGTCAAAAAGAAGATTGGGTTGGTACCCACCCTAAGTAGGGGCAATCAGAGTGAGAACAGTTTTGGAGAAATAAGCAAAGATCCTAACCCTGAGCTTGAGCGAGACCCATGCAAATTTGATGCAGTTAGAAGTATATGCCACAATATTTTCTGATTCCTAACCTCAACCATAGCCCAACCATCAACCTTGGGATGGGAATCCCAAGTAACCATTCTCCTTCAACATTGAATTTTGTGAGACATTGACTACGATAGTTGATAGTGGTGTAAATGCCATTGAGATTTTTTGGAGATTTGGGAACATGAATTGAGCTCCATTTTTGCTAATCGGATGAGGATAACTAGTTTTTTGGGCCCATAACTCACAGGATCATGAGATTTGAGCCATCAGGGGATAAAAATTTGTAGACCCTTGAATCGATTTTCTTCAAGTGGTATAAAAGAAGGGAAGGATTTCCTGTTGAAGGTGAAAAACTTTGAGCTTCAGTTGGGTAGAAGTTGTTGTGGAAATTCCACAGCTGCAGTTCTAGGTAGAATTGGTGGGAGTAGCATGCAACAACCAGAGTAGTAGAGGAAGCTCGAGAGGTTCTAGTGGAAGTGAACTTGAAATGCCAAAAATCTGAGCCAGAGGACAGAGTTGGTGAGCTGTCTGTGGAGGCTTGATTAGAACTTAAACAGGAATGCAACAACTTACAGATATAATCATAAACACAAAGATGCAGTAGAAAAATATTTCATTTCATTAATAGAAAATATTGAACTATGCTTACAAACATAATGGAAATAAGATAGCTCAGGTGATGGTAGCTTATCTCTGAGAAGAGATGTGGTGGCTACATGCCTCCGAATTGTGTTACAATGAGGCTCAAGGGCCTACTTATTATTGGAAAACATGAGAAAACCCTAGAAAGAGAAAACTATAACCCCAGGAGATGTAACACAAACAATTTGTGGACCCCGTTGGGGTTAGTTGGGCAGCCAACTTCTCGGGGTTGTAACTTGGTCATATTATCTCTGTTTGGCGCGTACGATACTTTGTTGGATAGGTCTCCCTGAGTAATACAGGTTTCACCACATGCCCCTATCTATGGTTAAGGTCTTGTTGCAGACCCCAAAAAGATGCTGTTTAGGGAGTCAAAATTGCTCTGGAAGTTCAAGACTCGGAAAAATTCTAAAATTAGTAAATGCTGAAATGAGCAAAGAACCAGATGAAACTGACTGGGGGGTCTAGGTAGAATAGGTGGATGGCTACCAATATCCACTTGGATCATTCCTCCCCCTTAGGAAGCAATGGTCCCCATTGCATGCTGAGCCTCCATGAGGTGAGGAAATTTCTATTAAACCTAGTCCCTCATGGACCACTTACCCTGGTGAAGGAGTTGGCCTGTGTTGACAACTCGATATACCTTATCCTCTATTGGTGTGTGTTCTTGATCTATGTGTCCATTATTTGATCAATTGTGGCATGTTCCATGCAGTCCAGGTTGAGCTCTGTTGCTGTGAGATGTTTTGCAATGTCAGATTTGTCCAAAAATGGTGGAAAGTATGGTCGAAGGTGATATACATTGAAGACTAGGTGTAAACCAAGGAACATTGGGATGCTGAGCTTGAAGGCATTGTCATTGATGGCTTTGGTGATGGTGTATGGCCCATATCGGAGCAGGCGAAGCTTGCGGTGGGGTCCAGTAAGGCGCTCCTTCTGCAAATGTATCCAAACTTTGTTTCCCACCTGGAACTTATGCGACACTCGATGTTAATCATGGCGCTACTTGTACTTAACATTGGCTTTGTCCAATATATCATGGACCTATTGGAAGATGTGTTGAATGCGCTCAATGAATATGTTAGCCCTTTCAGCTTCAGATTGAGCGTGATTCAAATCTCCCTGAGTGTCTGCAAATAGTGTGGCCACATCAATGGGGCATAATGGTTGAAATCCCAACCCAACCTGAAAGGGGATATGGCCTATTGAGATGTGGAGATCTCTGTTGTAGTTGTGTTGGACATAGGGGAGACTTTCATCCCACGTGCGTGGATGCTTCGAGTTGTACATGTGCAAAATGTGTATGATCATCCTATTGACAACCTTTGTTTGGCCATCACTTTGGGGATGGAAAATCGTGGACTTAGTAAGTTTTGTATCCAACATCGACCAGAGACTTGACCAAAATGCACTCAGGGATCTGTTGTCCTGATCTGAGACAATGGACTGTAGGATCCCAAAGCATACCCATACTCGCTCAAAGAAGAGCTTAGAAGTGGCCTTTGTTGTGATACTCTTCTTGCAAGCTGCCATGATGGCCATCTTAGATAATCTTTCGATGACCATGAAAACGCAATCATTTTCATGCTTAGTAGAAGGAAGCCCCAACATGTAACCCATGGAGATAGATTCCGAAGGTCGGCTAGGAGTAGGTAGAGGAGTATACAAGCCTTGCTTCTTGATGGTTGGTTTGGCAATGGCGCAGGCGGTGCAGGATCTAATGTACTTCCCAACATCCTAATGAAGTTTCGGCCAATAAAAATACTTCTGCAATACCACCACTTTTTTCCCTACTCTGAATTTTCTAGCGACCCGACTGTAGCGTGCCTCCAAAATCATCTTGGCATGCTCACTTGAAGGAACAAAAATGTGTCCATGTGGCATAAAAGTGCATCCTAAAGGTGAAAATTTGGAACTTTCCTCCCTTCTAGGAGTGTCTAATATATGATGTCGAATTTTGGATCCCTCTTGTAAAGATGCGGCCACCCCAATGTCTTGTGCCCACAGGAGTCGAGAACAGTGATCAACACCATAACTAGTGGTCAGTTGAGGAAATCAACGACATTATTAATGTGGCCCTTATTATACTTAATGTTAAAATGGAACTGTTGCAAATAGGTGGACCATTTCTGATGGTGATCATTTTGCAACTTCCCTTGTGTTTCTATGAACTATAGAGGTCGGTGGTCTATGTGGACGACTGTTTCCTTCCCCATAATGTAATGCTTCCATTGACGACAAGCCTGCACAATGGAATACATTTCTTTGTCGTAGGTGGTGTACTTTCATATTGTGTTTGAAAGTGTCTCATTGTGGTAAGCCACTGGATGCCCATGATGAGTAAGAACCGCACCAATAGCATAGTCAGAGGCATCTGTCTCAATCTCAAATGGTTGTTGCACGTTTGGTCATTGTCAAGCAGTAAAAAGGGTATTTTTCACCTCTATTTACCCTACATTAATTATCAATCCAGGTATGATTTATTATCTCAAAGAGTGTACTCAGTTTGAGGCAGTCATTTGTCAAGAGTAATGCTAGTAGTATAGTGCTTTTGCAAAAGTAACTAAATGCTGAAAACAACCTCTAAATGTAATGACAAGAACTGGAAATGCTTGTAACCAAATCATTCACTTAGGGAACTACAACACTTTATCAGTCAAGGGTGCAGTAATAATAACTCTTCCCTTTGTAAACTGATGTAATTGAAAAGAAATTAAGGAAAAGATCATCAACCTGGGAACTGGACAACAATAGTCAATGTTCACTACAGTTTCAGATCGTTTTGTTCACACCAAAGCAATGATGATTCAAATAACAGGAAAAGGAACAACAACTAATCTATTTAACAAGATTGAACAACAAAGCGTTAACCTACCAAAATGAATGAAGCAGTAATTGTAATCTACGGGTATTAAGCAACAATCTTTATCTTAGAAATGTTTTGAATAGCAAACGGAAATGGAACAACAAACTAAAGTGAAGTATGAAATATTGAACAGTCAACCTAAATCAAATGTAAACGCACAGTAAACCAAATCGAATATCACACATAGCACGTCTATATTGAAGAAAACAATAATCTGAGTTTCGACACAACAATTATTAATCACGGTTGTGAAGAAACAACAATTACGGTCACTATGGAACAGCAATCGCACTTGGAAGTAAACCGTAGGTAAATAGACAATAATACCGATTTGTAAATGCACAACACTATTACTCTGTAAACTAACAGTAATGGAAATCTAGAAGGAACAAAAATGTTATACAATAGTATCAATCTGTAAAGGAACAACAATGCGATATAAGAACAACATAACATTCCAGTTGCAGAGGATAACCTTACTATTCAAATATGAATGAAATATAACAGAGCCAATACATGAAATAATAAGGAACAACAGATTAATAAACAAAGCGAATAAGAGAAATCAAACCACACATGACTTAGAATCGGAAAATAATGGTACATGAAGCAAGTGATCCACCAGGGCCGGGCCCTTAGCCTCCAGGGATGCACTGCTGTGATTACTCCAGAATCAAAGATAAAACAACAACAGAGTTTATATATTAAACATCAAAACAGAGTTACAGTAATCACTCTTTTAAAGAGAGTCGATGATCAAAGTTTAAGTTACAATAGTGAATTTCATAAAAACAACCATAGTCTCTCTCGGGCTAGCAATGTTGTCCTCTTTTTATAACAACCAAGAGGAAATATCAAAGATACAGATAATCTTTAAGGCAACGATCCATTAGGATCAAAGGCTCCTAGTTATCTCTTCATTCTTTTGCGCTGATTTGGTATCTCCTCTTCCTTTTCTTGGCTTATACGCTCCAATCTGGATTGCCTTGTTTGGATGCAGTTCCCTGTCAAAGGGACAGGAATTGATTTCATCTTGTCTCTTCCTTTGGAATGGTGATCTTCCATTTTCTTCTTTTTCTGCATAGGAAAAGGTAATTATTAGTCATTTTATGTTGCTCACAAATCTTCTAAAATTTATCATAATCTTTCACCATATGCCTATTTCATAATGTAAAGAAGTAATGAATTTAGGGAAAAGATAACGAAATAGGTGACAATTACATACCTTCTCTAATGCTCAACACACTCCTTGCTTACCCTTTTTCATGCCCTCATGAAAACATTGTAATAGACATGCAAGGTAGTTAGGGAATAGGCTGGAGAAGGGATCTCATTAGGTGGTCTACAACCATGATGCCTAGCTAGGGATTCAAAAAGATGTCCTGTCTGACCTTCAAGCATTTCATATAAGGCTTGATATCCTGGTGCAGGGTGCCAAATGACTGGGCTTTGGAACCTACAGCCTAACCAAGATGGGCCTTCTCTTAAAATGAGGTCAGAGGCTAGCTTAAAGTTATCATAATTGAACGGTTCTCTGTTTTGGATGTTCTGATTAGAAGTCTGGTATCGAAATTTGGCTGCTGCTATGGCAAGGTCTTTGATGGTAAAGAAGTATTCTATCCCTTGCCGGATGACTGTTGTGTGAATATGTCCCAATGCCTTGATCACTCCCTGAGTTCTCATTAAGATCCTATGTTTATTCCATAATTACAGTGGGTCTCTAGGTTCATCGTTTCACCCCTCACCCATAGATCTAATCCATTTTCTTGTCTTTGAAAGACATTGTAGGCTTTAATCCACTTTATTTGATTAACACCAAAAGAAATAAATGCCTACAATTAGACATCACCCACAAAAGGGCTAGGGTTCTATTCTATTTCTCCATCTAATACAAGATTGTGCAAATAGAATTCATATAACAATTGCTGAACTTTCACCCTGTAATTTTTATGAAGTCATCAATGGTTTTTATCTCTGTAATTACTCCTACCTTGACAACTTTAATAGTCAATGTAAATATCTTTCCATTAAAAAAAAGCATAGTTTCTAGTAGGTGCCCTACACGCTAGAATGTCAGTATATAGAGAACATAAGGTATCCATTTGTTTGATGACTATGTCTAGTCTATGGGTTACCTTGTTGACCCTTTCTTCTACCTTTTGCCATCCTTCAAAGGCCTAGCTTTCTGATGCATTAATGTTCTTTAGTTGCTGTTGTAATTTCTCGTATTTTTCTTGAGGGACAATCTGCTCTGTAAGTTTCTCTATTGTTTGCTGGGCTTGTGCCAAATCTTTCCGTAGAGTTACTATCCTCGGGTCCTTATTCAACATAATAGTTGTAGGCAGTAGATCTACTTGGATCTTTTTATCATAGACCAATACGTTGTCCGTTTATACTTCGACATGGGTAACAGCCAGATGTTGTTCCTTTCGGTTTTGAATGGCAAGTTGGACTTGAGTCCTCTTGATCTTTTTCTTAAGGGGTTTTGCCTGCGTGGTTGCATTCTTTGCCACAGTGGTTTCACAATATTTTAATTTCCTTTGTTTTCTTGGAAGGAGCAGTCGTTCATTTACTAGGGCCTAGGCTTTGTACCTCAAGTATTGTACCTTTGTCTTGGCCAATTTCCTTATTTTCTTCTTGGGGTGCTTCTTTAGTGTTATGTTGATCAGGTTGTTCAGGGGTAGAAACCCTAGCTTGCTCTGCTATTTCCTGGGTAACTTCTTCTTCTACCCCTTCTTCATCGTGGAATTCTTCTGGTGTATTCTGACTAGGAACAGATTGTTCCCCTTCTTCATTCTTGTCACTCTTCTCCCCAGATACGCTCTCGTTATGAGTAGAGTGGTCCTCTTCTCCTTCCTCCTCATCACACAGTTCCTCAGATGCACTTTTATCATGAGAAGAGTGCTCCTGCGGTCCTTCTTCCTCATCACACAGTTCCTCGGATGCACTTTTATCATGGGCAGAGTGCTCCTGCGGTCCTTCTTCGGTATGGGGGTTGAGTGGGCTATGAGGTTGGACATATTTGCCCATATTGGCCAAAATTTGGGCCAATTCATCTTCTTGCAGTGGACTTTTACTACGTTGCTCCGCTTACTCCTCTCCCTGATCGGATCGTTCAATCTCCTCCTCCAGTTCTCCTTCATCATTTTCCTCCAATTCTTTTTCATTCTCCCCACCTTCTAGTTGTGGGGGTTGTTCGTCTCCTGAATCATGTATCTCCACAGGCTGACTACTATTTTCTTGGAAATTTCTCAACATTCCCCTGATCCTTGCCAATCTAATAGATTTCCTTCGTTTCAGTGGTCATCTCGATGTATTGGAAACATGTTTTCGTTTTGGGGCTGGCAAAGCCAGTCCCCCATCTATTGTGAAAATCAGTTCTTCCCAATTGCTCTGCTATTGGGCAAGACTATGGCTGACTATCAGTCGTATTAACCCATGGTGGCTTACTACTGACTCTAGATGGCGAGATTTCTTCATACTTCGGGCAATATCGTGTAATAAAGAATTTTAAAATGCAGGCAAATTCACAACGCACTTTTGCTTTAACACAGCTAAAAGTTTAAGATGGCATGGTCTTACCACATCTTTCCTGTCGTCACAAGTGATGTAGCTCTAGATACTTCTTGCCAATTCTACCCACGGCTCTCCCAAGGTTGTTGGCAGTCCCTTTCCTTTTACAGTCAGGTTCTGACCTTCATCCTGGAAGGTTTTCATGGTGTCTCACAATCTCACCTTTTTCAGAGTCCACATAGGTCCAGTGGTTGGCAGTCCCGAAACTTCTGTAATTATGTCGTCAGTGACTGCTATCTGTCTCCCTCTCACCATGGAATGATGTTCATGCAAGTTTTGTAGAAACTCAATTGCCACTGTCTCATTGGATTGTTGTAGACGGTTAAGATAAGTTATCCATCCTGCCCTTGCTAGGATTTCTTGTGCACCATCGGAGACTATCAACACTTGTGGCTCACTGCGAATTGATCTTCCTCCCATCTTATTTCATGCTTAGCACACTATAAAAAAACACAGAGACGATAATGGAACAACAGGCTGTTCAAATTTTTAGCTTGCTATTAGGAAAACATAGAGAAGATGACAGAACAACAACTGTTCAAATTTCTAACTTACTGCTAATTTTTGCAGAGAAAAACATGGAAATAGCTTCGGAATAGCAAGCCATGCATATTGGGAAACAAAATACCATTAAGCTTTGCTATTCTCGAGTCATTAATTCTTCCGAATGATGAGCTGACACGTATGCCAGCGAATTATGGGGATCACCCGCGCCCCCCCTGCAATGTGATAGGCCGTCCTCGGCCGTCAAAGAAAGGAGCAGTGTGCTGCATTGTACAGAGTCATAAAGGAACAACGTATAAATGCCATGTTTACAAAAATGAGGGGATTGCTGAAATCGAGGCGTATAATAGAATCACTAATAAATAAGGAAATGCCGTGATATGATGCAAGAATTGGAGGATAGGACAGCTGACGTGAATAAAAGGTCTTATGTGATCATTATCGACTTTTACCATCATAATTGATTTGTAAATGATTTTCATGTATCAAAGGTTCGAAAGGGTTATATACATAATCTCATTTGAACCATTTATAAAGATATAAGAAGAAGGGTTTTATAATTTCTATTGGTGTATAAGAAATATGACTTCAATACCATCAACAGAGCTCTGTTTCCCACAGGTGTCCATAACCTTGACAGAGTTGTTTATTTCACCCTTGGAACCATAATCCTTTGTGTATGCCTAGGAAAGTGTTGTGCAATGTCAGAATGGAGGCCATTATGCTAGCTTGGTACCTAGATAAATCATAATGCCATTCACCAGGAAGGAGTGAAAGGTGGGCAGGCTGGCTCGTGATGAGACCTCCTGTTCCAAGGACTTTTTATTTTTTCTGATGTGCCTCTTAGATCATATCCCTGGTGTGGTGGCCATAGTGGGAATGCCACTTCACTTTCTTCCTTATGATCATGGTAGGCTGGCTCTTGAAGAGACACCCTATCCTTCATCTGACAAGTCATATTAGTAATCATATAAACATTTTTATTTTTCTTTCATATAGCACTTTTCCTATTTATATACAGAGGGTGGTTCAACACTCCTTAAGAGTAGGGATGGTGGAAGAAGTCTTAACATCTCAATAGAGAAAAATATGCCCTTATTCTTATTCAATAATAATGATCAAAGAGAATTTTGGAGATTTAGGAAGAACCATCATGATAAGAATAATCAATCATATCAGTATTAGTAAAATAATGATAGCAAGGTGATCAATAGTTGTGTCCTTTCCTCTTTTCTCTTATCAATTCAAAGCAATTTCTTCTAAAGATAACGATTTTATGTAATTTGTTGATTTCAGTATCCTCCAGTTTTTGTATTGTTGCATAAATGTATAGTTGTGCTTTAGATGACCATGACTCACAAAAATAATCTAAATGGTAAAACACACAAAAAAGAAGAAAATGCACTATAAAAATGTTGTTATCAAAATATAATAGCTATTGTACACAAAAACTGCAAGCAAAAGGAAAAAGATGCTCGAAACTATTGTTCCTTGAGAGGAACAGTAGCTGTCCCTTAATTGGAACAGCAAAGAAAGTAAGCGCAAACAAAAAAATGTGAAAATGTTGTTCCTTTGGAAAGGAACATCAGAAAAATGAAAGTGTTGTTCTTTCGGAAAGGAACAACAGAAAAATGAAAGTGTTGTTCCTTCGGAAAGGAATAATAGAAAAATGAAAGTGATGTTCCTTCGGAAAGGAACAACAGAAAATGGAAGTGTTGTTCCTTCGGAAAGGAACAACAGAAAAATTAAAGTGTTGTTCCTTCGGGAAGGAATAGCAGAAAACGAAAGAGTTGTTCCTTCGGAAAGGAACAACAGAAAAATGAAAGTGTTGTCCCTTCGGGAAGGAACAACAGAAAACAAAAGTGTTGTTCCTTCGGAAAGGAAGAACAGAAATGAAAAAGTGTTGTTCCTTTCCAAAGGAACAACAAAAGAAAGGCAGAAGTGTTGTTCCTTCGGAAAGGAACAACAAAAATGCGGAAATGTTGTTCCTTCGGAAAGGAACAACAAAACCTTAAAGTGTTGTTCCTTCGAAAAGGAACAACAAAATGGCAGGAATGTTGTTCCTTCAGAAAGGAACAACAGAATGCAAAAATGTTGTTCCTTTGGAAAGGAACAGCAAATGACGAAAATGTTGTTCCTTCGGAAAGGAACAACAGAATGCAAAAGTGTTGTTCCTTCGAAAAGGAATAGCAAAATGGTGGAACTGTTGTTCCTTCGAAAAGGAACAACTAAATGCAAAAGCGTTGTTCCTTCAAAAAGGAACAGCAAAGCTGTGAAAATGTTATTTCTTCTGAAAGGGACAGCAAAATGAAGAATTTTTGTTCCTTCGAAAAGGAACAACAAAATCTTGAAAATGTTGTTCCATCCGAAAAGAACAGTAAAATGCAAAAGTTGCAGAAATGCAGAAATCTGTATACAAAGTAATTTACACAAACAAAACAAAAGAATTATGTACAAAATTGAAAAGCAATCAAACCACTTAGTGAACCAAAGGTGATGAAGAGTTCTCTTCCTTAACCAGAATTTGCATGTCGGAGTCTTCTCGGAGTTGCTGGTAGAAGGATTCCCGAGTAAGTGGTTTGCGGTATAATCGAACTCGGTGGCTGTTTGCCTTAAAGGTATGTCCAAATCCATCAATGGTGGATAAAGTAATGGTGCCATTATCACGTACCTTTTGGATATATGGTCCCAGCCAGCGAGTCTAAAGTTTCCCTGGAAAATCCTGAAATCTGGAGTCATATAGGAGTGCCCAATCTCCTTCCCGGAAGAGTTTCTTTTTTATGAGGGTGTCATGCAATTTGGTTCTCTGTTGTTGGATTAATGTTGTATGTTGAAGAGGGGAGAGCCTAATTTCATCCAGCTCGTTGATCTGTTGTAGTCTATTAATCTCGGCCTCGTTTAAATCTAGACCAACTTCTTTTGCTATTCTCAAGGTTTGTATTTCGAGTTCTATTGGAAAGATGTGTTCCTTTCCAAATACTAGCTGATATGGTGAATAACTAGTAGTGCTTCTCCATGTTGTTCTGTATGCCCACAAGGCTTCCGGCAATCTTGTAGCCCAATCGCGTCTGTGTGACGCAATGGTTTTTGTCAGTATTGCTTCTATTACATTATTCATGCTTTCTACTTGGCCATTTTCCTGTGGGTGGTATGTAGTAATTTTATGTTGAATATGATAGTTTTTTAGTGTTGCAGCAATTTTATTACCAACAAACTGTGGTCCTCCATCCGTGATTATGTCTCTTGGGAGGCCATATTGCACAAATATCTAGAACAGGAAATGAATGACGGAATCCTCTGTAGCTTTTGGCAGTGCCTCTGCTTCAACCCATTTGGTCAAATATTCTGTTGCTACCAAAATATATGTTTTCTGGTTTGATGATGGGTTGATCAGACCAACAAAATCGAGTGCCCAACGCTTAAATGGTTCAATGCTTAGCTATGGGTTCAAAGGCATTTCGTCAGATTGTCCAGGGCGTCCTGCTCTTTGGCAACTGTCACAAGCTTGAAAAATTTTCTTTGCATCTTTGAAGATTGTGGGCCAATAATACACTGTTTGCAGAACTTTGTGACATGTTCTTCGATCTACAAAATGTCTGCCACACGGTCCGTCATGACAGGCTTTCAGAATGTCAAAAATTTCATCTTCATGGACACATCTTTAATGTGCAAATTTGCTCCTGTATGAAATAGGTAGCCCCCAATCCAAGAAAATCAGGTACTACGCTGGACAATCTGCTTTTCTTCATTGTGAGTTAGATGTTTTAGTAATTTTCCTACTGCTAAATAATTCGCAACATCAGCATACCAGGGTGTTTTGATAATAACCACGAACAAAGGTTCATCTGGAAATTGATCTTCGACTACTACTGCATCCACTAGTTTTAACATTCATGAGAGAAAGTCAACTACAAGATTTTCTTTTCCAGGTCGTTATTTTATTGTGATGTCGAATTCCTGCAATAAAATCAACCATCTTGTTACTCTACTATTTGTAATCGGTTTATTTGCTAAATATTTTATGGCAGAGTGATCTGTATATAAAACAACAGGATATCCAATGATGTAATGCCTAAATTTATTTACAGCATGTATTATAGCTAAAAAATCTTTTTCAGTAACAATATAGTTCAACTTAGTAGGAGACAAATTCTTACTAAAAAAATTGCATATGGTTTTTTGTCTTCTTCCTACCCAAGGACTGCTCCAATAGCTGTGTCTGAAGCATCTGATGAAATTTGAAATGGAAGGTCCCAGTTTGGACCTCTAAGCACCGGGGCTTTTGAGACAAGATTTTTCAGATCCTCAAAAGCATGGTCACATTTATTTGTCCAAACAAAGTCGACATTCCTTGTTAGTGCGTATAGAGGTGTAGCTATTTGAGAAAAATGTTCTATAAATCTCGTATAATAACCAGAAACTCCAAGAAAATTGCGTACCTCTGTTTGTGTGGTAGGAGTAGGTATTAACAAAATTATTTGAATTTTGGCTGGATCTACCTATATTCTAGCTGCTGAGATATAATGACCTAGGATGAGTCCTTCAGTCGTCATCATATAGCATTTTTCATGGCTTAGGCAGAGTCTGGTAGCGATACATCGTTGCAACACCTTTTCCAATGTGTCTAGTGCTGGGTCGAAATCATCTCTGTATGGTGTGAAATCATCCATGTATACTTCGAGCCCTTCATTTATTAAATTTGAAAATATGCTGAGGATAACCCTTTGAAATGTGGCAGGGGCATTGCATAGGCCAAAGGGTAAAACTCTATAGGCAAACGTTCCCCAAGGACAGGTAAAAGTAGTTTTTTCTTGGTCTTCAGGGGCAATTTGAATCTGATTGTATCCATTGAAGACATCCAAGAAAGAAAAGAATTTCTTTCCTGCTAATGTATCTAATACCTGGTTAATGAATGGAAGGGGAAAGTGGTCTTTCTGGGTTACTTTATTTAATTCTCTGTAATCTACACAAATCCTCCACTTTCCATTCTTCTTTGGCACCACTACAAGTGGAGAGACCCATTTGCTATCAGAGATAGGATAAATAAAGTTTACATCTAAAAGTTTTTGTAGTTCAACTTTCACAATGTCTTTTAAATGAGGGTTAAGTCTTCTTTGGGGTTGGCGAATGGGTCTTGCATCCTTTTCTGTATAAATGTGGTGTGTACATAGCTGGGGATCGATTCCCTTCATGTCCAGATAATCCCATGCAAATGCTTCCTTGTATTTTCTCAATAGTTGGATCAACTTCTCTTCTTGTTCAGGAGTTAGGTTATTATTGATGTTTAAATTTTTTCCTGGCTCAATCTCTACAATTTTGCTATTTGAAACAGAGGTAGTAGGCATTGTTTGATCATGAGTGTCTTTGAGATGATCTTCTTCTAATTCATTATCAAATGCTGCCTCTATCATGTGACATTGTACGTGGGGTCTGGATTCAGTTTGGTTAATGAAGTTGTTAATAACATCATCCTCTGTTTGATCTTTGAAATCAAGGGCATCTTATATAGTTAATGGGGATCTAATGTTTTCGGTAAGGTATGATACATGATGTTTGTTAGTTTTTATTATTGTTACACTTGGATTGGTGGGAGGGTATAGGGCTAGATTCTTGATTTTACTCCCTCTAGTTATGGTCATACCGCCTTGTCGGCAGCCAATGTAAGCATCAGCTGTTGCAAGCCAAGGTCTACCTAAAATTAACGATGTCCATCAAGTCGGTTTTTGGGGTTTATTATCAGATAGTCGGTAGGATATTCCTAGGAAATAACGGATACCATGACATCATGTAGTGTGCATTCTGGCCTAACCACTGATCGGTCAGCCAGTTCCAATAAAGTGGAAGTCAGTTCTACTGATGTAATGCCCAATTTTTGACAAGTGGTGGTTGTTAAGATATTAATTGCAGCCCCTAAATCAACTAAGGCATTTGAAAAGGTTTGTCCATTGATTTGTACTGTCACTATTGGATTTCCTGGGTCTTCATATTTGACGGGTGCTTCTCTACCTGATAACAGGTCAGATAAGGTGCCAACTACTTGGACTGTTGGGTTATTTGTTATTCTCCTCGATTTTTTTATACATAGCTCTTTGATGGTCTTTGCATATATTGGGATATCTTGGATGGCTTGGAGGAGTGGGATTTTTATGTACAAGTTCTTAAGTTCTCCCAGAATATCAAAGTCAGGATGTTCTATAGGGCGTGGTATAATTAATCATTCTGGGAATGGGGGAGAAGATGTGGTTGCTTGGTCATGAGTCTGTTTTCTGACCACATCTTCTTCTTGTAATGGTTGTTCTATGGGTAACTGGTTTTCAACTTGAACATTTTTATCTCCCTCAGTCTTTATAATGCGCCCAGACCTCAATTGAAGTTCATTTCACTCCCTTAGATCGGTTTCTAGCTTGGGCGTTTCAATTATTTGAACAGATTGGAGCGGTCTGTTATTCAGGTTCTGGTTGGGTTGGGCTGGGAGTTGTGGTCTTAAATTGGACTGGGGATTTTATTGTAGTGCTCAAAGTGTAGGTTGAGTGAGTGGAATGGTTCCTATTGGCTGATTCATTGGTCTTTTCCAGTTTGTTTGCCAGGCTTGACTCTGCAAAGTGGGAGGTGACCATTGTGCTGGATACGCATTGTTTTGCCAATATGGTGGGGCGTAGGGAAAATTTGGCCAATAAGATTGGCTTTCTTGATTCGGCCATGGCTATGATGAAGGAAATGGTTGTTGTGACCAATTTGAGAAGGGAGGTTAATTTTTCCACATTATATTATATTGTTGAGCATGATATTGTGGAGGCTGGAAAGAAGAAGTTGGATTGGGAAAATACTTGATTGTCGCGGTTGCCATTGACGGTGCTGATTAAGTAGGTACATCGGTTCTAGTTCTTCTTCCACTTCTTTGTATACCTCTTTCAAACCAAGAAGTGATGAACAACTTTCTGTAGAGTGGTATTTTGTACAAATGGTGCAAACTTGAACCGCATCTAATGGGCACTCTTTGTGGCTATGTTTCTTTCTACATCTAGGACAGAATATTGCCAAATTTTCTTTGCCTCTGCTTCTTTATGTTTGGCTTGCATAATATCGAGCTGCATTGTCAGAGTTCCCAATATATCAGTTTTGAAATTTTCTAATAAATTTCCAATTTCCACGCGAATTACTCCTTCTCCATAGATCTTGTTGTCCTTTGTAAACCTATCATGTTCTGCTGGTTTTAGCCTTGTGCTTCCTCGTGATCTCCTGATACATAAATCAATGATGTTAGAAAAATCTTCTTGATAGATATCTCCTTTTCCCATAATATTCAATGTTTCAATCCATTGTTCCTTCATACCTTTAATTAATGTTGTTTTCAACACATTATCAGGTAAGGGTAATGATGCATAAGGAGATCTTTGAAGATTATATTGAAAACGTTCAACATATTCTTCTAGTGTTTCATTAGGTCTAGCTACCATCTGAAATATTTCATCTTTTAACTCTTTGGATCTACAATAATCCTGATATTTCTTCAGGAAAGCACCTTTCATCTGTTCCCAGTCATTTATAACACCTCCACCCAACCCCATAAACCATCGTAAAGCAACTCCTTTTAATGTAGAGGGAAATAGTTTCAACTTTTGGGGGTTGGTGGTATAGTCATATCCTCTGCACAACACATCGAATTCAAACAAAAATGCATTTGGGTCTTCCGATGTTAGGCCATGAAATGTAGGGATATGCTGGAGAGGAATTGCCTTCATAGGTGCATTGACTGCAGTATCTACAATGGGATATTGCAGTGTGGAGGTTTGGGTGTTTGGCTGGTTCTGAGCCATTTGGTCAAATATATGCCAATAACCTTCTGAGATTTCTAGGAGGGTATTCCTAGGTTGGTTAGATGGAGCATGGATGGCCTTAACAGGAATGGCCTTAACAACACTTCCTTTGTCTGGGATGATGAGAGTTCCTAATGTTTGGGGGGATTTTAGCTCTTGAGGTTCTTCAACTTTGTTCTGGATGATTTTTGTAGCACTTCCCTTATCTGGGCTGCTTAATGGATGAATTATTCCAAGAGGGGATCTTGGTTCTTTAGTTTCCCTTGTATCTCCTCTTCCTTCACAGAGGTTACTAAGGTTCCCTTATTACAATGATTTTGGGCTAGAATTCTCAATTTCTTGAAAATCCTGCTTCTCAGTCTCACTGTGCACCTCAGCAAAGGCTACAGATAGTGACCTTGTGACCTGAAGGGAACTAGTAGGTTGTCTAGAAGCAACTTTTCTAGGTCCTACTGAAGGCTGAGATTCTGTTTTTTTAAGGATTTCGTCTATAAAGGTCGATCGGCCAAGGGTCACTGGCCCCTTAGCTTTATCAGGCTTGGGTAGTGGTTTAGGATTCTTTTCAGGTTTTTTCTGCTTAGTCATGCACACAAATCAAATGCTGATTTCTACCCAAAACAACAACAAATCTGCAAGAAAGCGGGCAGGGGAGCAGGGCTGTTACATGCTCCGTACGCAGGTTCTTACCTTCCGTTTTTAAAACCCAATTCTCTCCTAGCAGGTACTTACACTACTCTGAAAAGAAACAAATGGCTACACTCTTCCCCAGCAACAACGCCAAAAATGTCGAGCAGTAAAAAGGGTCTTATTCACCTCTATTTACCCTACATTAATTATCAGTCCAGGTACGATTTGTTATCTCAAAAAGTGTACTCAGTTTGAGTCAGTCATTTGTTAAGAGTAATGCTAGTAGTATAGTGCTTTTGCAAAAGTAACTAAACGCTGAAAACAACCTTTAAATGTAATGACAAGAACTGGAAATACGTGTAACCAAATCATTCACTTAGGGAACTACAACACTTTATCAGTCAAGGGTGCAGTAATAATAACTCTTCCCTTTGTACTCTGATGTAATTGAAAAGAAATTAAGGAAAAGATCATTAACCTGGGAACTGGACAATAATAGTCAATGTTCACTACAGTTTCAGATCGTTCTGTTCACACCAAAGCAATGATGATTTAAATAACAGGAAAAGGAACAACAACTAATCTAATTAACAAGATTGAATAGCAAAGCGTTAACCTACCGAAATGAATGAAGCGGTAATTATAATCTACGGGTATTAAGCAACAATCTTTATCTTAGAAATGTTTTGAATAGCAAACTGAAATGGAACAACAAACTAAAGTGAAGTATGAAATATTGAATAGTCAACCTAAATCAAATATCACACATAGCATGTCTATATTGAAAAAAATAGTAATCTGAGTTTCGCACAGCAATTATTAATCACGGTTGTGAAGAAACAGCAATTGCGGTCACTATGGAACAACAATCGCACTTGGAAGTAAACCATATGTAAATAGACAATAATACCGATTTGTAAATGCACAGCATTGTTATTCTGTAAACGAACAGTAATGGCAATCTAGAAGGAACAGAAATATTATACAATAGTATCAATCTGTAAAGGAACGACAATGCGATATAAGAATAGCATAACATTCCAGTTGCAGAGGATAACCTTACTATTCAAATATGAATGAAATATAACAGAGCCAATACATGAAATAATAAGGAACAATAGTTTACTGAACAAAGCGAATAAGAGAAATCAAACCACACACGACTTAGAGTCGGAAACTAATGGTACAGGAAGCCAGTGATCCACAAGGGTCGGGCCCTTAGCCTCCAGGGATGCACTGCTGTGATTACTCCAGAATCAAAGATGAAACAGCAACATAGTTTATATATTAAACATCAAAACAGAGTTATAGTAATCGCTCTTTTAAAGAGAGTCAATGATCAATGTTTAAGCTACAATAGTGAACTTAATAAAAGCAACCATAGTCTCTCTTGGGCTAGCAATGTTGTCCCCTGTTTATAACAGCTAAGCTGAAATATCAAAGATACAGATAATATTTAAGGTAGCGATCCCTCAGGATCAAAGGATCCTGAGGGATTCGCCATACCGTTATTGCCCAGTTATCTCTTCGTTCTTTTGCGTCGATTTGGTATCTCCTCTTCCTTTTCCTAGCTTATACGCTCCAATCTGGATTGCCTTGTTTGGATGTGATTCCTTGTCAAAGGGACAACAATTGATTTCGTCTTGTCTTTTCATTTGGAATGACGATCTTCCATTTTCTTCTTTTTCTGCATAGGAAAAGGTAATTATTAGTCATTTTACGTTGCTCACAAATCTTCTAAAATTTATCATAATGTTTCGCCATATGCCTATTTCATAATGTAAAGAAGTTATGAATTTAGGGAAAAGATAACGAAATAGGTGGCAATTACATACCTTCTCTAATGATCAACAGTAATGTGAGCACTAATATAGAACATAGGTGATTCTTCAACTTGGAGAACACTTGTTGTTGGGTTTTGGACCAAGAAAACTTTTCTTTCACTCTTTCCTTGGTGACTTGACTTAAAGGACAAGTGATATGAGAAAACCCCAACACGAACCTACAGTAGAAATTGGAGAGACCTAAAAATTTGTGGAGCTCTGTTAGAGTGGATGGGATGGGCCAATCCCGAATGACTTGTAGCTTGGATGGGTCCACATGTACACCCTGCTCATCGATGATGTACCCTAGATATTGAACCTGGGTTGGACCGAAGGTTCATTTCTCCAAGTTAGCACACAGCTTGTGTTGTTGCAGGGTTGAAGGACCTATCAAATATGGTGGAAGTTCTCTTCCCAACTCTAGCTAAAGATTAAGATATCATATAAATACACCACCACGAATGCATTGGTGAAGGGTCGCAAGATGTCGTCCATCAGTCTCATGAAGGTTGCAGGGGTGTTTGTTAATTCGAACAACATGACCAACCATTTAAAACGGTCCTCCTTGGATTTGAAGGCAATCTTCCACGGATCGGATCCAAACGTCAGAGGGTTTGATAGGCACTGGGTGATAACCTGACTTCAAGTCAATATTGCTGAAATATTTTCCCCCCTTGAGCTAGTCTAGAAGGTCATCAATCTACGGGATTGGATACCTATTCTAGATAGTGATCGTGTTCAGCGCCTGATAGTCAATACAGAGCCTCCAAGTCCCATCCTTCTTCTATACCATTACAATTAGGCTCCCACAAGGTGATGAGCTTGGCCTGATGTTCCCTTTCTGCAATAGTTACTGAATTTGCCTCTTGATCTCATTGTTCTCCAGAATAGAGCGTCAATAGATCAATCCATTGGGCAGTGGCGTGCTTGGGGTCAGATCGATGGAGTGCTTGACCTGATAGTGGAGAGGAACATGTATGGGTGAGGCAAAAAAATCCCTGTACTCCTCCACGACCTTGTCCATCTGTTGTTAGTGTGCAAAGGAGCCCTGCCTAGAAGCCGCGGCCACAACCTTCTTCTTGCCCTAGGGGTGAATCATAAGGAAAACAAATTTCCTAGTCTGGGAAATGATCTTATTGCATTACTTTGCAATGATCAATGAGATGGTGGTAGGCAGGCTACCTCCGATATCCTGTACAACTTATTAGCCAAAGTAATAATCAAAGAGCGAGGTCTAAACTCATATACAACATGTCACTTCCACAAGTATGGTTGTCCTAATAATAAATCACAAAATTCAAGAGGGGCAATGTCATATAGTACTTCATCCGTGAAGGGCTTAATGATGTAGGGAAGGTGACACTGCTGGATAACACGAAGATCTCGTCCCTGGTGAAGCCACCCAATGGTGTATGGCTATGGATGTGTTGTAGTCTTTAGGCCCAGCCGCTTCACGACCTCCACTGAAATGAGGTTATTTTGGCTCCCACTGTCGAGAATGAACTACAATGGAGAACCCTTCACCCACATCTATGAATGGAAGAGGCATTCCCCCTCCTCTGGATCTTCAGGCTCAATCTTTTGGATCTTGGTGGTGGCCATGGTAGCACTAGGCTCTGCATTAATGATATTCTTCCCTTTCTTAGTTCCTTTATCAGGTTCTAATTTAGAGTTGGAACCTGCGTTTGATTTAGAAGCCTTCAGCTCGGCTTCCAGTGACTGCTTGGCCTGACACTCACTTGTATTGTAAGTTGAGCACTTATGGAACTCACACCATTTCCCCATGTCCTTCTTTATCTTCGTCATGTTGTTATTTTCTTGCGGATTCAGTGGGCCATCTTGGGTAGCCATGCATTGGATTGGTCCTTTGTTTTGTGGTTTTGGGGTGCCTTTTCCTTACTTTAGATTCGTAGAGCCAAAGTCCCGCTTATTCTATTTAAACTTTTGCTCAATCTTGATAGCATACCAATACGTCATGTAGAGTGAGGAAATGTCCAGGAAATCCATCTCATCTTGGATGTACTTGTGTAAACAGGCATGGTACTTGAACACCAAATGACGCTCAGTATCCTTGATACCCAGATTTGTGTGAAGGGTATTGAACATATTTGTGAACTCTGGCACATCTTGGTCCCTTCCCTGTCGTAGCATGATCCACTTTATGTATTTTTCTTCATAGCTCCCAACAGGGTAATATTATTCTTGATGGCGTCTCGGAAATAATTCCAAGTGGGTGCAGCTAAAAACAATGAGGGTTCACTCTCGTCCTTTTGTTCACAGTAGGCTTCCCACCAGTACTTGACATGTGGGGTCGCTTTGAGAAGTGAAAAAGTAATCTTTTACGATTCGAAAAGTCATGAATTGAAAAATATCCTTCAAACAGATTTAACCATTTATCTATGGCATCTACATCTATCAGGCCTTCGAATATGGGAATATCAAAGTGAACTTTCAACTTAAAAGGAGTGGCACCTCTAGAGTGGCTGCTGGATGAAGATGCATTGCCTGTGGATAGTTGCCAAAGGATCTGGGAAAATTTGTCCATCATCGCATCCCTCTGTCGCTCGAGGGCTTCCTCTGGTAACATTTTGAAAGGATCTCCTATCCCCTCATCTTTTTTTCTTCCTCCATGGGAGGCCATCAATTTTTACGAGGCTGATCTTGCAATGGTTCAATTATATCAAGCCCTAACTTCTTATACCCTGACCTTGTTGGGGACATGCAAAGAAAAAAAGATAAAGAGTATACCACTCTGATACCACTTATTTGAACTTAAACATAAACGCAACAACTTACAGATATAATCATAAACACATAGATGCAATAGAAAAACACTTCATTTCATTAATAGAAAAACATTGAACTATGCTTACAAACAGAATGGAAATAAGATAGCTCGGGCAATGGTAGCTTATCTCTGAGAAGAGATGTGGTGGCTACATGCCTCTGAATTGTGTTACAATGAGGCTCAAGGGCCTATTTATTATTGGAAAACATGACAAAACCCTAAACAACCAAAACCCTAATCCCGAGAGATGTAACACTAAGAGTTTGTGGGCCTCGTTAGGATTAGTTGGGCAGCCAACTTCCTAGGGTTGTAACTTGGTCATATTATCCCCGTTTGGCAAGTACGATACCTTGTTGGAAAGGTCTCTCTGAGTACTACAACTTTCATCATAGGTCCCTACCTATGGCTATGAGCCTACTGTGGACCCCAAAACCATCGCTTATGGGGTAAAATATGCTTCGGAAATTTTGGACTTGATAAAAGACTAAAATTAGTAAATGGTGAAATGAATAAGGAACCAGATGAAATTGACTTGGGGGTCTATGTGAAATAGACGGGTGGCTACCAATATCCACCTGGATCAAGGCTATGGTTGCAGCTCACTACTAAGTCTGAGCAGAAAGCTCAATAATACATGTGGTGAAAGAACACTGAGATGGAGAAGAGGTGAAACAATGAAGGCACATAATCAAGAGATCGTGAAGAATTTCAGGCACAAGAGTATGGTGCAGGGGCATATACCCCAACCCAAACCAAAATTGCTTCTTGGAGGCTTCTAGAAGAAGCAACATGGCACCCTAAGATAAAGGACACAATTTCCTCTGATTTTATGTAAATTTTGAATATTAAACCTCTAGAAGGTGAGTTGGAGGAGGATGGGATTCCTTGTTATGGTTTTGTTTTCTTCATTTCCTGTTATAAGCTATTTGCAATATGTCAAGAAGGTGTGTCCAATGCATTGTAAAAATTAGACCGACAATTGCGGCTAGGGTAACGTGATTCAAGCCAAGGGCCATCAAACCTGAAGTCCATATGTAATCATTTTCATTTAATATAAGTACCCCTATGTTGTAAATTTGTGTGCATACTTATTTTAAGCCCAAGATTCCTTATCTGAATCTGTCTCTATCATATTGTGGTTTGAGTTTTGGTTGCCATCGAAAGGACCTTAAATCTAAGAGGAAGAGTGTGGCAAGAAAGTTGACATGTATAGACAAAGGTGAGTGTGGAGGAGATGAAGGAGGAGTCCAAACCAAGCTTTCTAAATTTTAATGCAAAAAATGCATGATGAATGGTCGTAGCCCAAACTAACAAGTGGGACCCATGTGGGCAGATCTTCGAGCTAGAATTGAGGTTGTGCAGTGAAAGGGGACCAACCCACCCAGAGTGAGCTTGGGGCTGAAATGATGGTCGACAAGAGAGCGGGTTTTTACCCACCTTATGTCGGGGCAATCAAGGTGAGAACTCTTAAGGAGAAACAAGCCAAGGTCTTGACCTCAACCTCAAGCAGGACCCACACAAATTTGATGCAGTTAGAAGCAGTTGTCACAATATTTTCTTGACCTCACCCATAGCCCAACCTCCAACCTCACTATGGGACTCCCAAGTAACCATTCTCCTTTAGCGTTGAATTTTGTGAGACATAATCTACATAAGTGGACAATGGCCTAAACACCATTGAGTCTTTTTGGGGATTTGGGAGCATGAATTGAGCTCCATGTTGCTAATTAAGCAAGGATAACCATTTTTTTAGCCCATAAACCACAAGCTCATGATATTTGAGGCATGAGGGGATTGAAATTTGTAGACCTGTGAATTGCTTTCTGTCAATAGTAAAAGGTGGATTCCAAAGAATACTATGGTTGCAAGAATTTTTCATATGTATGAGACTATAAGGGTTAACATTAAAAACACTTTCTCCCCATGTGTATACTTAAATTAGATCTCAATTTCAAATTTTTGTCATAATATCAACCTTCCTAACCTCGTAATATCAACCTTCCTAACCTCGTAATCGATAAAAACTATGGTGATCTTGGAACATTTCCCTTAATATTTTTTAAGGATGGAAATAAAATTCTAATAATCTCTTACTTTTTTTTAAATTTTAATAAATTAATTCTAGTTTCAATAGATGTTAATGATCATCATATAAAGTTATTGGGCTGAGAGGCGCTCAATTTTTAACATTTAACATTTAACATTTCTATTTAAAAATCAATCTAATTATTATTATGTATAAACACATATAAATTTAAAATATAAAGATGGTTACGAACATTAAAAAAAAAAGGTACGGTAAATAAATAAAAATATAAATAAACCAGAGGTATGGTAAATAAATAAATCATCTTTTTGTATTTACTCTAGAGGTATGGTGTATATATATATATATATATATATATATATATATATATATAAACTCTTTATATTTAGGAAAACTAAAAAAAGAGGTTTTATTTAGGTGAAGTCTATGTGCCACATACCATGGGACAAATACCTTATTTATAAAAGAGGTATGGTAAATAAATAAATATAAAAGAGGTGTAAAGATGTATGGTAAATAAATAAAAATATATCAAATAGGATTATAAATCAACATATAGTTATATACCAAGCCTATGTGCCAAATACCGTGGTAAAAAAATGAGATATGATAAATAAATAAAAATATAAATAAACCAGAGGTATGGTAAGAAAATAAAACATTTTTTTATATTTACTCCATAAACCTCTTTATACTTACTAACACTCAAAAATAGGTTTTATTTAGGTGAAGCCTATGGGCCAAAGTATTATTAATACCATGCAAAAAAATCAGTAACCCTAATATTAACATTAAAAGACTATTATTATTATTATTATTATTATTATTAAAATTAAATCTAATATTCATATTAATGTAATATAATATTAATATTATTAAATTTAATAACTTTGGATTAATATAATATTAATTTTTTTTATATTATAATATATATTAATATGTCATAATATATATTAACCCTAGATATATATGGGAGGGAAGAACAAAGACATAGAGTGATACAGGTGGAGAGATATGGGGAGTTAGAAGGGAGAGATGGAGATAAACTTACGGAGAGAGGAGAGAAGGAATGAAGAGAGAGAGAGAGAGAGAGAGAGAGAGAGAGGTATAGAAGGGTAAGAGAGGGAGAGGGAGACATAAATATGGAGGAGGGAGGGAGGGAGAGGGAGGGAGGGAGGGATATAGTGGGAGGGTTTAAGGGGGTGGGGGTGGAGCGAGAGAGATAGGGGGGGAGGTAGAAGAGAAATGGAGAGAGAGAAAGGATGAGAGAGAGGACTTGAGAGATAGGAGTAGAGGGGGAGGGATAGAGAGAGGGAGTTGGAGGGGTATAGAGGGAGGGCAGAAGAAAGACATAGAGATTGAGAAGTGGAGAGAGAGAGGGAGCGAGAAGGGAGAGATGGAGAGAGAGTGTGTATGTTTAGGGGTGAGATAAAGAGACAAAGAAGGAGAGATAGAGAGAAGGGGGGAGGAAAGGAGAGAGAAGGAGAGATGGAGGGATATAGTAACATAGAGAGAGAGAGAGAGAGAGGATAGGATGGAAAAGAGAGAGAGATAATGATGGGTGAAGAGAGAGGGAGGTAGGAGATGAAGGGAGAGAGAGGAAGAACAAGAGACATGACTTGAGATAGGGGAGGAGAGTGATGGGGGAATAGAGAGGATTGGAGGTCAAAGAGAGAGACAGAGAGTGTGTGATGGGGGAAGAGAGAATGGGAGAGAGAGGAAGTAAGAGAGAGCAAACTTGAGAGAGAGGAGAAGAGAGGGAGGGATAAGGAGCTGGAGCTGGAGGGGGAAAGAGGGAGGGAAGAAGAAATACATAGAGAGTGAGAAGTGGAGAGAGAATGTGTATGTTTGGGGGTGAGATAAAGAGACAAAGAATGAGAGATGGAGAGAATGGGGGAGAGAAGGAGAAAGTAGAGACGGTGGGATATATTAACAGAGTTGGAGAGAGAGAGAGAGAGAGAGATAGAGTTGTGGGGGGGAGAGAGGGAGGTAAGAAGAAAGAAATAAAGAGAGAAAGGGGGAGAGAGAGATGGAGTCATAAGGAAGATGGAGAGAAAGGGAGAGAGGACAACATGAGGGAAGATAGATATAAGTGAGAGAGAGAGAGGAGAAGGGAGGGATAGATATATAGATTGGATAAAGAGAGTGTATGTTTTCGGGGTGATATAGAGAGACAAAGGGAGATAGAGATATAGATGGACAGTGAAGAGAGGGAAGAAGAGAGAGATGGAGGGAGGGAGGGATGGACAATGAGATTGATAAATATGGAGTGAGAGAGCATGCATGTTTTTGGCGGGGGGTGATATAGAGAGACAAATGAGGAGATATGGAGGGAGATATAGATATATGGAGGGCGGAGAGAGGGAAGAATTTTTCTTGCATTAGATGCATTGATTTCAGTGTAGATGGTGGTTTGTAATCCTATTTGATTGCCTGCACTAGATGCATTAATTTTAATGTAGATGTTGATTTCTAATTATATTTGATTACTTTCACTAGATGCATTGATTTCAATGTAGATGATTTCTAATCCTATTTGATTTCTTGTAGTAAATGCATTGGTTTCAGTGTATATGGTGATTTATAATCTTATTTGATTGCTTGCACTAGATGCATTGATTTTAATGTGGATGTTGAGATAGAAGTGTGTGTGTGTGTGTGTGTGAGAGAGAGAGAGAGAGAGAGGAGGAGGAGGAGGAGGAGGAAGAGGAGGAGGGAAGGTTATATAGATATATTGGGGAAAGAGAGTGTATGTTTTTCGGGTGATATAGAAAGACAAAGGGAGATAGAGATATAGATGGAAAGTGAAGAGAGTGAAGAAGAGATAGATTGAGAGAGGGAGAGAGGGACAAAGAGATTGATAGATATGGAGTGAGAGAGCATGTGTGTTTGGGGAGGGTGAGATAGAGAGACAAAGAAGGAGAGATGGTGGGACTTATAGATATAGATGGAGGGGGGAGAGAGCGAAGAAGATTTCTTGCACTAGATGAATTTATTTTATAATATATGGTGATTTCTAACCCTATTTGATTTCTTGCACTAGATTCATTTATTTTAGTGTAGATGTTGATTTCTAATGATATTTGATTGCTTGCACTAGATGCATTGATTTAAATGTAGATGATTTATAATCCTATTTGATTGCTTGCACTAAATACATTGATTTCAGTGTAGATTGTGATTTATAATGCTATTTGATTGCTTGCACTAGATGCATTGATTTCAATGTCTATGATTTCTAATAATATTTGATTGCTTGCACTAGATGCATTGATTTCAATGTCTATGATTTCTAATCCTATTTGATTACTTGCACTAAATGCATTGATTTCAGTGTAAATGGTGATTTCTAATCCTATTTGATTGCTTGCACTAGATGCATTTATTTTAGTGTATATGTTGCTTTATAATCCTATTTTCTTACTTGCACTAGATGCATTGATTTGAGTGTAAATGTCGATTTATAATCCCATTTGATTGCTTGAATTAGATGCATTGATTTTAGTGTAGATGTTGATTTCTGATTTGATGTAATTGGATGTTTGATAATACATTAATTTTAAAGTGATTGGAGTAACATTGTGCATTGATTTTAGTGTAAGCATAAAAAATATTTACAGTGTACAATGATTTTTGTGTTATAGTAATTCAACCTATTAATATTTGAGACAAAGAGAGACAATGTATGATATTTACTACAATAGCTCGAGCTAAAGATTTAAATGGTTTACGTTTTAACCTATCCTTTTCATATAATCGATATGGAAAGTTGACAAAAGTAACAAGGATGATAATAAGAATAGTAGAAGAAAATAGTTTGAGATTAATCAAAATGAAGATTGTTTGTAATTGAATATATTCATACTATTCACATTTTCTATCATTCAACACTATTACATTGTCACTTTACATTAAAATTTTCCATTTCATCATTTTTCATCATTAAAGTTAGTAACAATATTTACCATCTCAACAAACTGAGGTAACTAAACAAATTTAAAATAAAAATAACCAAAATTTAAAAAGAGGTTTGCACCTTGAGAGATTTGATCCCTCTTTACGCGAGTTAAGATGGACCTAGGATGGTATAAAATTATTTACTTAAAGTGAATATTATAACATTTATTTATTTGTTAGTAATTTTTTTAATACTATATGTTTTTTTGGTGGGATAAACACCCATGGGAATTTGAACCTTGAATATCTCAATTTACATAATTTTACATAACAAGGCAATCACTAATTAAGCTACACCCATGGGCTAAAAGTACTATATGTAAATTCCATATTAAAAAATAAAAAACACATCTTTCTTATACCAAATTATATAATAAAGTAATTTTTAATATAAAGTAAAATCATATTATTAAATTTAAGAAAAATATTTCAAAAATATTAAAAACATAATTAAAAAACTCTAAAATTGATGATGATGAATTTCTGAGATTTATTTATTTATTTATGGAGTATAACCAATATGATTTTATTCACATTACAAATCATGGTATTTTATAGATTCTTTAAATTATTTAATATTTTGATATTTATCAATTTCATATTATTAAATGTTTTAATTAATTTCTATAGTTTTAAATTTTTAGCATGTATATTTTCACTGTCCATAACTTATGATGATTAAAATTTTTGGTTAATCATGTGTTCTTATTAAAATGTTTAATGTTTCCGGTGAGCACTTCATCCACTTTTAAAGATAAAGATAAAAATCTTAATGTCTCTGAAAATGAATAAAGTTGGATGAAGTGTTTAAATATCTCAATGAAAACACACAATTAACTAAAAATCATCGTCATCATCATCATTGTTGACACCTAATCCTCACGATTGGGTGAATTCATGTAAATAATTAAATTAGGAACGTGAATAGTCATCAAGAGATGAACTGAACAGTCACACCCTTTTGTATATAACAATAACATACCTGATGGAATAATACGAATAAGTTTTCTGCCAAATGGAATTACTCCTGGCCTGACATGGTATCAGAGCCAGCTCCTTGTTTCATCTATTATGCTCCTGTAACTCCTCTGTCCTGTCTGGACGTGGTATAGTCCTGAGTTACCTTCCAGCGCTGCTCTGCCTCTGCCATATTCCCTTCCAGCACTGCTCTATCCATAATATGCTGCTCTTATTTCCATTTGCAAAAGGAGCAGACATTGGACCACATAAATATGAATGAATGAGTTCAAGCTTCCTATGTGCTCTTGAATGTGAATCATGAAAAGACTGTTTGCTATGCTTTCCTAGAATGCAAGCATCACATTGCTTAAGTTTCCTAGGAATTGTAGGCAAACCAGCAACACCATTTTTCTTCAATAAGTGGAGACTGTCATAGTTAAAATGTCCAAATCTAGCATGCCATAATAAACTTGATGGAAGTGTACGTTCTTCATGATGAGAAGTATATGAGAAATGTTGTGCATGAGCAGAGGTTCCTTGCAGTTTGAGAAGCCTTTCTTCTTCTATTCCCCTCATGACAAGTGAGTGGTCTGATGCTTTTCAAACATTCAAGAATTTTCATAAATGGATTGAAAATGATGCACAATCTCATATTGGGTCTATTCACACTAATAATGGAAAAGAATACACATCAAATGAATTTGAAAACTATCTTCGCCAACATGGGATCAAACATCAAACAATTGTGCCTTATAATCCCCAACAGAATGGTGTAGCTGAAAGAATGAATAGAACAATCTTGAATATGGTACGATCCATGCTTTTCTTCAAAAATGTAAAGATAATGTTTTGGGCTGATGTTGTTCTATGTGCTGCATATATAAAGAATAGATGTCCATCTAATGCTATAAGAAACAAGACTCCTTATGAAATGTGGTATGGACATGTTCCTTCGGTAAAACATCTCAGGGCCTTTGGTTCCACCTGTTATGCTTTGATACCTAAGGTACATAGAAACAAACTTGGTGCTAGAAGTCGTAAGTGTATCTTCCTGGGGTATTCAAACACCTCCAAAGCATACCGACTCTATGATGAAGTAAATAAAAAGTTTGTTGTATCTAGAGATGTAATTTTTCTTGAATCATCCAAAACTGACAATGTTGTTGAGTGGCAACTTGATCGCTTGGATAGATTCACAAAAGCAAAATCATTTCAAGAATTTGATAATCAGATTCCACATCTTGAAGGGGGGATTCCTATACTAGATCAACATGTGGAATCTTCTTCTAAAGAACAATCTCCCCCACATGAAACTCCAACAACGGATGATGCTTTAAGTGATGTAATTGATAGAATTGGGAGACTCCATCTTGATTCAGACCCAACTCAATCAACAGAGCAGCCTGGACCATCTCAGAAAGGTCCCCCAAAGTGGCTGACGAAGGCACTTGAAAGTGTTCATCCTGATGAAATTGGAAAAAGAGGAACCAAAAATTCAAACCGACAAAATGGAGGAGATGTAGATGACTCTAATTCACCTATTGATATGGATGTTTCTTATGATTGTGAATTAAACTTTTCTATAGATTTTGAACCAACTTCCTTTAAAGAAGCTACTTCTCATGATGAATGGAAAGAAGCGATGCAAAAGGAGTATGATGCCCTCATAAAGAACGACACTTAGAAGCTGGTTGATCCTCCATTTGGAACCAAACCAATTGGCTGCAAGTGGGTCTACAAGAACAAGTACAAAGCTGATGGCTCACTTGACAAGCACAAAGCTAGGCTTGTGGCAAAAGGTTTTGCACAGAAGGAAGGGGTCGATTATGAGGAAACTTTTGCCCCCATGGCAAAATGGGCCACCATCTGGACACTCTTTGCACTAGCAGCTCAGAACAGTTTGAAAGTCCATCAAATGGATGTAAAAACAACCTTCTTTAATGGAGATCTAAAAGAGAATGTTTTTATGTCCTAGCCTGAAGGATATGCTGTGAAAGGACATGAACATAAAGTATGCAAACTTGTGAAGTCCTTGTATGGCCTCAAACAAGCACCGCGAGCCTGGTATGAAAAACTAACTGAGCATCTTGTGAAACTCAATTTCAATCATTTTGATCTTGATGATGCAACTTTATTTGTCAAGAAAGTTGGCAAAACAGTTGTATATCTTGTGGTATATGTAGATGATCTTTTAATCACAAGGAACAATGAAAGCTACATTGCATCCATAAAGAAGGAATTGGGAAAAAGTTTTGAAATGACTGATTTGGGCTATGTTCATTACTATCTTGGCATTGAAGTAGCCCAACATCCAAAGTCCATATTTCTTTCTCAAAAGAAATATATTGGAGATTTGTTGAACAGGTTTGGCATGACAGAATGCAATCCTCTTACTACTCCAATGGAACAAAACTTGAAGCTCACATCTATTGAAGGAAAGGAATTTGAGGATGCAACAAAGTATAGAAAGCTTGTAGAAAGTATCAACTACCTAACTACCACTAGACCAGACATTTCATTTGTTGTTGGAATCCTCTCCAGGTTTATGCAAAAACCTTGTGAGGGACATTGGTCTGCTGCAAAAAGAGTTCTAAAGTACTTGAAGGGAACTCAAGACTTTGGAATCAAGTACACACAGGTGGATGACTTCAGTTTAATCGGATACTCTGATTCAGACTTCGATGGAGACAAAGAAACGGGGGTATCTACTTCAGGATATGCTATGAGTCTTGGATCAGGAGCTGTCTCTTGGAGATCACGCAAACAATCAGTTCCAGCAGATTCCACAACAGAAGCAGAATACGTGGCAGCAGCTGAAGCGACAAAAGAAATTGTGTGGCTCAGGAAAATTCTTGAAGATTTGCAGGTAAAACAAGTACAATCAACTCCACTCATGATTGACAACACCTCTGCAATAAAGTTGGCTAAGAACCCAAAGTTCCATGATCGAACAAAGCACATCAATACTAAATATCATCTGATCCGACATCATGTTGAGACCAAAACAATCCATCTCCTTCATTGTTCCACAAATGAGCAAATTGCAGACATCTTCACCAAAGTGCTTGGAAGAGAAAAGCTTGAAAGATTCAGAATGATGCTTTGACTCACCAACATCCCTTCAGATTAAGGGGGGAAATGTTGACACCTAATCCTCACGATTAGGTGAATTCATGTAAATAATTAAATTAGGAATGTGAACGGTCATCAGGAGATGAACTGAACAATCACACCCTTTTGTATATAACAATAACATACCTGATGGAATAATACGAATCAATTTTCTGCCAAATGGAGTTACTCCTGGCATGACAATCATAAAATTATGAACCATAAAATCTAACTACTAAAACTCTAAAATTATAAAAATTAATTAAAACATTAAATAATATAAAATTAAAATATTAAATAATATAAAATTGATAAATATCAAAATGTTAAACAATTTATATAATATATAATAAAATCATATGTGTTATACTCCATAAATAAATAAAAAAGAGAAATATTATAATATTAAATTGATTATCTTTTAAGTTTTAATTATAAATATATAATTTCAAAGAATATTAAAACATTCAACATTTTTACTTAGTTTGACATGATAAACATTGATTTAATGGCTTGTAATTGAAATCGATGAAATAACTTTATATCATAAACACATCATCATTTTTATATTAATTTTAATTAATAATATTTAAATTATTTAAATTAATCAATATTTTAATGTTTTATATTTAAAATTGCGAGGATCCGAAGGAAGTATAAGGCAGCTTCAATTTTTAGGCCTTTAAATACCATCTGAAGCTCTTTTAGATCTATAAAAGACCCAGTGGACCCTAAGAATATGAAGGGTGTTTACATTATCCCATGCTCTTGTGGGACTCCCTACATTGGTGAGACTGGTCGCTAGATTAATCAAAGGATTCATGAGCATGCCACTGACATCAAGCATGGCAGGAACTGCTCCTCTGCTTTGGCAGAGCATGCAAATAGATCTAAGCATCACATTTGCATTGAGGAGGCCCAAGTCGTTGCTAGGGTTAGTCATTTTCATCATCGTAAATTGAGGGAGACCCTAGAAAAAAAAAAAAAAAGACCCAATAATTTGAATAGAGACGATAGTTGGATTATTAGTAGAAGTTGGGTCCCTGGGAATTTATTTATGTAGGTATTAGTGTCCCTTCATTAGAGTTTATATTCTTGATCCTTCGTGTTTTCTTAATTATTTTATCATCCTATTCATTCTTAACTCCTTTTAGTATTTTTCTTATTTGTTTAATGGGCCTCAACCCCGTATTTTAGTATTAACCCTATTTTATTTACTAATTTATTTTCTGTGTGTGGCTATTATTTTTATTTACTAATTATTTTTATTTTTTAAATGATCTGGGTCTTGATTAAGGTCTTGACTCCTTTTTATATTTGTTTACTTCCTTCTTTGTTTGGAGTCTGAATTTGGTTTTTTTATTCTTGTTGGTTTTTTTTTCTCGATTATTTTCGAATAACAGAATTTTGTAATAATATTTCATTTTAACAAATTAATTTAAATATTATGTTTCAAAAACTAATTGTTTAATATAGTTGTTACTTATTAATATTTTGTTTTAATAAATTAATATCATAATTTAGATATTATTGTTCAAATATAGCCATTACTTGAAATTATGGTCTCTACATTGCTCTCTATTTAAGCCTTTATCATGGTCTGCCTCTTTATCTAGTCTTGATGATGAACATACTTGATGGTTCTAAACACTTTGGCCAAAAATTTCTCTTATGTGATTTCTACCGAAAGACTTTTCTTAATTCGTTATGGATCACAGAAGCCTAGATTCAGAAAAAGAAAAAAGAAAAAGAAAAAGAAAAAGAAAAAAATGAAAAAATGAAAAAAGAAAAAGAAAAAAAGAAAAGAAAAGAAAATAAATATAAAAAAAAAAAACAAAAATAAAAATTATTTTTATTTTGAAATATGAATTTTCAAAATTACTTTTGATATTGTTTAAATTTTTTAAAAGTACATTGTTACATTTCATAAATTTAAATGATTTATCAATGAATCAAATTTAAACTAACATTAAATTTATTTTATCATCAAAAATTTATGTTTTATTAGAAATAATCAATTAAAATATTATAATTACCATTTTGAAAACTGTTTATATCTCATGTAAACATTTAATATTAGGGATTATATGAGAGTTACAATAGGGGTGGTAGGAGGGGTGGGGAGGGGTTTTGTCTAGCCCTAATACAAAATTCGTGGAACTATGATCAACAATCAATGCGTGACTTATTGCAAGGTCTGCTTCTAGAAAAGGTTATTCGAGTGATTAATATTATCAACAGATTCACTTATCATTATTAAACATCCTCATATACTAGAACTTGGCCAAAAGATAGTCATCTCGAAAATGTTTTGAAGAGAATCAAAGCATTGTTGGATGAATTCCCCATAAATATTTCTTTCATATTCCAAGAAATCAAAACATTGAAGTTGATAAGAGTGATAATCATGCATGCCAACTTAAATCTAGGGAACTCAAAAGCAATGGTGATCAAGGCTAATGTAATCTACCTTAATGCAAAACTAATTCACATGGCAATAAAGAATAATACGGTTAATGTTCATATAAATATTCACTCCAAAGGCAAAGTCTCCATATCCTAAAGTTACCTATGGGAAAATAATTTCAACATGTGGAAGGGAGTCTGAATCTTGTCGTGTCATCCCGTAATTATTTCAATCATGTAGTTAATGTGAGAGTAGCTTCATTACAAATCCAAACCTTCATCAGATGACCATAGGGAGAGTATAGAGCATATCATCCACTCGAAAGTATGATGGCATTCCATAGGAAAATACTTATGAAAGATCTTGCAGCCTTAAATTCTTTCACTTGTGAATTAAAATGACGACATAAAATGATGATCTATACCTCTTGCAAACATTAGGGTTTATCCTTCTCAAGTTGTTGTTGTGAGAGAATTGGTTGTAGACTTTGATATATACCATGGCCTCCAAGCCAGGCAGAGTGAGTCCTACTTAGGATTACAAGACACAGTCTTAATTCTATGCAGTGTTCAAATTTGAGGATCGTAAGTGGACTGAAAAATTGTATCACTCGATTAACATGGGTGTATCAGTTTGTTATTCTAGCTCAACGAGCGATGCTTCCTCCTAATTGGAAATAGACTCATCACTTGGAACACCCTCGCATTAATATTGTTGCAACGTGCAAGAATAGTAGGGTGGCATAAGGTTTGAGATTGGTGACCCCAGTGTGGAACTACTGGCATCCACGAAATTCACAAAGACCTCTACAACAATTTCAGGAAAGGAACTTCCATAGTTTGATTAGGTGTCTCTCAAATTTGTTTGTTCTATTTCATGTGCTAAACTTTTTCAATGATCTTTGGCTTTTAAGGGTTGGTTTTGTTTCACATTCCCTCTCTCTAGCTCAAACAAATGACCCTTTATTTAGTTTAGTGGATAATTGGCCTTCTCCTCAATGAAAATCCAAATATCAATCAATAGGGTATATGCCTTAGCTTTTGTTGGAAGGAAAAATGAGTTTGGGGGAAGATTGAAGGTGTTGGAAATTAGGGATGAGTTGGAGTCAAAATGTGGAGGGGCCCCACAAGAATGAGAAAAAGCAACAATGGTGTTTGGAGAATGAATTGTGGCTATCTGGATGTAGTCATTCAACTGAAGCATAAAATCAATGTTCTTTCAAGTGGACCTACTTGTCTTAAATTTGAAAAAAAAAAGGGCTATAGGTCCCATAGTCCAGGGGTTGGAGGAAAGCCCGTTTATAAAAGAAAAGTTGTACATGCAAGATGATGAGGTGGAGGCCTTATGTAGCCAATTATTAGATCTCTAGGACCAGATTAATATTCCGAAAGCTTGGCTCAACAAGAATGGCGATGCTACTAGGACTCAAGAAGAGTAATTTTTGGACCTTAATAAGCCAACAATGGGGGAGGAATAGAAATCTATTTGAAATCTGTTACCTTGCAAATTTTGACCTATGCTAGGAAAATTTTGTCATATATATAGTTTTAGGAATGTTTTCAAATATGATATAGTATGTAGTCTAGTAAGTATCTCATCAACAATATTTAGCCCTATAAAATTGCATGATGATTCTCATATGATAAAATTTCCCATATATACAATGTGACCAGACACAAACTTATGCAAATTATGCTCACTCTTGTTAAAAATAAATGAGTGTCACAATATATTTTTAATATTTTATTAAATGTATATAGACATATCATATATAAATATTTTAATTTTTAATTATAAAATATATTTTTAATTATTATTATTATTCTAATCTTAAAATTTTATATTAAAAGCGATGTTTAAAGCGTAATGTTACATCATGTAATATAAAAAAAGATATTTTACTCTATAGAAATCCAAAAAGAAGATAGATTTATTTGAGTAAAAAAAATGATCTGCCTAAAAATATAAAGCCTCCAAAGAACCTTTAAAAAGCCTAATACATTGAAAATGGATAAAGATTATTTATGGATAGGGAGCATTCGTTAGTGCCTAAAACACAATCCTTTACCAGAAAGAGGTTTCTAGCAGGCTTTTAGTCGCTTGTTTAGAAGGGCCACAAATTCATTTTCAACACTTCACAGTTTGACTCCCTACTCCACCAGAAAATCCATTGCTATAGTTAGGGTTGAAACTTTTTCTCTATAATGTAGTCACGAGTGAATTAATTCTTGTTGCATCATAATTCTAGTAATGGAGCCCATAATAAACAAGTCTACCTAGAATAATGGAGTTAATAATTAACAATACTTAATAAGTCTACCTAAAGCAATGAAGCCAATAATTAATAAGTCTACCTAAAACAATGGAGCCAATAATTAATAAGTATATCTAGAACAAACCTTGTAATTCTAGTATTTCTGAAACCAGCCTTGTAATCATAATTGTAGTACAAAATGACAAACTGTTTCTAATTTTTTCTTATTTTTCCAGCCTAACTGCTGACACATAACTACATCATCCAACCATTAAAACTGCCCACACATGGGTACATCATCCAACCATTGAAGCGGCCAACAAATAGGTACACCATCCAAGTTTCCATCCATTGAAGCTGCCAAAAAAAACTTGCATAGAAAAGCTGGTAGTCCACCCAAATAAGATTCTTTACTTAAATTGATTTTAAAAAAAAGTTTACATTACAAAGCACACAACCACACTTTCGAACTAGGGGTAACCGAGTTTTCAAACTTTCTATGGGTGAAACTCCAAAACTCAAGTAATTTTACCTTTACTTTTACCCCATTATACATTTGAAAAAATCAATCAAATCGAATCATACGTTAATAATTTGACGATAAATATCAGACCAAATCATTGACATGGGGGATAAAAGTCAATTGGAGTTATATCTAAAGCGGTAGATAAGGTTGCCCTCCTTTGTCACCCAGTCTGCTTTCAATTGACTTTTTCCTATATCAACATCGGTTTTATAAGACAATTGTCATTCATATGCAATCAAGGACACTCTATTTATGTAAGAACAAGTCATAAATTCAATATCATGTTAAATATGAGTGTAAGTGTGAGCTCCAATCATCACTATTGCTTGATCCCTAAGCAATAATGTTGAGAACGATATTTTTGACTAAATGAAACGAGAAAATAGCATACCTAGAGTCATTGTAATTATCTTAAGACTTCCACACTCACCCGGCAATTTAGTGATAGCCTTTATCGAAGCATCGTGTATTGTCATAAATTTGCAGGGCAGAAAGCTGCAAAATGTTGGCCCATGCCGTCCCTACTATTGATGCAGACAATGTAACAAATGAAATGATGTAAATTTTTGACAGTCAATGATGTAGACCGTTTAGTATTGAAATCTGAAATCTCTGACACATTTGCTATATATTCATAGCGTCCTCTTCCTCTCAGTTTGTGTAAATTTACTTATTGAAAGAGAATTCAGAACATCTTCAGCATGCCATCGCTAGCTAATTATAGGCACAACATAAGCCTGCCTTCTCAAAGCAGGCATGTTCCCAAGAGAGGGCAAGTGAAGGCAGCTATTGCCTCTTCCCTTCCGACTCCACCATGGCTCTTGGCTCTTGACAGCACTTTATGATGGCCACTTTTTCTCTTCTTTGGCCTCCAGTTCTGATAGATTTTTACTGTAAAGTATGGTGTAGAGAAATGGTCTTATTGTTTATAAATTAAAAAAACACATCATCAGTAAGAAATTCATTTGGGATGGCACCATCACTCCAAAAAAAAATGTCTATATGTTGATTAAGCAGAGAAGTTCATTCTACAGCCCAGTGTGATGTGTAAAGCTGTCAATCCATCATCAAAGTTGAAATTTTACTCGTGCCGGCCAAAATAAAAAATCTCAAAATAAAACAAAAATTATATAACTATACAAAACATTTAAATAATGTCAACTCATAAAAAATATTTAAATAATGTTACATCATAAAAAAATTTCCACTTGAAGAAATTGGATCTCTCTCTACTCAAATAAGATTAGTATTTAAAATAAATCTATACAATTTTGAGGTGAAATACGCTCCCTCTTCATTGATTTGATTCTCCCTAGAAGCTTTGAAGAGTTCAAAGAATTCTGTACTATAAATTGGTTTTTCGTTGTTTTGAAGTTAGGGAAAGGACCGGGGGAGCAAAGGGGTATATGTGGATGTAGATTTTGGATCAAATTTTCAGAGGTACAAGAATTCTAGGTACACTGAGCCGGTAGAGGTTCGAATATGAAGGCAGAAGTGATGGCCTTATGGAGATTATTATGGTTCATTACATTTCTCAATATTCCAAGTATTCATATATATAGAGACTCTAGGACCACTATTGAGCATATTCATGTTAAAATCAAAATTAAACAACCTATGTTAAATGGTTGGCTATGCCATATAGAACACATATGGCATACCTTAAAAGACTCAACACTATATCACATAGGACTAGAGCATAACCAAAATGCAGATTGTATGTCCAAAAGGAGTTTACATGATGAACTAGACTGCATATCGAGATTATGATAGATGAACATAGAGTGTATGCTGATTTGCTTCCTTTGCCCGGATAAATCATTACAATGAAATTGACGGGGATCAACAAATCAAATTGAAGAACTTTTTAGCTGCCTAATAGAAATAATGGAACTTATTTTTTTTTTTTTATATATGTGAAATAACTATTTTCTATTTTACCTTGAGATTTTTTATGTAGTTTCTTTAGTGTTGGTATATAGGTGATAGATCTCAGCTTTTATGAAACTGGTCTATTTATTTGTTTGATTAGAAAACAAATTTATTTTATTCTTGGAAATGAGAATTTCAAGTGTGCAGTTACAAAGGCTCTGATGCATTTGGTACATTCATACTTGAATTTCAACACAATTAGGGTTTGGGTAAGAGATATCTATTCTTTTTACTTGTTAGAAGATTATGAATTTCTTCAAAAGGGATGCCCTGTATATTATTAATGTTTGAAATTTTAGAATGTTTCCAAATTCCTATTTCAAAGTGAGTTCAAACTTGTTTTATTATTTATAGGTTTTCCTTTAGTCCAATTCATCACGTTGAAAGCTGAGATCAACTATTCTTTTTCAAAATATATTATAGTTAATGGGTTTGGCCCAGCTATTTCAAAACTTTTCAAGAATGATTTAACATAATTTGTAAAATCTATGAAATAACATAAATAATGACTATATATAATTGCACCAAATAATTTCCTAGTTTGGAAACAAGAATGAACATAATTAAATATTTAAGACTTTAGATTTCTATAGGGAATGGTATTGACATAGATTTATTTTTGTATTTTTTTTCCACCGAAAAAAACGAACCATCTATTAAGTATAATAGGTAGTTACACAACGTATGCAAAGCATTGCTAGTGGACTCGTTCTTTGCCATGAGACAGGGGAGAGAACAGAGTCGCTGCTGAAAGATAAAGATCAGCACCATCAAGCGCACCCGGAAGGCGATGAGCCAGCGCAGGGACCCCAAAAAATTACATTCAGGAAAGAGAAGTCGTGCGCCGAAAAGAGCCATGAGAAGAGGCGTAAAGCCTGCGTCGACAAGAGCCATGAGAAGAGGCGTAAAGCCTGTCTAATAACACTCCTCGCTGAGCCTGAGGAAGAGTAGACCGACGAAGAGAAAACCCATGCTGAAAGATTCGCACAGGGAAAGAGCACCCATCGACCAGGATTCTGGAGAAAAGGGAATAAAGAAAAAGACCAGGTCGAAGCGGGCATCCTTTTACAAGGAAAGCAGCCCGAGAGACCTAATAAAGAGCTGAGAAACAGCAAAGAAAAAACCAGAGAAATAAGACAAGTATGTACAGAACACATGAGGAAGAAAAACAGAGGAGGAACTAAGCGAAAATGGGCTGCTCAAGAGGACGAGCAACCCCATTTTCATCTTCCAGGACAATCCACGATCCCATCACTTGATTGACACCTTCTTTGGAGAGACGGTCAGCGTCAGAATTTCTTTCCCTGTAAATGTGACTGAGAGAGAGCTCCGAGAAGTGATTTTTTAGTCGAGAAACTTCTCTGAGCAAGGGAAGCAGGGTGAAGTTGTTGCATAATTGCATCCCATTGAACCAGCGCACAGTGTTCATAGAATCCCCAAAGATCTGAACCTCATGCATATTGTGTAGGACAAGCCAACCGAGGAGAAGGTGGAGGGCTTTCAATTCAGCAAAATTATTGGAGCCTTGTCCTAGGCCAACAGAAGCCTTGATAGACTTATCCTTTGAAAGATGAATTATTAAACCAGCCCCACAGCGGCCATTTATATCTGAGGCTCCATCAAAGTAAGCCCATGGGATGGAAGGTCTTATTATTTCTTGTCGAACCAGCCTGGGAGGAGGAGGAGTAGGCGGAGTGGGGATACTATCGAAAATTGCAGCTCCTTCAGCGGCCAATCTTGCGATCGGGAAGACAGAGTCCTTGAAGATGACCTGGTTCCTAGCCAGCCAAGTCCCCCAGGTGATGAGGAGTGGGATGGATCTCTCTCTGATGTTTGCAGCTTCATTCCACCACTTTTGCCAGGCTTCCGAAATCCCTTGCCCTTCCCACCTATAAGGGATTTTGATTAACCTTAACGTTTCAGCCCAAAGACTTGTGTTGAATGGGCAGAAGAGGAACAGGTGTTGAACTGATTCAGCGTTGTTCTTGCATAGAGGACACCAGCCCGGGCCTATCTTACCCCATCTTTGAAGAAACTCCCAAGTAGGGACTTTTTGGAGAAGTGCACACTAGAAAAAAAGTCTGGTTTTCGCTGGACCTTTTAGCTTCCATAGAGGTTTGGTCCACCAATACGGGATTTCCCACCCTTTCTGGGTCATCATCCATTTGTACCCCATATTTGGAGAGTAGATTCCATTCTGAGCAAAAATCCATCGAAGTTCATCTGGGGCGTCGGAGAGTCTGACAGAAGAATTAAGGAGGTCATTCCTGTACGAATCCCATTCCTCCAGCGATTCTTCATCCAGTTGAAGATCTATTCCTTGCATCCACCCTTGGTTCCATATAGAAGTAGTCCGGGGGTCAGCCACCTGGTTCAATGTGAGGAGACCTTTCTCTTTTAACACCGCAGCCAACCCCTGAGATAGGGTGAAACGCTCTGAACAGCCAATCCAGGGATCTCTGCCTAACCTTATTTGAGTGCCATCGCCCACGCTCCAAGCCAAACCCTTTTCAATGATGTTGACAGAGGAAGCCACAGCTTTCCAGACCACCGATGAGTGTTTGCAGGCCTTTGATGGCAATCTGATCCAGTCTGTCATTGATAGGGGGTCGATGTATTTTCTCTTAGTAACAGAAGTCCACAAATTGTCGAAAGAGATTAATCTCCAAGCAAGCTTCGCTACTAGAGATTGAGAGAAGCATGGAAGGTTTTTGATCCCCCAGCCTCCCCACTCTTTGGGGCGAGCCACTTTATCCCAGGCGATCCAGGGAGTAACCTTTTCTGACTTGGAACCTGCCCAGAGAAACCTGCTGCAAACTTTATCGATTTGGGAAAGGACTCCTTTAGGAACCCAAGTCAAACTAGCCCAGAAGACAGGCACAGCCATGAGCACTGATTTTATTAGCACAAGCCTTCCCGCCCTGGAAAGCCATCTGAAGCTCCAGTGTTTTATTTTTGATTCGATTTTGACAAGAATCCAGGTCCAATCTTTGTTTCTGTAGTTGTCCGGTTTGAGGAGAAATCCCAAGTATTTAAAAGTATCCTCTAGCGCTTTGACATCAAAATTTAATACCATCTTTACGCTGTGCACCATATCTTCGGACAATCCTGAACACGTTAGAGAGGATTTCTTCTCATTTATACAGAGTCCAGTCGCCTTCAGGAAAAGGTCCATGATCCTTTTGAGCGTCTTACAATCCTCCAGACTGCCATTACTAAACAGAATAATGTCGTCCACGAATAAAAGATGGGTAACCCAGAGATTGTCAGCTGCTTCAATGCCTTTGAGGGTTCCTTGTCTTTTAGCATCATGGATCAATAGGCTGATGCCCTCTGCAGCTAATAAAAACAAAAGAGGAGAGAGCGGACAGCCTTGACGCAATCCGCGTTCAGGGTTGAAAAAATTGGAAGCCGCTCCGTTAATTAAAACAGCTATGGAAGAGGAAGAAACACAACTCATAATCCATTTCACGAAGTCATACCTGAATCCCAAGTGAGTTAGCAGAAGTCTGAGGAACAGCCAGCTTATTCTGTCAAAAGCCTTTGACAAATCGATTTTCACAACAACTCCTCTCTTTTTCCTGATTTTGAGACTATGAAGAGTTTCTTGAGCAACTCCTACCGCTTCATGGATTTGTCTGCCGTCGAGAAAGCCGAATTGCTCAGGGGATATGTTTCGGGAAAGGAAGGGTTTTAATCTGGAAGCAATGACTTTAGCTATGATTTTGTAAACACAGGTGCACAAGGATATGGGTCTGAAATCTGCAAAGGAGCCTGGGAGGTCAGATTTAGGAATAAGAGTGAGAAAAGTGGAATTGAAGGGATGGAAAATTGATCCCATACACCTTGACTCTTCTACAACTACCACAAGCTCATCACCAATGAACTCAAAAAAGTGTTGGAAGAATTTGACAGTCCAGCCATCCGGGCCGGGGCTTTTGTCCTTTTGCATGGATTTGAGAATGTCCTCAACCTCTTCCTTAGAAATAGGGGCCATGATGGAATCATTTCCTTCCTCCTCTATGAACCTAGGGAAGAACTGAGCAACTCGAATGACTTCAGCGATGGTTGCTTCCTCTGGTTGTTTAAAGAGATTCTTAAAATAGGAGTTCCCTAGAGAAGCTAGCTCTTCAAAAGAGCGAGCCTTATCCCCATTGGCTTTTTTCATTTCCCATATGGTGTTGGAATTTTTCCTGCCTTTTGCATAGTTTTGGAAAAACTTGGTGTTGTCGTCCCCCGCCTGCAACCAGATCGCTCTACTTTTTAAGCGCCAGCTTTCTTCCCTGTTCTGAAGAATCCGCTTCCTTTCCAATTCCAGATCTTTGAGTCTGGCCCGAGACTCTTCAGTTCTATAACCAATACCTCCTGAATCTTCAAGAAGGGCTATTTCCGTATTGACATTTTCCAGAGATTTTTCTTCATTTAGTTTCTTCTGGTGAGCCCAAGTCTTGGAGGCGGCCTTCATCCTTGTGAGATTTTCCATGAAAGCCTTGCCACGACCTTCATCTTCGCTGAGGTTATCCTTAATCCAGGTGTTGTGGAAGAGGTTGATATAGGATGCATCCAGAAGCCAGGAGGCATTAAATTTGAACGGAGTGCCCGGTTTTGGGAAGGCACCCTTCACCTCGAGGAAAACAGGGAAATGATCCGAGAGACCTCCTTCTCCAACCCAGTGTCTGAAAGCCTGAATCTTTTCGGACAACGAATCACAAATTAGGAATCTGTCGAGCTTCTTCCCGACCCAATCATCACCTATTCTTCGGTTTCTCCACGACGGACGCATCTTAAGTGGAGTGACATCCACCAAGGGAGAGGAGGCCAGCTTGTATGTGAAAAAATCCGTGAGAGGGTCTGCTCGGGCTCTGACCCCCCAGGACTCTGTCGGCCCCAGAGAAAAGTTGAGGTCCCCGCCGATTACAAGATTTGGGTGCGTCATGAACGACTTAGCAAAAAAGGGGTTCCAAAATTTCTCCCGCTCCGCAACAGGACCATAAACATTGATAATGAGGAAAGGAATGCATAGCTCGCTTGAGAAGAGTTCCACAGCCAGAACATTTTCCCATCCCCACGAGGAGATCTCTCTAAGAACCTTCGAATTGAAACCCAATGCCACCCCTCCTGAGTGGCCATTAGCATCAATGACATGAAAACTCCAGTCCGGAAGAATCTTCTTGAGACAGCCTGTGACTTCTTCCCCTTTCCCCAAAGTTTCTTGTAGTAAAATAATATCTGGTTTGTTAGACCTGACCATTTCCTTCAGAGCTAGCTTTTTGGGTTGGCTAGCTAGACCCCTACAGTTGTAAGATAAAATGATCATCGTAAACTCGCAGAGGGTGTCCGCTTTGCTCTAAGCACCCCTGGAATAGATAGCTGCTTCCCATCTGCAATGTCTATGACTGCCTTCAACTGAGCCTTCGACAGATCGGTTTTCCTTCCTCTTTTGGTCCTCTGTCCAGAATTCTCCATATCCAGCTCCAATCCACTCGTAGCAAGCCCTTTTCCTTTTCTATTGGCCAAAGGTCTGAGGTTGTATGGGGGCTCAGGACTTCGAATAGAAGGAGGGGCAGAGCAGGCAGTCTCTAAGGGAGAAGAGGACGGCTGCAGGGGGGAGGGGATGGTCATAATAATGCTGTCAGAGGAGATTGGCCCCTTCCTCAGGACCATCCATTCATTCGAAGGTTGTCTCATAGGACCAGCGTCATCACTACAAGGCATAGATGGAGCAATAGGAAGACATACAGAGGAGGGAGGGGAAAGAATCAAACTCGCCTGATCCTCACCTACCATTTCAGAGATTTGTGAGGGTCCCCAGGAGTACCTCTGGCAAGAGTTGTAGTCCTTTGTTGCTGACCCCGGATGATCCTGGAAATCTATCTTTCTTTGCTCCGTGACCAATCCCAGAGAAGATGCCGGGGGATCGCTTTCCGTTGTCAGGGCCTCTGCTTCCTGAGGAATCGCCTTCTGATTTGTCTTCTGGGTGTTTCTGCTTCTCCTTTGTCCTCTGCGCCGACGGTATCCAAGCGGACATTCCCGGGCCAGATGACCATATTGATGACATCGATGGCATCTGAAAGGGAGATTTTCATAGTCCAAGACCTGAACGAACTCCAGACCACGATACTTTAGATTCATAGCGTCCGCCAAACCCCCCCTGGGGTTTAGACTAACTAGAATGCGGGCCACTCCCCATTCATGCGTTCGGAGGTATGTTCTATCGATGTCGAGGAATTTCCCCAGAGTGTTGCCAATAGAGGTGAAGGCAGAATCGGTCCAGAATTGCATAGGGAGGCCCGGAAGTTTAACCCAGACTGGGGACTCCACCTCTTTTTCTTTCTGGGCGTCAAACAGGGGCGTCCATCTTTTGAAGAGGATAGGCCTCTTACCGAAGCTCCAGTTTTTCCCCATAACCCAGTCAGCGTGCTCCTTTTGTTCGAATCTAACACAGAACCAACCTCTATCCAAGTTTTTGATTTGTTCTGGTTGTCCCGGGGCCTCTTTCCATTCCAACTGAGTCCACTCTTTTATGTAACCTACCGAGAACTTTCTTCCTCGGACTCTACCGACTAGTAAAGTTTCCGAGGCTTCCATAGCCTGGTCAATGAGGATGTCCACTCCAAACACACAGCTAGGACGTTCCTTCTTCATTTTGATGGGGTTGATCTTTTTCCTCTTTCCATCCCCACCGACCTTCCTGGTTTCTCCCGTTTCTATCTCCTTACTGGCAGGGTTGACTGCCTTGTCTGCCTCATTCAGCTCGGGAGTATTTGCGACGTAGTCTCTGTTTTCTTTTTCCTCCTCCTCGGCCGGCCTCTTTATCCCAGCCCCTGGAATAAGGGGTGAACTTCTCCCTAAATCCTCTTTTCCGATATCTGACAGCTCCCTTCCCTTTTCTTTATTAAAGGTGTCTTTGGTCGTGATGTCAGCCAGGACTTCCAATGCAGGTTTTATAGCAGAGGCCTGTTCCTGGCCTCCTGACTTCAACCTCCCTGCTCCCATCACCTTGTCAGGGGACCGATGGAGCCTTGTTTTATTCGGGAAGAAATGAGTTAGGTTTTTCTCAGAGACTTCAAGACCCCAGCAGGCAAGAAGGTCTTCTGGTGCTGGGTCTATATCGACGGTCTCAAACTCCAGGGCCATCTCGCTATGAGCACCGCTGCCTGGGTCCACCATTAATATCCAAAACTGAGAACTGTCATAGCTTTTCCAAAATACGGTCCCACAAGCTTACTTCAATGACCAGCTTTCCGTCTCCCTGGACGCGTTGCTTCCTTCTTGCAAACTCAGCTGAAATACAACATACCATGCATAGTTTGTGATATTCAAATAATTGTGCGCCTTCAAATTATCTAGATTTATTTTTGTTAATATAATGGATGGGGCATATCCAAAAATCTAATTTTGATAATGTTTGATCTTTTCTTAGAGGCCTTAATTCATGATACATCTCACGCCGTTAAAATTTAAAAAGTCATAAAATTTAATTAAATTATAGCTTCTTTATTATTATTAATATTATTATTATTATTTCCTATGGGGGAAACACAATTGGCGATGTCCTTGTTATGAAGTACTTTGTAAACCATGACATATAATTTTTAAATCCCTCATGGGTTAAGTCAACTAATATATATATATGTTAGAAAACATGTAACAAGATTTTTAACCATGGAGATTCACCCCACTTTATTATCAAAGTTATTAATATGTGGATATACTTTGTTACAATAACATGGGTCAATACCACATGCCCAAAAAACCACAACTCATTTCATATGATAATTATGACATTTTTTTAATTAATTAATTTAATTAATAGGAGAAAAATGACATAACTACTTTGAAGATAAATCTCAACCTTTGACTTCTTAATACTACTAATAATATTCTAGAATATTATGTGGAAATTAAATATCTTTCATCTATCTAATAATTATCGATAATTAAATTAAAATTTTAGAAGCCCTATTTCAAAATATACATGCCTATTGATGTAATAAAACATATACATGCTTTATAAAATCTACACAATATATACATGTGAAATCCTAGTAAACCATTTTCATGTAAGGACCCATATATTTCATGCCTTGTAATTCTCATTATTTCCTTATCTAATTCCATTCTTACTTCTTTATATCAGTTATGATTTTATTATAGGCCTAATATATGTTCTCTAGGGTTAGTATTTAGAGGTAAGATAAAAAATACATGAGACTTGCGACCTAAAGTGCTACCTAGGTTCCCTTAATGTGAGCTATGTTAAAATCATATTCACTTAAAATCTTATACCATCATCACTAGCTAACATACAATTGATTTTTTTTAAACATACATTGAAGGAAATCTTAAGCTCAAGTTTTTATCTCACTAGATAACATTTTGTCAAAAGCCTCAATGCATGCATTACTACAGTAGACTCTAATTATGAATTCCATATAATTTATCCTCCCTAAGAAACCACAAAATTGACCTTAAATGTTCCTTGTGCTTCTGTGGTGTTTTTTAATATATTAGAATATCATCTATAAACATTGATACTAACTTATTAAGATATTTTTGAAATACTTTACCCATTAACATCATAAATATCATTTGAGCATTTGTTAATCCAATGGGTACCAATACTAATTTATAATGTCCAAAGAACATCATAACATAGTTTTGGGATATCTTCCTTCTCTCAGTTAATGACATTCAAACGACAAATCTATATTTGAAAACATTGTGCTACCTTTCATTTGGTCAAAAGATCATCAATTCAAGGTAATGGGTATTGGTTTCATACAATGGCTTTGATTTGTTGGGTCAAATCAAACCCAAGTATAGAATCTCTTGGTGTTGCATTTGTAACTATTGAAATGATGGGTTTGTCATATGATGAAAAGCAATGGAAATGAATTCTATTCCTCAGTTGACTTCAATGGTGTACTCCACCTGAAGCTTAGTTGGTAGTCTAGGCAACTCTTTCAGGAATACAATGGGAAATTCATATAATAGATGATATATATATATATATATATATATATATATATATATATATATATATATATGTACCATTCTTCTTGATTCATAACTACTACTACATATATATTATAATAGTTTCTCATTAAGGGAATTTCGAAGTTTAAAATGGATCACATATTGAAATAATAAAATAAGAGATGATATTTTAAAGGAAAAGAAAGAAAAATTCTTTTTCTTATTGTGTTTTCCATTTGTATCCTTATATTAGCTCAAATGTCAAGTGTATGCACCCATTGGATGTGGAATTAGATTCCACATCCAACTAGTGCCTACTATAAATACTTTTGAGTAAAATGATGCAACCATCAATGGTTGGATCCTACGCATTTCAAGCCCCAACCTGTAACTCAGGATGCGACCCTCAGCTTCTGTGTAGTATGGATGATACCTCGTGGAAAACCACGAGATCTAATTTCGTTAAAAAACGACGAGCTCTAATCATATGTTTGCATGTAGTGAGCATAATGATCTGTTGTAGTTGCTACAACCAGCCTTCAAAAATTTTCCCATGCTTTGATTTTGGAGCCTCCCTTCTATCCACAGGAGCTTATCATTCACTGTCATCAAGCATTCATGCTATGTTCTAAACTTTTTTTTTTATGTTGCACTTGTGATTTCTTGTTTTGATCCCGATCTGAAACTTTTCGATCAAAAACTATTTCTTGACTTGAATTTGAAGAATTGTCGGTCTACCCTCCAGAAAATGCACAATCTTGGAAGGCAAACCATCCTTGAGGATCTGAATTTCACAACCTAGATAGGCAGGCTAGCCTCGAGCTCAAAAACTATGAAATTATGATAGACATCCCAGCCTTGAGCTCAGAATCAATTGTTGGTTTGGTCCGTCGTTCGCTTTTTCAAGTGTCACAAAAAATTCTTATTTTTTTTACCGATTAGTGGTCATCGTTTCGGCGAATCCATGTGCATGTTTATTTTTCTTTTTTCATGTTGGTATTCTGCACTTGATTTTCACTAATATATCTTTCCTTATTCATATCTGCACTCTTACTTGCACTATCACTAATATCTGCCACTTTCCCATCCAATTTCCAGGCAGATCTTCCCTTCACTTGGCCAACAGATTCCATGTTCAACTGGGAATTGTGCAAGTCCAAGGATCAAGCTTCATGCTTAGCCTATGAGACTGTACAATGTGCAGTCCCTAGCTTGCCCAACTATGCATTGCACAGCTCCAAGGATCAAGCCTAATCCTTGGCCACTGAGACAACACAATGCACAGTCTCTCTCAGTCTGCCCAGTATGAGACTGTGCAGAAAAGAGGAGGGAACAAAGGAAGTGGGAAGAAGAGATGAAGCAGAGGGAAGAACAAGAGAAGAGAAGATTGGAAGAAGAACATTAGAAACAAGAAGAAGAATAAAGGTGGAGAATAGAAGAAGAAGAAGCAACATGGAAACAAGCCAAGAAAAAGAGAAGAATTGGCTACTAGAAGAGGAGAGAAAATAGATGCAGGCGAAGGAAATTGCTTAAGAAATCGAGAAACTCTTTGTGATTCAAGACATGGAGGTGGAACCAGAGCCACTAAACCAAGATATTGACCTTATGCTGAGCACTCAACGAGTCCCCATTCAGTCTTCCTCTCCTCCGATAATAGAGAAAGCTCCAAGCGAAGGAGAGGAAATTGTTCCTCTTGATGATGGTTCGGTCATGGATACATATAATATGACTTATGATGAGCTTTAGAAAAATATTGTATAAGCACGAAAGAAACATATTTCGAACAATCTTACATCTCCTGCATTCATTAGAGAAAGGGTGATTGTAATGGATACCAGGAGACATCCAAATTCCATTGCGACATCCAACTTGGCCTTCGAAGGTGATACCATGTCAAACATGAAGTATATCATGGTCGAGAATAGACAAATGGAAAAGAAGTTATAGGCTGCAATGCAAAAAATTGAGTAGCTCCAAGTAGAGGTCCAGAAAGTATCTCCCGCACAGGTATATCTGGATGAACTTAAGGCAAACATACTTGGTGAAGTATCGATATTGGGAGAAAACATGCAGAGCATTTATGAGGAGCTTGTCACCATTCATAAAGCAGTTGTCCACTTGCATGACGTGCGATAGAAGTGTAAGGATAATGCTAAAGCTCTCAAATCTATTCATACAACCATCATTTTTGTGCATGAGTGGTCAATGCAACACAAAGGGGTACTGATGAGCCCCAATTTTTGGTATAATTTGGGCTCATTTGGCCTACTTGCTTTGCTCAAACCATTCATCTTTTATTGCTTATGCATGCATTTCTTAGTTTATTCGTGTTGTTTGTAGGAAGAAGGGTAGACATTTTATCTACGTGACTAATGCATGATGCTTTCAGGTTTTTGGCATTAAAAGGAAGAAAAGACCACGTGAAAGGAGACAAGGAGACAGTGAGGTGGCACTGCTGGTTTTTAGGAGAGGATGTCCACAGTCTTGGGGACTTTCCTCGTGATTCCCACCATAGCTCCGAGCTCCAATCCATCTCCCCACCGAGCTTAGAGGCAGCCAACTGTTCTACAGGAACAGCAGTTATAACTGTTCTACAGGAACAGCAGTTATGACTGTCCTACAGGATCAGCAGTTTAAACTTCAGTTGGACAGCCGAGCTCCTCAAATCAAGGACACCTGTTGGATGATCATTTTGCATAAATACTGAGGCCGTAGCCTTGGATAGGAGCTTTTTGAACTTTTGTATTGCTCTTGTAATTTGGAAGTACGAGCTACAGCTCGGTGTTTGTTCCTTTTGTAAGCCAGTTTTGGCATGATATCAGATTATGAATAAAGAAGGCAGATTTTGATCTCATTCTGAGTTTTCTAAGGGAGCTATAGCTCTCAGGTTAGGGCCCAACCTGAGAGCAATAGATCTCCTCGGTGTTGTAATGTTGTTGCATTTCGTTCCAGCACTTTGAGTTTTTTTACTTTACCATGCAATTCGAATTTACAGTTTGTTAATTTAGTCTTTTTCATGAGCTTAGATAGGATTAGTTTATGGTGAATTTGTTTCCAGTTGCTTAGGTTAGAAGAGGATAGATATAATCTATTGGAGCTCCAGAAAAAGGTTGTAAAGGCTCACTGCCATCTCTGTTAGGGATTGGGGTGCAGTCCATAACCAACCACCAAAAAGAAACGCAGTTCTTCTCACTTCCATGCAAGCTGCAACATAGACATTTTCGTTGAAGATCCATCCATGCACGAGTTTCATTTCTTGGTTTTCCATTGCTGTTCATAGGTTTCATGGCACAGTTATCATAGGTTAGTGAATTCTCGTTTTTGGTGCATAAGTCATTTGTTTCATTTACGCTGCTCCATATCATTCCACTTTCTTCTTCTTCTTCTTGATCTCTCCTCAAGTCACCCATTCGGCCTCTGTCCAGCTCATTTACCCTCCAACTCATCCATTGATCACTTAGCTCCATTTACTTACACTTTCGTTGATCCCATCCTTCCAACCATCAAACCACTGCATGCACTCTTCCTCCATCTGATTTTTCTGCTCCTGATCCATCACCAACTCCATCTCCATCTCACCTATCCTCCCACACCACTCCAACACTTCACCATCTCCCAAAACCTCCACGGCCAAACATCCTGTAGAATTGCACAGACTTCCTGTAGAAACCTCTGAGTTTCCTGTAGGATCCCCTGCAGACTTCCTGTAGAAGTCTGCAAACTCGGTTGCTGAGCATCCAAACGTGGTAGACTTCTGGGGATCGATGCTAGAGACCCTCTGGGACCTCCCCTAGCCATCCTGACCTTGCCCATGCTTTCCTTCCATTCCAACCACTCCTGCACAACCAAACCCTAATCAAAAGCATCATCACAACAAATCCAGCCACTTAATGAAAAAATACAAAAACATGTCTTTTCAGATGCAAGTAGCTTAGATGCATGTATTTCAGTTCACTGCAAGTAATGGCATTATTGGTAGTTGTTTCATTCACAATTTTGCATAGTTAGGGTCTAGCTAGTCAAATTAGGGTTTACTAGGGTTTTCATGCTTCGTTGGCTTTCAGTTTCTTTTTGCAAATAGACTAGTCTCCTTTGAGTTAGCTTTCATCCATCATTCATAAAGCTTCTTCTGTGAGCCTATAGAAGTTGGCTTGAGCCCTAGCGGACTTGTGCCAGCTGACCAAGTGACAGCTGCGACAAGAGCTAGTACTTGTGCATACAGCACCGTCGCTTCCAAGTTTGTACGAACTACCGGGTTGATAAAATTAGAGATAGGGAGCTCCAGGAGTTGTAGCATTATTGCTACAATACTGGAGCCCACCATCTTTTTGGCGCCGTTGCCGGGGAAGCGTCAGAGTATTAGTAATTGTTGCTTTTCTTCTACTTTCTTACTCTTACCTTCTGCTAAGTAGTTTATTTCATTTCCATTCTGCAAAAGTAGCATAGACATTTCCTGCTTTCATAGATTAGCATTTCCTGCTTTCATAGATTAGCATTTCCTGCTTACATAGATTAACATTTCCTTTCTGCAAGCGTAGACTAGCATTTCCATTTTTGCAATTTCATTTGAGCAAAGTAGATTAGTTCTTTCCTGCTTTCAGTTTAATTCTGCATCTTTCATAGTTAGTTGTAGATCAATCTGTCTCAGTTTTGCAGGTACCAAAAGAAAAGCAAGCAAAAGTAATCAAAAGAAAAAGAAAGTCTTTTCCATTTCATGCCTCGTAGGAACCGAGATAGATCAGGCAAATTCCTACCAAACACCCCCACCACATCACTAAGTCACCCTTCTCTCTTCTTTGGTGACAGTGACCCAGAAGAACCTATAGGTGAACATCCTGAGATATCCAAAGACCCTATAGTAGAAGAAGAGTTAGAGACCACTCCATTTGAAGCTATGGCTGATAATAGAAGAGAAGATGAGAGAATAGAAGGTGCCTTCCCCATCCGAGAGACCAATGGAGAGATGAAAATGAAGAACATTAGCCCCTTCGCCTTACCTCACTTCCATGGGCTGACCACTGAAGATCCGGATACCTTCCTGTTTGAGTTTGCTGTCCTTTGTAGAACCTATGACTATACTGAAGATGAGCAAAAGCTGAAACTATTCCCTTCCACTCTTAAGGATGCAACATTACGCTGGTTCATGGGCTTACCTGGGAATAGTATCACCACTTGGGCTCAGATGCAGCAAGCTTTCAATACCAAGTACCGGGATTACTGTAGGTCCATGGAAACAAAGGGGGAAATCTTTCGGATGACCATGGGAAATGATGAGTCCTTAGAGGATTATGAGGAGAGGTTCCAACTAAGCTATAAGCGGGCCAGGTGTACACTTGACCCTGAATCCCTCAAGTTGGTCCTACTCCGAGGAGTCCCTGAAGACCTCTTAGATACCCTTCACATGTTAGCTGGGGGGGACATTTACCAACTGCCTTATGAGGACATCAAGACTGTGTTTAGAAACCACTCCAGGGCAGCTCGGAAACGTGGTAGAGGAAACCTCCTCTCAACTAGTGTCCCTTTCTCCAAACATGAGCTTGCAAATCAATTAGAAGATCTTAAGAGTGAGGTGAGACAGACCATTGCCATGCAGCTTGACACATTCAGGATTCAGCAAAAGAAAGAAGAAGCTGAGAGGGCCTTGGCGGTCTTCTGCCCTAGGTGCACAAGGAGACACCCTAAGAACGAATGTCCATTGCATTCTGTTGAAGTGTGTTTTGTTTGTGAGGAGGACCATCCCACAAATCAGTGTCCAACCTTACCTGGGTTTAAAGCCATGTACCAAGGGACAGAAGCTCCCACAGAGCCTCTCTATTACCTCAACCAAAGGAGGCCGCAGGGATCTAGACCTTATCAGCAGGGGATGCAAGGGGCATCTCAAGCCTATTACAGCCCCAACCAATCGACTCCTATGCCTTCCTGGGGTCCCCCTGCTCATCCTTCATGGTCCATGCCTCCTCCATGGTCTTATCCACCTCAGTACCCCACTCAACCTACTTCTCATTCATATCACTCACATGCCCAGCCACAGCCTCAATGGAATGCACCTCAGCCGGGGTGGAGGCCCCAATACAACACTCCTCCTGCCATTTTGCCTCCACCACCAGTTCAACCTCAGCCATTACCTCCTGCTCCTCCAAGGCAACCTCAAATGCCTGCTCAACCGAACCCGAACCCCAACAATAGACAGGCCCAGCAGGTATACACTGGGGAAACCTCATGCCCTACCTATGTTGTGGAGATCTAGGAGATCAATCTCCGATCTGGAAAGACTCTACCAGATCGCCAACCTCCTCCCCCAGAGGATGAGGAAGATAAACAGGAAAGTGAACCAAAGGCTATTCCACCCTTTCCTGAGAGACTAACAGCCACCACACAACCTAACCCAGAGGAAGATGAGCTTCTGGGTGAGCTCAAGCAGTTGTGTGTAAAAATACCACTTCTCCAAGCCATCAAGGATGTGCCAATATACAACAAACTGGTTAAGGAGAAGTGTTTCAAACATCCAGGCAGACAGAAGAAAGATGCTTCAACTATCAATGTCATAGGACAACTGTCTGACCTTATGCTAGGACAAGTCATCTGCCCAAAGTACCTAGATCCTGGAAGTCCTGTAGTAGATGTTCACATCAATGGAACCATTATACCTCACACCTTGATTGATCTGGGGGCCGCCATTAATGTGATGACCAGGGATACCATGCTTAAACTCAATCTTCAGGGTTCCTTGAGGAAGACCTCGACAGTACTGCAATTAGTAGATCGCTCCACCGTGACTCCCAAAGGGATTGTGGAGGATGTCTTGGTCTCCATTGACTCTTGGGAATACCCTGCAGACTTCCTGGTTCTGCAACCAAAGGCCAAGCTTACTGGATATCCTCTCATTTTGGGAAGGCCTTGGTTAGCTACTGCAGATGCTTACATAAGTTGTCGTGCAGGAAACATGACCATCGAAAATGGTCCCATGTCCAAGTAGCTAGTCCTATACCCTCCTGCCCAACCCTCCTTGGAGCATGACTTACCACTCTGGTTGGAAGAAGGAGAGGAAGACGAGGTGTACTCAGCACCTTTGTGCACCTTAGATACCACTAGAAGAGACCCCCCAACCGAGGATGACTTGATCGAGACCTTGATCCAGAATCCACCTTCCAGTGCACTACCCTTAGAGAAATTGGTGGAGGATGCCCAAGCTAGCACCCTAGTGGATCTTTGTACAACCAACCCTGTTACTCCCAGAGTCAAGAATGTGGAGTTCGGCCCTGAGAAAGCATTGAAGATCAGCTCCTCCCTATCTCCTTCCCAGGGAAAGGAGCTATGTAGTCTGTTGGCCAATCACCTAGATGCTTTTGCTTGGAGCTATAAGGAAATGAAAGGAGTCCATCCTTCGGTCTGTACCCATCATATATACATCAAAGAGGATTGTAAACCGGTTAGGCAACCTCAGAGGAGAATGAATCCAGCCCTTAAGGACATTGTCAAGGAAGAATTGCAAAAACTGTTGGATGCCGGATTCATCTACCCCATCTCAGATAGTGAATGGGTGTCCCCTCTAGTGTTGGTTCCCAAGAAAAATGGGAAATGGAGAATCTGTGTGGACTACCGAGAACTGAACAAAGCTACCAAGAAGGACCATTTCCCTCTACCTTTCATAGATCAAGTGTTGGATGGACTGGCAGGAAAGAAGTTATTCTCTTTCCTGGATGGGTTTAGCGGGTACAACCAAATCCAAATCAGCCCGGAAGACCAAGATAAGACCACCTTCACTTCTCCTTGGGGTACCTTTGCCTATCGAGTCCTTCCCTTTGGGCTGTGCAATGCTCCTGCTACCTTTCAGAGAGCTGTCTTGAGCATCTTCTCGGAGCTGGTCCATGATGCAGTAGAAATCTATATGGATGACTTTACTCCTTATGGGGCCAACTTCCAGGAAGCATTGTCCAACCTGGGAAAAGTCCTAACCAAATGCACCGAGATGAACTTGTCCCTTAGTCCTGAAAAATGTGAATTCCTAATGACGGAAGGGACCGTGCTAGGCCATACCATTTCTTACCAAGGGTTGCAGGTGGATCCTAACAAGATTGCTCTCATCAAGAGGGTTCCACCTCCTCAAAAGGTAAGGGATGTCCGGAGTTTCTTGGGATTAGCAGGATACTACCGGAGATTCATTAAAGATTTCAGCAAGCTAGCCTCGCCATTGTTTGGTCTGTTGGCAAAAAATGTGGAGTTTAATTGGACTGACGATTGTCAGAGGGCTTTAAATGAATTAAAGGACAAGTTGGTGTCAGCCCCAATCCTGAGAGGTCCAAACTGGGCCCTACCTTTCCACATCCGCACTGATGCCTCGAACAAAGCCATAGGTGCAGCTTTAGGACAAGTTGAGCAGAAACTTCCATATGCCATTTACTTTGTTAGCAAAAACTTGTCCAAAGCTGAGCTGAATTACACTGTAACCGAGAAAGAATTCTTGGCTGTGGTCCATGCACTGAACAAGTTCCGACATTATATTACTAGTTACCAGACCTTTGTACATACTGACCATGCTGCAATTAGATATTTAATGAATAAACCAGATGTGAATGCTCGTATTATTAGATGGTTACTCTTATTACAGCAGTTTGATTTGACCATTGTTGACAAACCAGGTAGAGAAAATGTTGTTGCTGACTTTTTATCGAGATTGGATTTGTCTGCAGATGAGGATGGAACAGTGGATGACCAGATGCCAGATGAACATCTGTTTTCTATTTCAGTACTCTCTCCATGGTTTGCTGATATAGCAAACTATCTTGTTTCAGCACAGTTCCCTCCACACCTATCTTCCAGAGAGAAGAGCAGAATCATCAGAAAAAGTGCCTCATTTACTTGGATCGGGGGCAATCTGTTCAAGCTTGGCCCCGATCAGATCTTAAGGCGTTGTGTAAGGGAGGAGGAAGTCTTTGATGTCCTCCTCACTTGTCATGATGGGCCTTGTGGAGGACATTTTGCAGCAAAGGCAGGGCCGCCAAAAATAGGAAAGGAAGCAGCGCCACCCTCGGCAGAAAAGGAAGGACCACCAAAAACAGGGAAGGAAAAGCATGCTCTGGGCTCTAGCTCTCGGCCAAAGACGAGGAGCCAGAGCAAAGTTGCTCAAGGATGAGCAAATAGTTTAGCTGGGGGGTGATGATGAGCCCCAATTTTTGGTATAATTTGGGCTCATTTGGCCTACTTGCTTTGCTCAAACCATTCATCTTTTATTGCTTATGCATGCATTTCTTAGTTTATTCGTGTTGTTTGTAGGAAGAAGGGTAGACATTTTATCTACGTGACTAATGCATGATGCTTTCAGGTTTTTGGCATTAAAAGGAAGAAAAGACCACGTGAAAGGAGACAAGGAGACAGTGAGGTGGCACTGCTGGTTTTTAGGAGAGGATGTCCACAGTCTTGGGGACTTTCCTCGTGATTCCCACCATAGCTCCGAGCTCCAATCCATCTCCCCACCGAGCTTAGAGGCAGCCGACTGTTCTACAGGAACAACAGTTATAACTGTTCTACAGGAACAACAGTTATGACTGTCGTACAGGATCAGCAGTTTAAACTTCAGTTGGACAACCGAGCTCCTCAAATCAGGGACACCTGTTGGATGATCATTTTGCATAAATACTGAGGCCGTAGCCTTGGATAGGAGCTTTTTGAACTTTTGTATTGCTCTTGTAATTTGGAAGTACGAGCTACAGCTCGGTGTTTGTTCCTTTTGTAAGCCAGTTTTGGCATGATATCATATTATGAATAAAGAAGGCAGATTTTGATCTCATTCTGAGTTTTCTAAGGGAGTTATCGCTCTCAGGTTAGGGCCCAACCTGAGAGCAATAGATCTCCTCGGTGTTGTAATGTTGTTGCATTTCGTTCCAGCACTTTGAGTTTTTTTACTTTACCATGCAATTCGAATTTACAGTTTGTTAATTTAGTCTTTTTCATGAGCTTAGATAGGATTAGTTTATGGTGAATTTGTTTCCAGTTGCTTAGGTTAGAAGAGGATAGATATAATCTATTGGAGCTCCAGAAAAAGGTTGTAAAGGCTCACTGCCATCTCTGTTAGGGATTGGGGTGCAGTCCATAACCAACCACCAAAAAGAAACGCAGTTCTTCTCACTTCCATGCAAGCTGCAACATAGACATTTTCGTTGAAGATCCATCCATGCACTTTTAACATTGAACCATACTTCTACATTTCACTTCCATGCACGAGTTTCATTTCTTGGTTTTCCATTGCTGTTCATAGGTTTCATGGCACAGTTATCATAGGTTAGTGAATTCTCGTTTTTGGTGCATAAGTCATTTGTTTCATTTACGCTGCTCCATATCATTCCACTTTCTTCTTCTTCTTCTTGATCTCTCCTCAAGTCACCCATTCGGCCTCTGTCCAGCTCATTTACCCTCCAACTCATCCATTGATCACTTAGCTCCATTTACTTACACTTTCGTTGATCCCATCCTTCCAACCATCAAACCACTGCATGCACTCTTCCTCCATCTGATTTTTCTGCTCCTGAGCCATCACCAGCTCCATCTCCATCTCACCTATCCTCCCACACCACTCCAACACTTCACCATCTCCCAAAACCTCCACGGCCAAACATCCTGTAGAATTGCACAGACTTCCTGTAGAAACCTCTGAGTTTCCTGTAGGATCCCCTGCAGACTTCCTGTAGAAGTCTGCAAACTCGGTTGCTGAGCATCCGAACGTGGTAGACTTCTGGGGATCGATGCTAGAGACCCTCTGGGACCTCCCCTAGCCATCCTGACCTTGCCCATGCTTTCCTTCCATTCCAACCGCTCCTGCACAACCAAACCCTAATCAAAAGCATCATCACAACAAATCCAACCACTTAATGAAAAAATACAAAAACATGTCTTTTCAGATGCAAGTAGCTTAGATGCATGTATTTCAGTTCACTGCAAGTAATGGCATTATTGGTAGTTGTTTCATTCACAGTTTTGCATAGTTAGGGTCTAGCTAGTCAAATTAGGGTTTACTAGGGTTTTCATGCTTCGTTGGCTTTCAGTTTCTTTTTGCAAATAGACTAGTCTCCTTTGAGTTAGCTTTCGTCCATCATTCATAAAGCTTCTTCTGTGAGCCTATAGAAGTTGGCTTGAGCCCTAGCGGACTTGTGCCAGCTGACCAAGTGACAGTTGTGACAAGAGCTAGTACTTGTGCATACAGCACCGTCGCTTCCAAGTTTGTACGAACTACCGGGTTGATAAAATTAGAGATAGGGAGCTCCAGGAGTTGTAGCATTATTGCTACAATACTGGAGCCCACCAGGTACCATCCAAGTTGGTAAGGAAAACAAGGCAACATGCAGAGTTGGAGAAAGCATAGGTTCAGATGATCCTCCAGAGTAATAAACAACTCGTCTCATTCATTGCCAACATTCATGTCCATGGGCACCATTATACAATAGCATGGATTTTTTGGTGAAATCACACAAGATCCCTTCAGTTAGCTCACCCCCTGAAGCCAAGTGCAGGAATCAAGTCAGGAGGGAGGTTGAAGAATACTTGGATCAGCTCAGGCAGATCGCCACCGAGGAAGATTTGGAGGTGAAAAAAAGTAATATATAGAAGTACATTCGTGGCCCTTCCTATATCAACACTATGTTTCTCCTACTGAGGAAGGGAATTTAGACGAGTTCCAAATCAGTGTACCCAGGTACAATGGAGGCTAGGGCCCGCTTCCAGCCTAATCCTATCACACAGTTTGGGGAAGTCATTGCACAATACAAGGATTGGCACCACTATATGACCAAGGAACTACAAGTTGAAGTGGTTGAGTTGGAGTTTTCCCAAACGCAAGCTTAACTTGTTTTGTCTTATTAGGTTGACTAGTAGACTCTACCCAATTTTTTCTTACGTGGGTATGAGTGATATTGTAATATTTTTTTTATTTAATTGTAAGTGAAATTCCAAGTGTCAATTGTGGAATTTGAAGAGTCACCTTGTAATGAATTCCAAAGGTAATGGTTGTACGAAGTCAAACATTTATGAGGTAAGTCAAATAGTCACAAAGGGAGTTGAATAGTCACCCCTTTTGTTATAAATATACCCTCATGGGTCATGTAAAGTGTGCTTCTCCAGGCTTTTGTCTTAGGATCAGAAGCCTGGGAGTTTTGAGCCTTGGCTTCTCTATAGTATAGAAGGAGTATATTTCTTTGGAGGAGAAGGTGTTGACTTCATGTTCCAGTGGTTCATGAATTGTATGTGTATGCTTGGGGCTTTCAATTTAATAAAATCTCAGAGCCAACACATTTTCATGCATATGTTGTGAATATAGTAGGACTATTCTTGTTATATTTGCAATATATGTTATTTAATTTACACTAATTCTTATGAACTATTTTATTTGTATTAGTATGAATCTTGTTGAATGCATGTTGTTGTATATTTCCATCATGGTTAACTTGTGAACTATTTTGTAGGCTAACTTGTGATGCCTTTTATTCTCGTGGGTTCCTTTCAAGATGCATACTATTATAGGCTTCTAAGGGGCTCACTCACTTTTCCCACATTGTGTTAGATATTTCATGCATTGCACTTGACCCTTCACAAAGCTATATACTTGTCTCACCGAAGTCACAAATACATCATTCTACGTGTTATCACAACCAAGGCACAACACTAAAATCCACAATTTCAGCATTCGGGCTGTATTCCGGATGGGGCTTCTACTCCGAACAGTGTGAGGTCTAATTAGGACTTCATATAACGGTGAAAACCTGAATGTTGGCGGGTCTAGCACCATCAAATGGTATTATTTCATTGCAAATTCCAATTGATGTAGCCAACCTAGTGGTTCTGCTCTTGGTCTCCAAACCCCACCAAAAACTTATTGGAAGTTTGTTGTCAAACTGCCTACACCCAGTCCCAATTCCCTTATGGACTCAATACACTATGACTAGGGCTTGATGGATTGTGGGCTATTATCAACATTACCAGGCTACAAAATTCATTCCTTTAAGTGGTATCACTATCCACCGAGGTCAACCCCACCTTATTAGCATAGAGATAGGAGTTTTCAAAACTCCAATTTATGAGGGTGGATATCATGTTTCGACAAGGATTTAACACCTTCTTACAATCTAGGCTAACAAAGAAATTGATGGCAGACTCAAAATGGTGGGTTATTGAATCATTATCGTGAATGATTTTCGCCAAGGCTCCAATGCCTCTACCTCTCCAACCCTCTAATGGAGGTTCATTAATTGTTCCTCAATGTTAACATTTAAACACATAATTGTGAGTGCCCAAGACACAATCCCTATATCTTTGCTTGATACATAAAGTGAGAAATATTTGCCCTCTTCTCTCTCTCCCATGTCAAACTATCGAACCTTCCCCTATCTAGGACAATTCATGTGCTCATACTCACAAAGCATTCATATGTATATAAAGGAGATCACACCATTTGCACAATGTATAGGAAAACATAATTCAACTCATTTCTATTACTAAACCAAGTTATATTTACAGAGAATTTACATGGGATCTCTCTTGACTGAGCTCTCGTGCTATTGCTTAAGCTACTTCTCACTCGAGCTCCTTGAGTGCAATTCGTAATCACCTTGTTGCTGTGTGTGTGTTACTACTACTACAAATTTATACTTTGTACATGCTATAAAATATCCTAATAGAACCAAAACTACTAGGACATATGTCCCAAAAACTAACACTTCAACCTATCACTTGTCATCTTTACAACAAACCATTTTGATATGAGAGGATCCTAAAAGGCATAAAATTCAAAGTCTCCAAAAATATATGGAAATAGTGCCATTTGGTAGAGCTCAGAAAACTGAATCCAACACAACTTGAATGGGTGAAAAAGGATCTTGTATGAGGAAGATATCACAGTCTAAAGTTTAAGGCAAACAAAAGAAAAAAAAGCTACAGGGATGCCAAGTGACAACGCTAGGGAGCACCACGTGGCACCATAGGCAATTGATTGGGAACATACATGGACTAATGAATGCGTGACACATGGATCGTTGACTAGGTTGACCAATTGATGTGGGCCATCAAATAGCATGATTTGGACCAATGGGGCCCAATCACATGGTGCCACATTGCACCCAAGACTATTCAAAAGGGGTCGAGCAATCAATTGTGGGAACCGATGATGATGAAACATCCGACCTCATTGGAGCTCGTCTATCACTCCAATTATTGGGCCACAAGTCACAGTTGTTTATAACAATGAATGTTTCTATATTTAACCCTTGTTTTACATACGATGGGAAAAGTGGGGGGGGGGGGGGGGGGGAGGTGTAGCTTGCCAAATTTGATGGCTCCACTGTACCAACCCCTGGTACAATTTCATGTAATAAATTTATAAAGGAAAAAATAAGACTAAGGTCATGGGTCAAATATTCCAAGCTAAATGTTGGGCAAAACATCCTAGTGGGATTTCGTTTCGGTTTATTACTTAAGGCTAAGGGGAAATTGGTAAAGGCATTGACAAAGGCTTTGAAAAAGAAAAGTGTTAGGTTCCTATAATACTAATGTATCTACCGTATTGTTATTATTAGTGTACCCCCTTATTATTATTGTTGTGCCCACGTATCCCCCATTTTGTTATTGTTGTTCCCCATAGAATCCCACAATTGTTATTGTTGTTCCCTTACATTATTATTGTTATGTAGGCTCTAATTATATTGTGACCCCTTCGACTCCTATATATACCAAGGAGGTCTTATCATTTGTATCATCCAATAATTGTTCATTTATGTGATGTAAAGGAGGTTTCCCCATCAAAGAGGTTATTTCTCAAGTCGTTGATCTATATTTTCTTCTATTTTGTGAGTTGGTTGCATAATATTTGGCATCAGAGCTTTGGATTCTAGGGTTTCGCTATTGCAAACAGGTTATCTTGGATTTTTCACTATAATGTTTTCTCTACAAAGGTTTAGAAGCTAAAATTGCAACCAAGTGGAGAAAAAATCTTGATGAACTTCCTATAAAAAGTTCAGATCTTGGTTCGCTATATTTTCTGAGATATGATCCAAAGAATTTAGGGTCTTTTTCATGCCCGAGAATGAAGTCTCAAACATGTGACCTTGGGAAAATCATCATAAATTTTTATTTGAGCATCATTTTTTAATTTCATAAAATGTCACTAAATTTTCATGGGCTGTATATTTTTTGGTATCATTTTTAGGGACGAAGGTCAAAACATTGACTTGTGGCACTACATACAATTTATCTCTATTGAACTAGTCTATAATCAAGCCATCGTGGGAGATTGGGCATAAAATTATCTTGAAGAATCCAATTTTGGTTTGACTTATGACATTTAAAAGAATACTTAGAGGGCTACAACAAGTCAGAATTTCAAACCTCGGAGATCCGAATTTACAGAGATACAACAATTTCAATATTGAACTCCAAAAAAGCAAGAAATATGTGTGTTTTTTATTTTTTTTTATTTTGCATAACTTTTGTTTGAAAAAATTAGTTTAAAGTGATTCAAAGGACATAGTGAAGAATAGATATCATTGTTCTATTCCAAAATTCATTGAAATAAAAAATGTACATACCTAGTAATCAACTAGAAATCTCTTCTATGACACATGAAGAAGAGGAAGAAATGCTACATGATATATCAAAATTACGAGATCAAGTGAAAAAATTTCGCTCTCACAAAGAGTAACAAAAAATGAACTAGAAGGTAAGATGGATGGTATAGAAGAAAAAATGAAAGGAAACTTGAAAGATCTAAAGAATGTTTTAAAAGAAGACATGGAATGTTTGAAGGAAGTTTTGACAAAGTTGCTATAAGAAATGCTTCCTAGTGGTGACAAGGTATTCCATGAACATCAGGATGAGGAAAAGAAAGAATATTAAATATGATTTTAGAGACTCCAACATTTGGTTTAAGACCCACCACATTCCAAATATAGATACGAGGGAGTTTGATGGAAAGGATCTAGTAACATGGATACTGCAGATGGAGCAATATTTTAATCTACATGATGTGCAACACACACAAAGGTATGCATTGCATATTTGTATTTATAATTCAACCAATTGTATGGCATCGATAGATTTGTTCACGTAAACCACTTCTCACTTGGTCAATTTTTATGGAGGAAATGATAGCACATTATGAGGATACAAAGAGTAACACCTTCTTTAAGCAACTGATAAATCTCAGACAAAAGGGTTCAATGGCGGAGCACATTAAGGACTTCCAAAAATTTAATATTAGGGTAAATAATATTCCAGAGGAGTATAGGATTGATGTCTTCATAGGGAGTTTAAAGAATAACATTCAACATGAGGTTCATCTTTTGGAACCTGATTCATTGGAGACGACATTTAGGGTGGCATGAAAATTTGAAAGAAAAATTATTGCAACAAGGAAATCTACCACTTACAACTATTAAAATGGAAGTGTTGTTGCTCCTAGCTTTCCACAACCTACAAGGTTGACAACAAAAAAATTGGAGGAAAAAAGCGCAAAATGGCTTTGTTACAATTGTGATAGAAAATACTTTAAAGGTCATAAATGTGCTGAGAAAAAATTATTCTACATATATTGTGAAAACGAGGAAGAAAAAGAACAAGAAACATCAAAAGAGGAGGATATACACCAAGAACCAACCTCAAAGAAAGAAGAGATGAGTATGACCATATCTTGTAATGTATTGGAAATAATTACCGCTCCTCAAAATATCAAGGTAGAAGGATATATGAAGAAGAAAAAGGTAATATTGTTGATTGATTCAGGTGTTACCCATAATTTTATTCATTGTAAGATAGCCAAGGAATTGAATTTCTTCCTATATCCAGCACTAGAGTGTCAAGTGATGGTTTCAAATGGAGGAATTATAAACTGCTCCAGAAAGTGCCATGATATCAAGCTAACCATTGGTGAATATGTATTCAATAGTCCAATTCTTTCCATTCCAATGGGTGATGTTGATTTTGTACTAGGATTTCAATGGTTACAATCTTTGGGGAAGATAGCTTTTAATTTTCAAGAATTTTTCTTGAAAGCTTTTTGGGAAGGAAGGGAAGTTGAATTAAGGGGTATCATAGGGAAGCCAGGAAAGATAATCAGATCTAATGGCATGAAAAAGCTTATTAAGAAATAAAAACATGGCGTAATTACACAATTATGCTCACTAGAGATTCAAACATCGAAATCATCTATTTCTCCAGATCTCCAAAAAGTATTAGACAATCATTCCAATGTATTTCAGACTCCCGAAGGCCTCCCACCTATTCATGATCATGATCATGCTATTCATTTGATTCCAGGAAGTGTTCCTCCAAAGATTGGCCCTTACAGATATCCCTATACCCAAAAGAGTGAAATTGAACGTATGGTTGCATAAATGTTAGAGGCCAGTATAATTCAACCTAGTCAAAGTTCCTTCTCTGCTTCAGCAGTATTGGTGCACAAAAAGGATGGATCATGGCATATGTGTCCAGATTATAGGGAGCTCAACATAATGACCATTAAAGATAAAATTCCCTTTCCTGTCATTGATGAATTACATCGAGAAATTTACTTCACCAAATTGGATCTTCGTTCTAGATATGTTCAAATTAGAATGAACACTGAAGACATTCCACATTTAAAGGTTTGATGAATTTCATTTTTAAAACCCTTAGAAATTTTGTGTTAGTATTTTTTGATGATATACTAATGTACAACAAGACATGGAAGGATCATGTTCAACATGTTGACAGGGTGCTCAAACTATTGGAGAAGAAACAATTATATGCAGAAACCTCCAAATTTTTCTTTGGAGTACAAGATGTGGAATATTTGGGTCATATTGTATCTCATGAGGGTGTTAAGGTAGATCCTAACAAAATTAAAGTCATTAATGATCCAGACTTAAACAGAAACGAAAAAAATTACATATATAACCATAAATACAGAGATGCAACAAAAATAACACTTCATTTCATTAATGTCAAATACTAAAATATGCTTACAAACAAAAAGGAAATAAAACTAGCTCGGGCGATGGTAGCTTATCGTGAGGAGAGATGTGGTAGATACATGTCTCTGAAATGTGTTACAATGAGGATCGAAGACCTATTTATTATTGAGAAACAATCAAAAACCCTAAAAATACAAAAACCTAACCCTAGGAGATGAAGGGCCAAAACTATGGGCCTGGTTTGGGTAAATTGGTACATCAATGTTCTAGGGTCATAACTTTGGTATACGATCTTCGTTTGATGTGCACAATACCTCGTTAGAAATATCTATCCGAGGAATACAACTTGTGAATGCAAATTTCATTCATAAACTCATGTTTGCCTGGTTTTCCCAATAAACATTGTTTAGGGCCTCAAAACAGCTCTAGATGTTCAAGATGCAAAAAACTGCCAAAAATAGTAAACTGCACTACAATTAAGGAAACTAAAAAACTGAAAGAGATAGTAGTGGGGGTCCAAGTGAAATAGGTAGATGGCCACCAACATCCACATGGATCATCCCTCCCCCCTTAAGAAGCAATGGTCCCCATTGCATTGAGTGCCTCCACTAGATGGGGAAATTTCTACTAAACTTGGTCCCTGGTGAGCCAGTTGCCTTGGTGTAGGAATTGGGCAGCTTTGACAGCCCGATATAGTTGAAGCTTATGCTGGCAAGTGTTTTTGATATGTGTCTCCATGATCTGATAATTTGTGGCTTGTTCCATGCATTTTGGGTTTAGCTTTGTTGGTGTGAGTTGTTTTGCAATGTCGGATGTATCCAACAATGGTGCAAAGTATGGCCGACGATGGTCTACATTGAACACTGGGTGCAGGCCAAGGAATGGTGGAATGGCGAGCTTGAAAGCATTATCCCCTACAAACTTAGCGATGGTGTAAGGCCCATATCAAAGTGGGCAAAGATTGCGGGGGGGGCCAGCGAGGCGCTCCTTCTCCAAATGTAACCAAACTTTGTTGCCTACTTGGAACTTGTGTGGCACCCGATGTTTGTCATGACGCTGCTTGTACTTAGCATTTGCTATGTCCAATATGTCATGGACATACTAGCAGATGTGTTGAATGCGCTCAATGAAGCTTTTAGCCTTGTCAGCTTCAAACTGGACATGAGCCGAATCTACGAGAGTAGCTGCAAATGGTATGGCCACATCAATGGGACACACTGGCTGGAATCCCAATCCCACCTGAAAAGGCATGTGGCCAGTTGAGCTATGGAGAGAACTTTTGTAGTTGCGCTGGACATAGGGGACGATTTCATCCGTTGTGCTTGGATGCTTCGAATTTCACATGCGCAGAATGTGTATGATCATCGTGAATTAATTGGTGGAAATAATCTTGCAATTAATGATTATCTATAAAAATCATATATTTAATTATAGATGATCGAATAGAATTCAATGGAGTTGTTTTTAGTGTGATTTTTGGGATTTCTTTGTATTGGAATTCGGTGAAAAAATTTGAGGTGAAATTTTGATTCGTGCTATTTAAACTGGTTTTTCCATTGTAAATATAGATTCACCACCCTGAAAAACTTTAAGGTACTTTGATTGTGCAGAAGTTATCAATAATTTCAATAAATTCCTACCAAATTTTAGAAAAATTATACTAAAAAAACCCATAAAAAATTTCCAAAAAATTCTCACGAAAACAACTCCGAATCGGAATCTAATTGGCCTAGTAGTGTTTTCTACTTGCGTATTCATGCTTTCAATCAATCAAGGAGGACATGTAAGGATTGAATTTTTACGGGATGGACGTCTGATTATAAATTTTTACGGATTATAAATCTGGTTTAAGTCAATTTTATAATTTTTATTAATTTATTAAATGTTTATATAAATAAAATTAGTGTATATTTGTATTAGTTTTAGATATATTAGAAGCCAAAAAAAATCTTAATTGGATGGACTTTAGATGTTGCACTCTTTTTTATATTAAATTTTGAAATCCACTTCGCTTTTTAATTATTTAAAATTGATCGTAAATTAATTCAAATAATGTTACTTCATTTTGCTTGGAATTTTAATCAAGACCATATTACCTTCATTTTTCCTATTAAATACAAAGTAGAAGATTAAAAACATTTCAATTATTTTTTTTAATATTAAAAATAGTTCCCGCCATAAACGTTGTTTCATGCTGGGAATATATATGATACCTTAAAAAAATAAAATATAAAAAACAATTACAAACAAATTTAAAATATATTTTTTTGAAACATTAAATAAATTTAAGATGGTAAAAATCAAAATACTAAATAATTTATAGTATTTTAAAAATAATAAAAATATATTTTGATGGTTTAAATACTAATTATTAAGATGATTAAGTTTTAAGATGGTAAAAATCAAAATACTAAATAATCTATAGTATTTTAAAAATATATTTTGATTGTTTAAATATTAATTTTTAGATGATTAAATTTTGTTGTTAGTTGATTTTTTTTGGGAGGAGGAAGCTTTTAGACATGAACAAATTTTAATTTTAATTTTTTCAGATTAGGGTTTTGTTTGGTTTGCAGTTTTAATGGGTTTTGGTTATGGTTGACTAATCTCTACAAGTAAATTTTTTATTTGTGGAAACCTCTCTTGATTGATGAACTGAATATTTACCTTTTGGCTCGGCGTTTTTTTGTTGTTGTTGTCTTTGATAATATTGAGAATAAGAAGATTACTTGTGAATTTGGTTGTGTTTCGGGGGGTAGTGCTAGTCTCTTCATGTAGCCTTGGTATCCTACCTTTGATTCGGTTATGACGTCATTCTCCACGGCTCCAATTTGGGTAAGGCTCACGAACCTTCTCCTACATCTTTGGAATCTCCCATCATTAACTTCTATTGGAAATGAAATTTGAAAGTTTTATTTCCGCAACCCTGGAAATGGAAATTTTTATAAGACCACTTATGCTTGAATATGTGTTGAGATATATTTTAATAAGGGTTTTCATGTGAAGATAAATATGACAGTTCCATACTATGTATGGGTTCAGAAGTTTGATTATGACAACATTTCATTTCAATGTCGAGCGTGTTATGAAACAAGGTATGTAATAAAAAATGCCCTAAGCATTTGCGGAAAAATAGAGCCCGAAAAAATAACCAAAGGCCCAAATGGTGGGAAGGAGCTCAGAGTGAAAATTATAAGATATATAAAGAAGAAGAGGCTTGAGGTAAGAAATAAGCAAAAGACAACCTTGACAACCTGGAAGAAGTTCTTGTCAAAAAATATTCATTGAAGGAAACAAAAGTTAGTCAGAAATAAGTGCATGTCATCCTTTGGATTTAGCGATAGTGGAAGCCCAAATGCAACAAACCTTGTGAAACTTGGATCCCCTTCTAAATCCTCAAGAAATAAAGCAAGAGAAGCAATTTCTTAGACAGATGAGGAAGATCATAAAGGCAACAACACTCACTAATCGAAGGGTAACCCATTGGATTTAGCAGAAAACATGGGTTGAATATATATATATATATATATATATATATATACCCCATATTGAACATAGAAAGAAATACACATCTGATTGATATCTAACAATGCAACCATTGAAATACTTTATTACATATACACATACATATACATATACATATACATATATATATATATATATATATATATATATATATATATATATATATATATATATATCTATATATATTTTTTCAAACAAGTTTGAGCTCAAGGGAAACCCTAATGTTGAATGAAAGAACATTCTTCTTAAATGTGGGATGGCATGACAAGGATTATACAAGACCCAATTGAGCCTAGACACCCTATGGGATAGTATAATCCTCACAATTGGCTACCACCCTTAACCGATCCCCATTAAATTTGAACCTAACACTTGATGAGAACTAAACTCTCCTACACAAACCAATTGGTTTACACCTCATGGGTAACTATAATAATTTTTTTTAACCTAAGTGGGCAACAAGTGTTTCCTCCTAAGAGGTCATTGGTTCAAATCAAGGTAGGGTATGTACAACTCCATAGACTTTAATAGTGAAATCAATGCTCCAAGGGGTCACTTTACCATAAACAAGTGGGTATAATATGGCAATTTAGTGTTTATCTTGGTTATGACATTGGATTAAATTATTATTATTATAAAGTTGGTATTGAAATGTTTTATTTAAGGTGGAAATTGAAACATTTCACTTAGAATAGAAAATAAAATATTTTAGCTACGTTTAACATTGAAAAAATGTGATATATATATATATATATATATATATATATATATATATATATATATATATAATCGCATCCATCGACTCATATCAAGCAATGAAGAATTTACACATCTCTCACACTGTAACTTACCCAACTCCCGAGTGTTATTAAAGAGGCGAAGCATTTTGAATTTTTCCCTTCTTTAAACACATATTAAAAGCCATTTCCATCTTTATGATAATGTTTTGCTCATTAAAAGCTTTCTAATTATTATACTTGTGCTCAAAATCGAGTTTTTACCACACAACTATGATTCTTGAAAATTTTGATTAAACACCTTCTCTCCCCTATCACATCAGCACATGACACCATAAGAAAGTTTGTGTGGAATCCATGCAATGCCACACCATTCCATATAGATTCTTTTCTTCAGTGCATACTCATCAAGGCGGTTCTTGCGGTTCTTTGTTTTCTCTTTGTTATGGATTATTGCTCATTTCTTCACAAGTTACATTACATTATGGGTTAATTTCACATTCAAATATTTAGTTATACCAAATATAAATTTTGATAACATGTTCTCCTTTGTGGCACAAGCTATTTCACCACCTTTTTGTATCTCATTGTTGGAAGATTTAAATGTGTGCAATACAACCCACATAACTTTCGTGCTTGAGATGTATGTATTGTGTGTTCCAAACTTTTTTTTCCCATGATATTGCATATTGCATATTTCAACAACAAAATTTGTATTATGTTTAATGTCTTGCATTAGTAAAGATTACCAGTATACACCTATCTTAACTATGAATCTACCAAGCAATGAGATGGATCAAATCTCTTGATATGTAAACTTCTTTTAGAATACAAAATTTGACAAAAGGTTTGCACTTCAAGATATTTAATCCCTTTAGGAGCTTGGTAAAGCCATGGTTAAGATGGATCTATAATGGTTCTCTCTCTCTCTCTCGCTCTCTCTCTCTCTCTTTAGATATATATTTGTGCACACACATACACACACCATGTGTAAATTTTCATTGTTTAAATTGCATTTTTTGAATACATAAATGGATATAATGCCTTGGAAGTTCCCTTGGACACTTAGATTGTGCAGAATACACAAAAAAATTGTAATTCCAACAAATCTTTCCTATATTTTAGACAAAATTGGTTGAAAATATATACCTGAAAAGGGCCAAAATGTAAAATAGTAAGACTATTAAAATGTTTTAACCATAAGACAATTTTTTTTTTAATTTATTTATGTAGGATATACATATATACATAAGAATAGTTGGCATTGAAATTTTCTTTATGGACTAGCATAGAATATTTTTTTTATTATTAATATTTTTAGACTATCATATATCAAATTTATATTAAGAATTGAATGAATTACATATCTTCCTCTTATTAGAAGGTAATTAAATTAATTTACTTTCAATTACTTCTTCCTTTTGAGTATTGAAATATTTTTCTAGAAAATATATATATATATATATATATATATATATATATATATATATATATATATATATATATTCATTAACATGGATATTCAAATAACTAACTCCTTTATTGAAATATTTATAAGGAAAATGTAAGGCTTTTTTTTTTAAATACTTTTTTGTCTCTAAAGTTTATATGAAATCATGTTACTTAATATAGGTATCCAAATATTTTGTTTATGGCTTTGACAATGAATGTGAATTATTTTTGCCACATATCATTCATATTGTGTTGTAATATTAATGACAAACCAAGCGAGCATAGTAAGAGTAGTATTATTAATGTCTTATAATGATTTTAATTAAAACTAACCAAATATGTATATTCATAATTGTTTTATTATAACCAACATATTTTTTTTTTATTTAGACTATATTTTTTTTTATTTTAATTAAAACAAACACATGTCAACTCAGGGGAGGAGAGGGTGGTCGGGGGAGGGGGGTGTTAAGCATGGGAGAGATTACACATCTCCCTCATATTGGGTTATAGAATGCGACTCTTGGTGCAACCAATTGGATACATCACATTCATTAAAGTATTGTTTAGTTGCAATAGTTGCCCTCATCCTTCATTCTATGTATCACCCTATAAAAAGTTTTAACAAAGGAAATATGATTCTTAGTTTGTGTAGCTCATACATGTGTTCGAGTCTCATATTATGTCTATGAGGCTAGTGAACACATTTTCTCTTATACACAGAAAAGGTTTCGCAAGAAAAGGCCTTGATTAGAATTCATTAATTAGTTAATTAATTTTACTAAGTGTAACTTAGGGAAATAGCTTAATTAATCAGTATTCATTGGGCTAAATTTATTTTCCTCTAGAAACTTCCAGAAAAGTCATGACAAGGGGTAGAGATGATCTTAGCATCGATTGAGATTGGATCATGGTCGCTGATTTATCAATAGGAGATTATAAGAGGAGATAAATGGGTTATTTGGAGAACATATCGAGACACAAATTTGTAGTGATAGCAAGGGCGCAGAGATAGTGTAGGGACACTAGCAACAGAGGTTTTAGCAAGAAGAATTATGGAGTGATTTATCGAGGTATTCTTCACAAGATTCCAACATTTTGAGAGAAGGAAATAGATGCTAAATTATTTTGTAATAAGGTCGCATTAGCTAATGTGCATAACTGGGAAGCAATTCGATTTCTAGTTTCCAGAGGAGGTGCGAGTTGCTGAGTAGAGTTGTAGGTGGAAGAAGATGTTGCAGGAACAATGTTTCTGAAAGCTGTGTTAATTATAGGAGGGTTATATAAATATCTAAAGCAGCCAGTGCAAGTTGCAGGCAGGAGGCCATGAGGTTTTACAAAAGGAAACTTTATGTTTCCAGATCGATTTTTCCAGTTGGGAGAATCACCGGATCTTTTCCAGTGTCAGGTAAGCATTTGATGTACTCTTTGATTTGTAAAAGAATTAATAAAAAAACCCTCATTTTTGGAACTGGTTTAACCTTAGGGGATTTTACACGGTCATTTGTCCAAAAATATTGGTGTCCATTATTTGTGTGTTTGTGCATAATTTTCTCAATTCTCGTGGTTACTTATTTTTCAGTGGTGTTGCAGTTGTGTTTTATTCATTATTTGCCACAAGTTAATTGTAGAAAAAAAATAATCGAATAAGATAGGAGAATAATAACTAGTAATTGTAATAGTAAATCAAAATTTCACATGGTATTAGAGCAGATCATAGGGCAGAAGGAAGATTTGTGCAAGCATAGGAAGATAAAAGCTGAGGGTTTTAACCCAGTTTGACTTCTTTACTTTATTTCTCCATCTTATTTGGGTTTCACTATATTTCCAGTTTTCCAAATATGGTTGCGACAAGCTTGAGAGATTAAAACAGGTTGGATGGAGCCTCCAACTTTGGCACGTGGAATGCCATAATGCCATTCTTATTGGATGAGTATGGACTGAAGGAGTATGCAGATAATGTTATAGACATACTTTCAGATTCACATCAGTTGGAAACCTACAAGAAAGAAAATGCCAAAGCAAAGAGGATTACCCTTGATGGAGTCAAGGACCATATTGTTCCACATATCATAGAGAAATACATAATGAAGAAAATGTGGGATGCCATAATAAAATTGCATTAGAATCCTTCGAAGAATAGGAAGATGATTCTCAAAGGGAAGCTAAGGACCATAAAGTAGAAAAAAGGAGAAGATGTGAATTCCTACCTCACCATAGTTCAACTTACCAAAGACGAGTTAGCTATAGTAGGAGACAAGCCTAGTGACGATGAGCTAGTGTGCATAACACTCAATGTGTTTTCCAATGAATTAAGTATGTTGGTCCAAGTGATTTATGGGTGAGATGCAATTCTAGAATTTGATTGTTTATGGAGTCAGTTCACTTAGGAGGAACTTAGGCTCAACTTGGTCAATGGAACCAATAGCAGTGGCAAGGCAGTGAAGGTGGAGAAGGAGCAATATAATGTCACTCTAACGAGAAAGGGAAAGGTGAAGAAAGGATCCAGATCAAAAGGAGTGAAGAAGAATGAGGACCTATGGCTATCATGAGTTTGGAAACTATGTCAGCTATCGTTCTCACATGAAGAAGAAGGGAAAGAAGCAAGTAGAAACTTTAGCAGATGTAGATGATCTTTCTAGTAGGATGGAACGAGAATTCCCATTGATAACTTTCCTATCCAGCTCAACTTCACAAGGTGTCTGGTATATAGATAGTGGATTGTCATATAATATGATAAGAGTTAGATAGTACTTTGCCAATTATAAGGAGGATGACATTAGGTTCCAGATTTAGATGGGGAATAAGTCTAAGTGCAACCTAGTTGTAAGGGGGATTGTTTAATTTCAAAGGGAGAATGAAAAGGTGATTCCTATTCATGATGTGTTGCATGTGCCAAGGCTTAGGGATGCCTTAATCTTCGTATCGATCCTTGAGGACAAAGGATATGATGTTATCTTTAGAGGGGCATCGGTGTCATTGAAGCACAAGGATTGAAGGTCACCTATACCATATGGAGTGAGTAGTGACATGTTGTAAAAAATGCAGATGGACACTCCTAAGGAACTAGTTATAAGCATCAATCCAAGAGATCAGGGGGAAATATGAAATAGAAGGATGGTCCATATTCATCATGGAGCACTTAGACTACTTTATGTGATGGTGATAGATATTTCAAAGGTGAGCACAGAGCATGATGATGTTTGTAGAGGATAGGTTTTAGAGAAGTTTGTAAAAGAAGCTTTACTAAGGGGTGATAATAGATCGCATGTGATACTTGATCTACTGCATTCATATATATGTGGGATGATTTCGATGAAATATCTCCGAGAGTATGAGTATTTTGCAACCTTTATTGATGATTTCTCTAGGAAGACCAATATCTATTTATTAAAGACCAAGGATGAAGTCTTCAGTCATTTTCAGGAGTTTAAGGCTCTAGTGGAGAATGTGACAAGTGGAAAGATCCTAACTCTTTGGTCAGAAAACAGAGGTGAGTTCACCAACAAATAATTATAGGAGTTTTTTACCAGGCAAGAATTAGGAGAGAGTGGATGGTTCCTTACAATCCACAACATAATGGGGTTGTTGAGAGGAAGAATTGCTCTATTTTGGAGGCAACTAGAGAGATGTTGTACAACCAGGATCTACCATGCTATTTATGGGTTGAGGCATGCAATACAAAATTCTATATTCAGAATAGGGTCCCACATAAAGTTCTTAACAAGATGACATCTGAGGAGACGTTCACAAGGAAGAAGCTAAATGTCATTCATTTTAAGATATTTTGTTTCCTAGCGTACTATCACATTCTAGGAGACACATGGTCAAAGTTAGATTAGAATGTAGAGTGAGGTTACTTTGTTAGCTACAACGAAATTTTGAAGGCATACAAGATCATCATCCCAAGGTCTAGGAGGATTATAGTCAGGAGGAGGACAAGGTGAATACAAGGTCCAAATATTTTCCAGTAACTGAAGATCAGAGTGAGCAGCCAACAAAAGCTCCTATAATTGAGCAACAAAATCAGGGGCAGTAGCAGAGCACGAATACAATGACTAGTGTGAGCACAATTTTAGGTGTGAGTTCTCCAGAGGCTTTGCAAATCATGGAGTAGAGGATGCAAGAGACTAGGGAGATGCATCAACAATATATGGAGGTATATATTCCTAACTGCACTATTGGAAGGAGGAACATGGAGTTTCAATAGACACTCAAAGGTGCTCAGGATTTTGTGAGGATTCCTAGGACGGGAAGGAGTGAGCGAAGACAACTGGAGAGGTACATTAGCTACACAACGTTGGTCAATCAATTGGTAGCTAGCGGTCATTCCAGCTATCAAGAGGACACACGAAAACATGTGTGGGGGGATGCGATGGTTGAGGAGTATTCCTCAATCATGCAAAACAATGTATGGGAGGTTATATGGAGACCGACAGACAAGGCAATGGTTGGATCATGTTGGATATACAAGATCAAGCACGGTGCAGATGACAACATCAAGAAATAAAAGGCTAGGTTCGTGGCCAAGGGGTTCCATAAAAAAGAGGGAATAGATTATGAGGAGACATTTTATCCTATAACTAGGTACAATTATATGATTCATGATTCTCATTATCAGTACAAATGGAATGGAATATTTATCATATGGATTTCAATATGGTGTTATTCAATTGTCAACTGGAGATGGTATTGTACATTGAACAACCAGAGGGCTTTGTGGCACACAAAAGAGAGGTTGATGTGTGTAGGTTGAAGACAACCTTGTATGGGCTTAGGCAGGATCCTAGGACGTGGTATGATTCCATTAATAGATACTTGCGAGGAACGGTCTTTGCGAAGAGTGAGGTAGATTCATAACTCTACTGCTTGGTGGTTAGGGGTGATGTTCTCATTATTTTCCTATATGTGGATGACTTATTCTTGGCAGGTTCACTGGGGCTCACCAAGGAATGAAAGAGGGATCTTGAAACATAGTTCGAGATGAAGGATTTTGGGTTCATGCACTATTTTCTAGGTATGCAGATGTGATAGACAAATGGTGATATTTTCCGTGGTCAAGGGAAATACCACATCAATATCTAGAGGAGATTCAGGATGGGGGATTGTAGATCCATGTCTACTCCCTTGATCACTAACTAGAGGAAGATAGATGCATCCATAGAGAAGGAGGTAGAACCCATGTTGTAAAAGCGATTAATAGGATCTCTCAGGTATTTTTTCAACACTAGGTCAAATATATCATATGCAAAAGAATCTCTTGATCAGTTCATGGTGGAGTCGAAGAGAGTGCATTGGATGACAAGTAAACATGTCTTGAGATATTTGCGAGACATTATTGAGTATGGTATTGAGTATGCGCAAGCTGATGGTGTTAGGATGGTTGGATATATTAATGCATACTATTAAGGTAACATAATAGATTGAAAAAACACTTCAAGGTGGTGATTCAACATGGGATCATGGTTATTTCTTGGTACAACATGAAGCAGAAGTCCATGGCATTGAGTTCTATAAAGGTAGAGTACATAGCAATGAGCATGGCTACATGCGAGACCATATGGATTGAGAAGTAGCTAGTAGACTTATTTGGTCATAAAGTTGAGAAAACAGTGATACACTGCGACAATTATAGTTGCGTCATGTTATTATAGAATCCATGTTACACCACATGTAAAAGCATAACACTTAATCTGGGACTACGTGCAACGCAAGATTGTATAGCTACAATATATACCTACAAATGAGTAGGTAACAGATATATAGACCAAGGCTTTAGGGAAGGTGAGATTCATCTTCTTCATATATAAATTGCGTGTTATGAAGAACACCTTCCTCACTAAAAGGGAGTGCTATTTTATCTAACTCACATAGGTGTTCTAGTATCAAATTCTGTCTATGAGGCTAGGGAACACATTTTCTCCAATATCTATAAAATGTTTCGCATGAAATTTCCTTGATTATAATTAATTAAGCAATTAATTAATTTTCCTAAGTCTAACTTAGGGAAATATTTTAATTAATCAATATTAATTGGGGTAAATCGATTCTCCTCTAGAGACTTCCAGGAAATTCATGAGAAGGGGTCAAGATGATCTTATCCATTAATTGAGATTAGATCATTATTGTTATTCAAAAATGATATATTATAAGAGGAGATCAATGGGTCATTTGGAGAACATATTGAGACACAAATTTGTAGTGATAGCAAGGGCACAAAGGAGCAGAAGAGTGGAAGACCAGGGTTGAGGGTTTCTACGTGGGATTTTCTCCATGGACGGATGCAGAGGAGGGAGCTCCACTCCCTCCTACAGAGAGGTAGTGGTTAACAAGGGCAAGACACCTCCAGAATCAGGCAGAGGTAACACGATGGAAGGAGGAAAAAATAGGGAAGAGGAAACAAAAAGTAACAAGGAGAAGGAGAATGATGGCACAAAAGACAAGGAGGAAAATGACAAAAAACAGGGAACAAAAGACAAGATACAAAAGGGACCATGCAAGCCCAAAGCTGAAATCACTCCCAGAGTAATCTTAAATAACCCAGAGCTGCAGGCCCATAGGGAGCACATGCAGACTTATGCAATCATATGCAAATTCATGGGACTATGGCCCACTGAAAAGGATTTACAAACATGGATCAGATACCACTGGAAGCCTAAAGGAAGCATTGATCTTCATCTAGGATCCAAGGGATTTTTCACAGTGGTGTTTGCAAACATTGAGGACAAAGACAGAGTGTTTGAAGGTGGGCCCTACTTCTATGCAGCAGCAGGGCTCTATATGCGGTTGTGGATGATGAACTTCGTGCCAGAGCAGGAAACCTTTACCTCAGTCCCGGTTTGGGTAAGACTCTATTTGCTACCTCTGGATTATTGGCAAATAGAATCACTAACAGCCATAGGCAATAAATTAGGGAGGTATGTCAAAACTTCTGAAGCCACAAGAAGGGGAAAATATACCTCCTTTGCTAGGATTTGTGTAGAGATGGACCTATCTGGAGCACTTCCGGATGAGGTCATATTAGAGGTTTATGATGAGAAATGGATGCAGACAGTTGACTATGAGCATATTCCATTTAGATGTCAAAAATGTCATGAACACAAGCACCTTCTTAGAGACTGTCCTCTCAGTAAGGCAGAGAACAAAAGAAAACCTAACACTATAAAGAAACAGATGGATTTCACAAAGTAGCTCACAAAGGTAAAAACAACAAAAAAGGGCCAAAACAACACCAAAGTGGAGACCAAAAAGTGAGGTCGAATCAGTTCCATGTTCTTGAAGAAGAGGAAGATACAACAGTTGAAAATCAAGTAATGAAGGATGGATATGATAAGCAGGAGAAGGAAGAAGAACAGGATCAGGAACAGGTAAAGGAAAAACAGAAAGGGATCATGATGAGTGAATCAGAGATGGATATGGATCAGGAAATGACCTAGAGCGAGATGGAAATGGAAGACAATGAGTTACAAGAGATTCTTGATAGAGAAAACCTAGATCTAGAAGGGTTCCTGAGTAAGGGAACAACGGGTGGGGTAGAATCTCTACCACAAGATGAATGCAATCGAATAAAGTAGTTATTCTTATGGAAAACTCAGGCAAAGGGCTTGGTAGAAGACAACAGCATTGAAAGGCAGGGCAACCAAGGAATGAAAGCAGTAAAATCAACTTCAGGATTAACTCCAAGAAACCCGGGGAAAGAAGGGGCAGAAAAAATCAGAACAAACTATTAATGGAAGGTGGAAAGCTCATGATAGACTCAAGTAAGATGAAATATCTAACCAATTACTCCTTCACTCCTTCACCAATATGTAATTATGAAGTTTACAACTTGGAACATCAGAGGTCTAGGAAGCAAAAGAAAACACTGAATGTTGAATAATAGAATGAAACAGGTAGCTCCGGATATAATTTTTGTCCAAGAAACGAAATGCTCGATTCAAAAGATAAGACTAATCCATAGTAAGTGGATCAGCAGATATGAGTTTATAGAAGTCAAAGCAGAAAATACAGCAGGGGGTATCCTCGTTTTATGGAATCCCCAAAAAATAGGTATTATTGATGTGAAGGCATCAAGGAATTATTTATCAGTTGTTATACAACCTGTAGGAGATAGGGACACTTATTTGGTAACGAATGTTTATGGCCCTTAAAGGTTAGATGACAAAATCAAGTTTATTGAATCCTTAGTGGACCTTCGAAATAGATTTGCAGGGCTATCGTGGGTTATAGGAGGAGATTTCAACATGATTATATATCTCTCGGAGAAAAAAAGGGGTGCAAGAGCACTAAACAAAGATTCCTCGGCTTTCCAATGTTTTTCAGAAAACATGAGGCTGGTGGAAATTGAAACAAACAATGGTATTTGCACATGGAACAATAAAAGAGGAGGGGATTTCCCAGGTTTCCAAGTTAGACAGATTGATGATCTCTGAAGAGCTCATGCTTCTAGACAAGGAAATAATAGCAGATATTCTTCCTTTTGGAGGCTCAGATCACTGGCCGATTCAAATGGAGATCAAGGGCATTGGCACCCCAAGAAACAAACCGTTCAGGTTTGAAAATATGTGGCTTTCACACCCGGATTTCATCAGCAACATTGGAAAATGGTGGGCTGAAGACCTACAGATTCAGGGATCATCTATGTTCCTGCTACATAAAAGATTAAAACACATCAAGCAGAAGCTAAAGGAATGGAACCAGAAGGAATTTGGCAATATTTTCACAAGTAAAAAAATTGTGGAAAACAAAATCCTAGAGCTCAATCAAGCTTTGATCAAGAATGGCTTTGATAAAGACAAAAATGATCAAGCAGAGAAATATCACCAAGAATGGGAAATGTTGTGTAAACAAGAAGAAATTTTTTGGAAACAAAAATCTAGGGTTCTATGGCTAAAAGAAGGAGAACATAATACTAAATTTTTCCACAGATCTACCATTGCGAACAGAACTCACAACAGAATCTCTTCGATCAAGGATGAGAATGGCCAAATTCATCAATCCCATGAGGAGATAGATGCAATGTTAGTAAAGAATTTTAGGGACATTGCCAAGGAAAACTTTTCAAGAAGAGAACCTTTCATTAAGGACTTAATTAAACACGTACATAAACTAGTATCCAGAGAGGATAATTGTAATCTCAACAGACCTATAACTGAAAAGGAGATCAGTGAGGTCCTCAAGGAAATGCAAAATGGCAAGGCACTAGGTCCGGATGGATTTAATGTGGATTTCTGCAAAGCCTGCTGGAATATTTTTAAAAGAGATGTCGTTGAGATAGTAGAAGACTCCAGGCAGAACAAGACCATTTTGAAAGCTCTCAATACCTCCTTTATTGCCCTTATTCCAAAACAGGATAATGCTCAAATGCCAGAAAGATATAGGCCCATCACCTTATGCAATGTTGTCTACAAGATAATTTCCAAGGTTGTGGCTAACAAACTCAAACCCCTATTGCCCACGCTTATCTCCGAGGAACAAACAGGGTACGTAGAAGGAAGACAAATTCTGGACAACATAATTCAAGCTCACAAGGTGGTTCACTCGTTAACTCGAAACAAGAGAGCAGGCATGATCATGCAACTGGACATAGCCAAAGCATATGACAAAGTGAATTGGATATACATCAAAAAAGTGCTCACAATGTTCGGTTTTGATCATAATTGGGTCAGATGGGTCATGGCCCTTGTGATTTCATCCAGCTTTTCAATTTTAGTGAATGGCTCTCCTTCTAAACTTTTTCTCCCTTCCAAGGGTCTTAGATAGGGAGATCCGCTCTCTCCTTTTCTCTTCATCCTCATGATGTAAGGGCTGAGGCAGTCAATCAAGCATACAAGAGTAATGGGGAGAATTCAAGGACTCCAACTTTCGGAGAATGGGCAAGTTCTGACTCATTAACAGTTTGTAAATGATACCATGTTACAGGGAATTCCCAGAGTTAAATAAGCACTTGCTTACAAACAAATTTTGAATGACTTCGCGAAGGCTACAGGTATGGAAGTAAACCTTTCCAAATCAAAAGTTTTTTTCTTTAGCACTCATATTGTCATCCAGAGAAATGTCTCTAGAATTCTAGGCTTTCAGAGAGAATCCCTTCCCTCTAAGTATTTGGGAGTTCCTCTTACAGCTAAACCTCGACACAAAAGTATATGGGAACCATTAGCAACTAAAATGTGAGACAAGGTTAGGAAATGGACAAAGAGATCTTTAAATTTAGCTGGTAGACTGGTTCTCACTAAAGCAGTGCTCCAATCTATCCCAATCTTTATGCTATCAGCCCTCCCAGCTCCAGTAGGAGTCTTACAGCAATTTCGGAATATTCAACGAGATTTTCTTTGGGGCAAAGAGGAAACAAGGAAAAAATGGGCTTTAGTCTCATGGGAAAAGATCTGCAAACCCAAGAACCAAGGAGGCCTGGGTTTGGACAATCTAGAGATTCTCAACAAGGCTCTAGGAGCCAAACTTTGGTGGAGGTGGGTTAAGGATCCTAAAGCTCAATGGGCAAGCATCTAGAAGGAAAAATATGCCAATGCCTGGTCAGCTTCGGATATCATACATATGACAGGAATAGTGAAAGGCTCCCCCATATGGAACAAGGCCTGGGAGAACAGAGAAGTGGTTCAAAAAAATAGTTTCTGGGAAATCAGAGAGGGAGATCTGGCACTTTTCTGGGAGGACAAATGGCAACAAGAACCTAATCTACTGAAGGAAGAATTTTTAGGCCTCAAGCATGAGATTGACAATCAAGGATTAGTAAAGGTGAAAGACTTTTGGGAGAATCCACATAATGTAGGAAAGTGGAGAATTTGGAAAAATATAGAGGGCAGAAAAGATAGGACCCTCAACAGTAAAGTAGAGTCCCTTAAGAGATTACTGGATCAAAGAATAATTCTAGTAACGGAAGGGCAAGACCAACTGAGATGGGGTAACAACAAAGAGGGAAACTTTAATATTAAGGAACCTAAAGGTTTTCTCCTTGATCTAGAATCACAAGCTCCAAATAAAACTTGGTAGAAGTTTTGGAGGCACAAAGGCTGGATGAAAATCAAACTCTTCATGTGGTTAGTTCACCACAGGAAAATTTTAACCCGGGGCAACCTTAAAAAAAGGGGCATGCTAGGACCCTCCAGATGTCATTTCTGTGAGACCCAAGAGGAGACTATCGAGCAACTTCTCAACAGTTGTATTTTCACCAACAGGATATGGGATTTTTTACCAACATCTTCAAACAGTCTGATAGAGACAAAGAAAGTATTGCTAACACTCTAAACAATTGGAGGAATAATTTTTTCTAACAATTAAGTTCTCAATTCTTCCTGGGAGCTCTTGCCGAGTTTCATTACATGGAATGTGTGGAAAGAAAGGAACAAAAGAATATTCAAAGAGGTAAAGACTGCTTCACTTAGCCTGGTGGAGCTGATGTAAAACAACTTAAGGAGACAGTTGGCACCACGGTTAGGGATCTTTTTTAAATCCTCCCTCAGTAGAAGAGTTAAGAATCCTCCAACTGTTAGACATGCAAGGGCTTATTCCTCAAGGTCTAGACAGGAAAGCAAGCATGAGAGATAAGGTGGAGGAATTCTGGCATCCTCCCCTTGAAGGTTTTTTGAAGTACAACATTGATGGAGCTTCCAAAGGCAACCCGGGGGAGGCTGGCTTTGGGGGAGTTCTAAGGGATGACACAGGTAGCATAATCTCCCTCTTCCATGGACACTTGGGAAAAGCCACTAACAACATGGCAGAACTAATGGCTTTGGAACAATGCTTAGAATTTTTGATACAGAACAATTGCCAAAATGTCATAATAGAAGTAGATTCAGAGTTAGTCATAAATGCAGCCAAGAGAATCAGTAATGGAACAGGGCCGGAAAAGGTCACAAAACACTGGAGGTTAACTCGGGTTCTACATATAATTCAAGCACATCTACAGGAACTTCGCACTCTCAGATTTATTCATGTGAGGAGAAAGGCCAACAAATTGGTGGAAATTCTAGCCAACCAAGGTGTCAACTGCAAGGACAACACAATTTTAAGGAGGTGGAACATAATGGCACAGAGCAACCTGAAAAAACTCTGTCATAACCAGGCAGAGGAGGACAAAGAAGAGTATAGAAGCAAAATGATAGAATCCAACTAGTAATGGACAGAGGTCAGAGGCTTCACAAGGTTGGAAAAAAAGGTACACGATGGAAGGTAAGCCAAGGTTAGCGGTAAAGTTGACCACGATCAGGAAAATTCTCAGTGACGAGAGACAGAGTTTCCCTGACCGAAGAAAGCAGCATCTAAAACTTCCGCATCACCCAATTTTTTCAGTGGCTGAAGTCAAAACCACCACTGGAGTGGTTTTGAAGCGATCGCACCGCTTTCATGTTAAAAGTGGTTTCAGATTTTTGGCAGCAATGCCATAGAGAGCATGACATGTGGAGGAGGGTCCGGTCCAAAAACCACTCTCCCCACTCCCTAAAGGTCGATGACTTCGGGCACACGATTTTCGGCTCAGCCATCCGATGGAGCAAGGTAAATCAACGCTCTGGATCGAACGAGCAGTTTGGTGGGGCCCGAGAGTTAATCCTTGGTGCGAGAAATAGCTCGACTGTTAGATAAAAAAAAAAGATCGAACGGCAGCGTTGGAAAGTTGGGCAGGGTTTTGTATATGTGGTTTCACATGGGGAGGGCTCATAGCACCTGAGCTGCCCGATGTTTTTTCGTGGTTGGATGCAAAAAGGGTTGGGAGGGTAATTTTGTGAAACAGAGGGTTAGGCTTTAGATTTGCACTTTTCTTTGGCCTGTGACCAATAGAGTGAAGGAGTTTGTTCATATTGTAAATTTTATGTGATTTAATGATAAGAAGGCACGTCTCTTGCTTTAGCAAAAAACGATAGCAAGGACACAAAGGAAACACGGGGACACTAGAAGCAGGGGTTTCGATAGGAATAATTGAGGAGATATTTCTGAAGGTATTCTTCATGAGATTTGAACATTTTGAGAGAAGGAAATAAAATCCAAATTATTTTCCAAAAAATCCACATTAGCCAGTGTGCATGACTGGGCAGTAGTTTGATTTTGAGGTGTCATAGACAATTTTCCAGAGGATGTGAGAATTCCAGGGGGGTCGTATGTATATCTAGAGTATCTAGTCCAAGTTACAAGCAAGAGGCCATGAGGTTTTGTAGAAGAAAAATTTATGTTTCTAGATCGATTTTTCCAGTGGAGAAAATTATCGGAGCTTTGCCAATGTCAAGAAAGCAATTGATGTACTCTTTGATTTGATAAATAATTAATAATAAAAACCTCATTTGTAGAACTGGTTTTCCCTTTGGGATTTATCCAGGGATATTTTTCCAAAAATAATGTTGTCCATTATTTGTGTGTGTGTGCATAATTTTTTCAGCTCCTATGGTTATTTATTTTTTAGTAACGTTGCAATTTTGTTTTATTCAGTATTTTCCGCAAGTTAATTACAAAAGACAAATAATCTAATAAGATAGGAGAATAATAACTAGTAATTGCAATGATACATCAAAATTTCACAATCATACCATACGGTAAGGCTCAACATTGTATCACATTTGAAGTTTGTTTCAATTGTGACATATTGTAGTTTTCAATTGTTTTGAAAGTTTAAACCAATTTGAAATTAACTTTGTTTCTCAACACACAAAATTTTCATAAATTGTGATAAGAATACGTATTATCATATTGCATGATCAAAAGGTTTTACACTTGCAATGGAAGATTATGTTTTTCATTTTTGGACAATTGTTTTGTTTCCTTGTAAGTAGCGATTAGGATGAAGAATTGAGGTCAGGACAATATGAGAAAGGTGAATACCTCCTAGGTTATCCTATTAGTAAATCGTATATTGCAAAAAACAAAAAATCAAACTTGATGTGAGGATGATCAATAATGAAGGTACTCTCTCTCTCTCTCTCTCTTTCTCTCTCTCTAAATCGAAGAGATGATCCTTGCACATTTAGTTCTGAATCATTTCCTTCTTGTACTACTTTTTGAAGATGATATAAGGAATGAGTGAAAATTCCATTGCACTAGAGCATAAGGGACATCATCTCTAACTTGACTATCTATCACATGGACCCCAATCTTCATTCAGCCTTCGATGTGGGTTACCATTGCATCATTCCCAAGTATACAATATTTTTATATTAAATTCTATATAGATATTTCCTAACAAATACACAACCCCCTTATCGCACTGGAATAGAGAGAGAGAGAGAGAGAGAGAGAGAGAGAGAGAGAGAGAGAGAGAGAGGCAATTATAAAAGTAGATTTAATCACTCTTATTAATATTAATCCTCTTCCTTAACCAAATTCATCTAGCAATGGATATCATCTTTCAAATGACATGATGTAGAGGAGATCCATTTTCTCGATGTAGAGATCAATTTTCTATTTAGGGCCACCAATAGGATTTATTAAAAATATTATATTTACCTCTTCTGTTACGGGGTATTTCCATAAAATAGGGATTCTAATTCATTGCTAGTAATGTCAAAAGAGCATAGTTGTAGGGATGTCACACCCATATACATGGATAAGTATATTCAGTTTTTTTTGTTGGTCCATAACTAGACCAAAACTTGGCACCTAAATAAGCACCACATACAAATGAACATCATGATTACATTTTGTGGCTAAATTATTCTCATGTATAGGAATCAATAATGTAATCAATTCGGGAAGTTAGAAAGCTAAGTCCAAAATTTTTTAATTCTTGAAATCAATGTAAATTAGCAAATTTATTACACTACAACATGAAACGTTCTATGAAGACTCAGACTTATTAAGTCCTCACTAAAGAATTTATCATACTACCTATGTGGTTTTTTCATTGACCAACTTGAGCCAAACTCAACTATGAAGCTTGTCAACATAGTGGGTTCCCACGCTTTTAGTGGCATATTCAAAATTACCCTTCACTGATCCAATTTATTTAATTATGATGTGAACATCATTTTTATAATTTATGTGCCATATCTAACATAATGAAAAACAATAAGCCAAATAATTATATTATCACAAAGTTTGACCTTGATAGGATGTTGATCAAGTAGACTTTGAGTAACTCTTTCAAACCAATCTTTTGGTTGAGGCTTAGCCTCCTCAACCTGAGAGGGCTCTCTCAATAGGTTTAAGATTTTTGATTAATGATTAGATGGCTAACTCTAGTAGTAAATCAAACAAAATATATAACTTGGTTGAATCAAGGATTAGCAAACATTCATTGGGCTATGGAGTCAAGGTAGTCTTCAACAAAATATCATGATCAACAAACATGGAAGTCAAGGCACTTGGAGTTCAGGTTTACAAGTGAAACAGTAACACAGTAAAACAACACAGTTTACAAGCATGTGAAGGAAGTTAGAGCATTTTCCAATGAATTCTAAGTATCACAAGCTCATACCACTACAAATAAGTAATTGAACAAGGCCATAAGAACATCAAACACATAAAACTCCTTGTGAATCTTGAGTAGTCAAACTGATCTCTGTATTAGGTATGAAAACCATAGTTTCTTACAATAACACAGCTTTTCTTTTGCTAATAAAATTACCAACCCCCTAAGGAATTCGATTCTCAAGCTTTATATAGAGTTTTACATCCTTGGATACTATGATCCACCTTTAGAGGAATTCGAATTCCTAACTTTGACACCTATATTTTCACAAAACAAACTACTTAATTACAACTTGACAACTAGCTGTCTTTAAGAGTCCTAATACAAATAGGAGCGAAACTCCTAAATCATGCTTTTAACAGCCTTATCTATGACTTCAATACATTCTTAATCCGCTGCCAACCCATGTCTTCGAGCTTGATGATGTCCATAGTGTTGTTGCAAAACCTGCTGAGTCATGACCTAACTGTCCTGAAAACTAGGAGACAGAGTTCCTCCTTTTAAGGCCCTTAATCCTTAATGCCTATCTTCAAACAGTTTTGTTGGTGTACATGTGGCATGCATTAATAATCCATAGAAACTTCATTTGTCCACCTGTGCAAGAAAGGGAATCTCGAATAGATGAACAAGAGAATAAAACATGATTGTGCTATGTAAATACCCTGTTTTTGTAGCACAACTTTTATATTACTTATGGAATACTTCTTTGAACCATGTTGCATCACTGCCATCTGAAACTTCATCAATGATCCTCATGTGTCTACCAGCAATCATCAAACTTGGAATTTATCAGACCTTACCTTCGAAATACATCCATAAGGTGCTAAATAGTCACCTTCAGCAATTTCGTAGCATGCTACGAAACTGCTGTGTATGTTGTTTTTCAACATGGCCTTCAAAAATTTGTAGTTTGGAAATTTTTTCAAAATTTTATAAAGACTGATATGATCACCAAGAATCAAAACAACTTACCCTTATGAGATGTTCTTCTCTTTTATGCCAAAACTATCCTATAAATTTATCATTTTCTGTATTGTTTTTATCTGAAAAATAGATGTTGAGATAGAGCCTATATATTTTTATCCCTGATATCCGTTAAAAAAATGGAGGAGGTTTTTGTAGATAAGAATGTTTATAAGAAAACACTCTTTCCGTTTTTTGAAAACTAGCTTCAGTTGTCTGGAATCTGCATTATAAAATCATGTATAAAATAGGAAAATTCAGAATCCTACAAATAGGTCTCAAAGGAAACTTCGAATATCCAAATTGGTAGCACCTGGGAGAAATTTGAAAGAGGTTTGTGTTCCTGGTTATGTTCCTAGAAAAAATTACCTTCATATTTTTGAAACTCGTCTTCATTTGCCTGAAGCTTCCTTTTCAAACTAATAGCTCAAAACAATCCAAGAAACACACAAATCCCCTTGCAGCTCCTGGTAGAAATACATGTAACTTGTCTGGATGAAAGCTTGTATGAATTTGAGGTCATCCATGATAGCCTTATTTTTATCCTTTCATATTCATGGAAATTTCCATTTATAACCCAAATTGCCCTCTTAAAAATATGACAGTTGTAAAGAACTTTTTGGACAACAAGCTGTTTGTCACAAAGTTAACTTTTCAAAGGTGACAGCTGACTGATACATGCAAAGTTTGAAAAATAAATGATAGAGAGGAGCTTGGGTAACTTGTTTAAGGAATGATATTTGAATGTGGAGAGAAAGGTGACAAAATGAGGGAGTGGAAATCAACAGCCACTTCATCAACCAATAAAAATAACTCTATTTTTCCTAAAAAATGAAGGCTGTACACATGAGCTCCTATCTCTTGATCCTTGATAGCTGTTACAAAAATGGAGGAGGTTTTTTTATATAAGAATGTTTATAAGGAAAACCTCTCTCAATTTTCAAAAATAAGTTTACCATTGCTTAGGAACCCCCTTGGAAGTTGACTACTAAAAACAGAAAAGTAAGGTTTTTGCCTCATAGTGCACTACAGAATTAGCTTGTTTTCGTAGCGTGCTATGAAACTGCATATTCCTGTGTATGCTCTTTTTTCAACACAGCTCTCAGATGGTTAATGATATGGGTTCTAAATAGCACGTGAGACTTCTAGGACATGGAACAAGTCTAATTTAACTTTATTTGGATATGAAAATGAGACTCTTAACCTATCACCTACCCATTATCAAGACTAAAATGACCTTTAGACCTCCTTGAAATCATGCCCAAAAGAAAAGTTGACACAATGATGTTTTTTGAAAATTTTTGGGTGATAACAAATTACATAGTTGGAAAAAATCAAGCTGAAAGAAAACTCCATAGAATTATCTGAAGGAAATGCCTACAACTGTAAAGGGGTGTGTGAATTTCCAACCAATCATAACAATAACTAGGCTTGCCTTTCCTACAACTATCTCACTAGCAAAGCCATGATATGATGAAGGAGATAACTTAGGTTCTCAAGGATTTTTTTTCAACTGTGAAGGCCACTCTCTTCAACAATTATCAAAGGTAGGCACACTCTTCCACTGGGCTAAGACTTCCACAAATTGCTCAAATGCCTTCCCATCTAGTTTCTATTGCACAAGGGATTCCCTTCTGTAGTGATGTAGTTCCTGAGTGAACTCCTCTCTCAATGCTAATTCTTTAGCCCAATTAGCATGCAAATTCATGGACATATTTTCCCATCTCAGGTTTGAACTCCCTTGTCCTAAATTTACAATCAAAACCAATATTTAACAAGTCCAAATATTTTTTTTTCTGTATAAAGACTATTCTATTAAGATTAAAAGAGAAAAAATATTTACAAAGAGGTTTGAACCTCTGAGGGGGCTGTAGCCTGCCCTCTGTCAAAAAAACCGTTGCAAGTAGCACATTGCCTTCTGTTTACAAAAATGAAAATCATAGACCCAAGACTAAACAGAGCTAGATAAGATCGACGCTTCAGTGTGAGCTGCCCTTTTACAAAATGTTGTCCTTTGCCACTATTACAAAAAAATGGAAAGCCAAAATTATGTCCTGGAGAATGTAAAATTTCATGCTGATAATAACAGAAGCCATGCACACTGAGAATTACACACAAAACCCAGAAATCATAAGATGACTTGCTGTCCTGTCGCTGAAGCCAAAAGTAATTAAGCCTGCGGTGGCGAGTCTGTAGCGTTCTCATTTTCCTGGTTGGGGGAGCTTACCCAGGTTACCATCACATTATCTTCAGCTTCCATCATGTTGCATTCTGGAGGAGGCACAAGGTGCAGAACACTGCCAGAGAGTCGCGTCGGCTCACAAGCTATAATTTGCTCTTGAGGAGAGTCTGGCTGAGGGCGAGAGTCTTCCTGTTGGCCCTCTTCGTGCAGCGCAGCAGAAGCATTGAGGACAACACCAGCCAAGCTACCCTGAGAATCACTGGAATTCTGAGAATGAGACTGTTCCTTGGAAGTTTCATCTGAGCTTGTGAGCTCATCTTCTTCCTCCGAGAAGATAACAGTTATTATAGCTGAGATAAGAGGTTTGTTAAGCCTGCTTTTGAACTTGAACCGGGATGTGTGAAAAGAGCTGTTTAGGGAGGGTCCAGAATAGTCTGAGGGCGGTGAGGATGGCGAGGCAGAGGCTAACGGAGTTATACGTCGAGGCACAGAGCCACCACGACCCCGAGAACCTCCACGGGACCCTGAGTTGCTACCACGCCTGGGTATGCCACGACGACGGGCCATTACAGTATAGATCAACGGATTGAAGGTGCTGAAGGACTGAGGGTGAGAGAGAAGCGACTCGCCACAAACTAAATGGAACCAGATTGAATACCAGACCTCTGAACTGAAGACCCAAAAGCAGAGCACACAGTAGATAGAATCGACCACAAGAAAAAACCCAACAACGACTGAATAAACCCAATACCCGACCCAGACACCTTCAGCAAAGACAAAATCGAAACCCCTTACAGAGATGGGCAAGAAGACTGACTTAATACACCAGACGCATATGGAGAAGACTGACTTAATACACCAGACGCCTTCGGAAAGAGACAGAACCAAATACCTGAAGCTGGCAAAATGGGAGCAATTATGAAGCCATGGAGGCTTCCAAATTCTCTGGGCTGCGCAGAGGCTTTGAGGACATAACCACCAGAGGAGATCACTGCCTGAAGAACCCGGAGCAACTCTCTCAATGCCTGAAGAGACCAGAGGGAATGAGCTGTGGAGAGTGCGCGCCATCCTGAAATCCTTCTCCTGCGTACCTCGAGCCCGATGCTTCATAAATGCTTGTTAATGACCTGCCTCGAACCGCCGAAACCTGCTTAGTGTATTGCCAGTTGCCGGCTTCGCATGCCCATGCATTAACACCTATTTAAGGCACCCGCATCCGGGTGTGAGTCTTCCTTCGACTGCATATCACTTGTTACTATGGTGTGGAAGGTAGAGAGTTGGTTCTCAGAAGCTATGCTAGATATTGAGCCTTCAAAGAATTCCCTTCCACTGTCCACTCCTAAATTAGCAAGAAAGTCTGCCAGTTTGTTCCCTTCCCTTCTGATATGTTTAAAGGAAATTGCTTGGTGATTAGTAAGCCATTGTTTAAGAAGCTCAAGTCGAGTAGCCATTCTCCAGCTGCTACTGACCTTATGAACCGGGGATCCCTGCAGAAGTTTTGAGGCCATGGTGATGATAATCTGGGAGTCCCCTTCCACTATAAGAGGAAGGAACCCTCGTTCTTGCGCCAGATTAAGCCCTCTCCATAATCCTTCCAGTTCCGCTGCATTGTTAGTATTCCAGCCAATTGAGCCAAAAAAAGTTATTAGGGGAGTACCCTGGTAGTTTCTGATGGCTCCACCAAATCCCGTTTTCCCAGGATTCCCTTTCGAAGCACCGTCAAAGTTAAGTTGAAACACATTGATTGGCGGTGGAGTCCATCTTGCTGGAGAATCTAGATGCTTTGAGGAGTTATCATTAGAAGAGATCGGATGCTTTAATTGAATCTGCCAGTTGTCCCATATAGCTTGTTCCTGCGGGAGTGATGGGAAATCCTCTTTGGACCAGCCTTTAATAGACAAAGTTTCTTTGATGTTATGGTGCAATCCAGTCCATATCTGCTCAATCGACTGTGATTGATCTTTAAAAATCCTTCTATTTCTCTCCTTCCAAATATTCCACATTAGTAGTCCCGGTATGAGTTGCCATAGTGTGTTTAAGAGTTTGCTTTGATATGGCTCTTGGCTCCAGGTGCGAAGGGTGCCTTTAATGTCCCCAATCACTCTGCCTTCCTTCTGACAGCGGAATGTAACTTTTTCCCACAATTTCCTTCCAAGCGGACAGGTTTGCATAAGATGTAATGCTGATTCCTCTTCCTGTTTGCAGTTGGGACAAATAGATGGCCCAGAGAAATTCCTTTTCCTGAGATTGTCCCATGTGAGAATCCTGTTGTGAGAAAGAAGCCACAGAAAAGTAGAGACCTTCGGCCATATAGAGGAATTCCATATCTTATCCCATAAATTGTCTCTGATTACCCTGTCTTTGATGATTATTTTGTAAGCTTCCCTGGTTGTGAAGGTACCCTTTTCCTCATATCCCCATCTGAGAATATCCATGCCTGCCGAAGTTAGAATTTTTCGTTTTTGAAGTTCTGAGGAAAGAGAAAGTTGAGTTTGCTCCGGGCTGTGAGGTATTATATGACTAGCCTCTTTCCACTTTCTATGTTCTTGGGCAGTGTGTGAGTTCCAAAATTGGCTCACCTTATCATACTGATTTATATCTTGATCTGAGAGTCCCGGAATAGTGTCTCTGAGGTTTGGAAGCTGCTGCCATGAGTCTTCCCAAAACCTTGCTGTGTGGCCATCCTTCACATCCCAAAAACTGTGCTTTTGAATTATATCTCGATGTTGAATGGCTGAGTTCCAAATAACCGATCCTTTACTGACTTCTGACATTCTAATTCTCTCCTCTATGGGCGTATTTCTTGCATATTTCACTGTCCATAGGGAGGCCCAAGGTGTGCTGGGATTTGAGAGCCATTTCCACCAGATTTTGGCCCCCATTACCATGTTGCTATGTTCTGGGTCTCTTAGCCCAATGCCTCCTGCTTTTTTAGGTAGACATGCTTTCTCCCATTTGACTAGTGCCCACTTTCGATTTGGCCCCGAATTTCCCCATAAGAAATTACGCTGAAGCTGTTTGATAGCTTTGAGAACCCACTTAGGTGCCGCCAATATGGAAAAAAGGTAAAGAGGCATGGACTGTAGAACAACTTTAATTAGCACTAGCCTACTAGCCATATTAAGAGCTCTATGAGTCCAAAGGAACAATCTGGCTTCCAGTTTTTCTAAAAGGCTATTCCAAGAGGAATGCTTGAGAGCCGAGGCAATTAAAGGAGCACCCAAATATTTAGAAGGAAGGGAAGCGATGGTGAAGCCTAGGATACAGGCTATTGCTCTTTGGGTGGTGGGAGGCGTATTGAAGAAGAATATCTGGGATTTAACTTTGTTAATGAGAGCTCCTGAGGCATCCGAGAAGTTTGCAAGAATAGATTTAAAAGATCGAGCTTCTTGAACAGAAGGATGACCAAATAACATGTTATCATCTACGAATTGCTGGTGCGAAAAGGCAGGGGCCTGGTGGAAAGCTAGACCTTTGAGGTTATGAGAAAGGATAGCCGATTTAATGCTACGGCCTAACCCTTCAGCTAAGATGACAAACAGAAAGGGCGAGAGAGGATCCCCTTGTCTGATCCCCCTAGAAGGACGGAATGTGGGCGACGGGATTCCATTAATGAGAATAGAAAAGAACGAGGAGGATAAAAGATTACTGATCCATCTAATCCAGGAGGGGGCGAAACCAAAGGCCTTGAGGATTTTTTGCATATATTCCCAACTAATACTATCAAAAGCCTTAGATAAATCAATTTTGAGCATCATACCTAGTTTTTTTGAATGCTTGAGAGAGTGGATTATTTCATGGGTTAAAATGATCCCATCCGTGATCTGCCTTCCTTCTACATATCCAGATTGTTCTGGAGATATGATAAGGGGAAGCATGGGCTTCAATCTGGAAGCTATAACCTTGGAGACAATCTTGTATATAAAGTTGCACAAAGCAATCGGTTTGTATTTATCCGGAGTGTTGGATTCCTCTGCTTTGGGGATTAATGCAATGAATGTTGCGTTCAGACCTGGATACATCCATCTTAGAGTGCGCGATTCTTCCACGACCTGCCAAACTTCCCATTTAACCAGATCCCAGAAATGCTGAAAAAAGTTTGAGGTAAATCCGTCTGGTCCTGGCGCTTTCCCTACTTTTAGCTGATGCACAGCAGTCTCAACCTCCTGAAGACTTATGGGCTTGAGAAGGAGAATATTATGATCTTCAGTAATTAATCTGGGTATATGTCTGATGATTTTATCAATAGCCTCTGTTCTATTTATGTTAGGTTCTTGATTCATCTTCTTGAAGTAATTGAGGAACTCCTGTTCGATTCCTTCGTGGGTTTCAATTTTGCTTCCTTGCTCATTATTGACGTGAGAGATTTGATTGATCATTCTTCTTTGCACTGTAGTTTTGTGAAAGAATTTCGTATTCTTTTCACCCTCCTTCAGCCATCTAACTCTCGATTTTTGCCTCCAGAGAGTTTCCTCCTGTAATTCTCTCTCAAGGATTTGATTTTCTATGGACTGCTCTTTCTTGGCAAGCTCTTCAGAGCGTCCTTCAGAGATCATTCTTTGCTGAATAACTTTCATTTCTTGATTGAGGGTTTCCTTAGCTTTGAAAATGTTGCCGAAGATAGATTGATTCCAGCGTTTAATTTCCCCCTTGAGGTATTTCAGCTTCCTTTGGAATATGGACATTTTTGTGCCATCCGTTGGATTGAATTTTAGCCAAGATGCTCTGACAAATTCATAGAAGTCCGGATGAGTTAGCCAAAAAGCCTCAAACCGGAAGGGTCGCCTTGTATTGCAACCAGGACGATTCCAATGGAGGGCGATTGGCCAGTGATCAGAGCCGGAAAAAGGAAGAATAGATGCTGTGAATTCTCCTCCTAGATGAACTGCATTATCAGAGATTAGAAATCGATCAAGACGCGAAGCTATTTGCATTGGTGCTGCCCTTTTGTTGTTCCAGGTGTAGAGGCCGTTATTTGAAGGAAGATCTATCAGCCAATTATTCTGAATGAAGTCTTTTAATATAGAGCCATCCCTGTTTATTCTGCAACGCCCTCCCTTTTTTTCCTCCGTTGTTGCGATCATGTTGTAGTCTCCTCCAGATATCCATAACGGGTATTTCCTCTCTGTATTGAGCTGCATTAAAGCATCCAGAATTTCAACCTTGTGCTGGGTTTCTTGAGGAAAATACACATTTGTTATATGACCATAGATATTGGTTCCAATTATATGAAAGATGGCTTGAATGAAGTTTTTATTTGCATGTATGTTAACTAGTTGAATTATTCTTGCATCCTAGAGCACTGCAAGTCCTCCTGACGCTCCCTGAGCATCAACAGCTGTTACTAACCCTCCTGGCCAGGCCTTTGCTGCTATTTTTTCCAAGACTGTCGAATTACACTTTGTTTCTTGCAAAAAGAGAATTGTGGGTTTTTCCTCCATTAACATGTTTTTTAATAGTCTTCCTTTCCTTGGGCTATTGAGCCCTCTAATATTCCATGAGATCAACTTCATTGGGAAGGCTTGGGGTTGATATTGAAATACTTGGTTAGCTTAGCATATCTGCCTGATTCTACCAATACTTCTCCAATCTTGATGGTTCTCTCCAGAGTAGTTTTCCTTCCTCGTTTTTTGCTATCTTTGGTGATGAATTTCCCATCCCATTGGCTACCAATTTGAACCCCTAATGAGTATTTTTTTTGGGCTTTATTGAGGACTGCCACTAGGTTATCCACTTGTCGATCAGGTATTTTGTCGAAGTTTCCTGTTTTACATGCTTGTTCTAAGCCCAAGATATCTAGCTCGCCAATGTCTATTGATTCCGTGTCCTCCTCCATGATTTGAGGTTCTTGATAGTTTCCATCGCTTTCCTTCTCGTTTTCTATATTGGGGTCTGTACCATCTATATCCATTTCAGGGAAGCTCCAGGTGTTTGAAGCAGTCTTGAGCTTATTGCCTCCTTGTTCTACACCCTTTTCCCCTGTTTTCGATTGGGATCCTTCAATCTTTTCCTGACTAGTTCCTTTTTTATTAGAGGGTGTATTGTCTGGATCCTGCATATCTTCATTGGCTAGAGCTTCAAAGCTATTACTAGTAGAGGGTTTTGATTGATCCACTGGAGGAATCTTTGTAGAGACTACTGATTTTTTATTTCCTCTTCTGCGATTTATCACCTTAGTGAAGCCATCCGGCGTTGGGTTTTCTTGGTTAGTTTGAACCGAGGGTTTGCTATTTAATGGGCAGTCTCTGTATAGGTGTCCTAGATCATGACATTTTCTGCACCTAAAGGGTACATGCTCATAATCAATTAACTGTATCCATTCCACATCTTCATGAAAAAGACTTACCGTATCAGGCAAAGCTTGTTTAAGGTCCATGTAGACGCAGATCCATGCATATGAGGTGTATCTATGCATTTTTGTTTCTTCTGCTACCTTGATGAAGTCGCCCAAAACATTGTCAATCGCTTTGAGAGACTCCTCTTCCCAGTATTCCAATGGCAGAGAGTACAGCCTGATCCACACCGGTGCCCAGCTTAGGTCTTCCTTATCAGGGTTAAATCGTTCAATCCATTCTTTGAGAAATAGCCCGGCAGAGTTAAAGAAATAAGGCCCTCCATCTAAAACTTTGTTTCTGTCTTCCAAACAGTTGAAGACTACAGTGAAAAATCCCTTAGGCCCTAGATGCAAGGTTATGTGTCCTTTTGGATGCCATTTAACATTTATCCAGGCTCTCAACGCTTTCTCGTTTGGCCATATTCCAATAAATTTTCCTATGAGAGCATGATCTCTCATATACTGAATTCTAGCATTGATGCGATGACTAGGTAGCTCTACTTTTGGCCTATGCGTAGCTACTGGCTTGCATGTGGACGAGCTTACTTTCGGCTTGTCTTGCTGTGCTTGTTCAGTCTGCTTCTGCTGACTTTTGTCTGTGCTTTCATCATTGTACTCCTGTCCCCTGTCTGAACCCTCGATATTCCCTTGCTGGTTGTCGTTTGTTGGAGGAGGCGCCCCTCCTTCCCCCTGATGGGGGTTCATTGTTCCCGCCTGCCAAAACCTACGGGCTGTGGTATTCTACACTGCCGCGTTCTATCCCTGGTGAACTCTGTCTGGAGGACCTGCCGTTGCAGGTGATTTCTGAAACCCTAATGCCGAGTTGCAGAGCCTCCTCCTCCTGCCTCCGACTTTTCCCCAACAAGTCCAAATATTAAAAAAATGTTTCTATTTTAATTCAACTTTGTTTAGGCATGAATTTTATTTTCCTTAGGGAATTTTAACTGCCAAAAAACATCAGAAATGACCCACTTGCAAATTTACTGGATTCTCACCTGTGGGTATTCTTTTCTCCCTGAAAACTCTTCCATGAATCATTACAGGGGCTCAAAAACATCCCAACACTTAGTAAAACATGTCCATTATCCATCTAATGCATCTCCTTATTCCATCTAAGGGAAAACCTACTTTTTCTGAGGTCTAGCATTGGATTTTGTGGTTCAATTTTCAGAAGTTGAGATGGGCATTGGTCATACCCATATCTAACAATTTTCAATTTCCCACTCCATCCCAATGGTTCCATAATTTTGGGTAGTTGGTTGCTTAGCTACCCAACTTCATTAACTACTTTTTTGGGAATGAAGGAGGGAAGAATTTTCAATTTGGCACTTACAAAACTGGTTTTTGGCTATGGCTATATTTTTAATAAGAAAAGTGGTTTTCCAACTCCCTCCCTAATTCACACTCATGGTATCATGCCTCATATCAAAACTCCACCCTTCAATCAGTTGGTCAGTGGTAATTTTCATTTATGAATTAAATATATTACATAGTTAAACATTTATCCATAGTAACTCGAAAATTCACTAGATCATATCTCTCACAAAAACAATGATATAAAGTCAAAATTTAAAATTACAAATTGGGAGAAAACATGGCATTACATATAGTATGATGTAAAAAGCACCTATTAGTGGAACAAGAAATTTTTAACTTTCAATTACTATCCCTTTCTTTATATATAAAGTTGATATAAAATTATTTTACTTAAGGCAAACACTGAAATATTTTTTTTATGGTAGACATTGAAATATTTGTTTTGTTACTAATACTCTTTTTTAAATGTCGTGGGTCAAATATCTATATGTCTTTATTATATGTGCCTCAGACTTTAGCACTGAGTGGACGTGGGTCCCTTTTCCCACAAGGAAGGGGGTATCATACACCATTTTGGTGTATGTATTATATTATTATTATTATTATTTTTATTATTATAATGAAACATGTATTTATGCCCTAATGGTTAGCTAAATTGGCCAATTTCTCGTCCTTAAAGAAAATTTCTAATGGGAGGTTAGGGGTCAATTATCCTCGACGCTCTTTGCTTTAGGCTCTACTAAAGAGTTGATGGGAAGTGATCCCTTTGGGTGGATCTTCTCGGACAATTTTCATGGACATAGTGGCCATCGATCTTCGATGTCCGTGAACCACACATACAAAAATAAATATTTTATTTACGGGCCATAGTTAAAAAAAAATTGTTATTCACTTCTTTTTTAATGCTACATGTCAACTGCATATTAAGAATTGAAGGAATTACACATATCCCTGATACTTGGAAGTAGAAAGAACCTATAGATAAAATAAGAAATACATGCGTGTGTGTGTGTAACACTAGTGACCAAAGGAGCTTTATTTTTAACAAAAATAAATTTTAGAATATTTTATTAAAGCACTTGAATAGTAAATCAAATGTCGTATCATATAAAAACAATATTGAATACCTTTATCACAATTTTAAGGCACCCCCCTCCATTTCCATTAACAATTCCTCTATTGAGGTATTATGTAAAAAAATAATAGAATGACCAACCCCTTGTATCAAAATGTTTGTAAAATTACTAGAAAATTCTTCAGATGTGCCTTTAATGATTCCTTAAAATCAAACATGATAAAAATATATAAATTTAAAAGGGGAAAGAGGAGCACTACATAAATAGAAAACAAGAGAAGGTTCTACACCTCTTAGAGATAGATATTAAGAGATTCTGGAGAATCATTTCAAATTGTAAAAAAGGAAAATAATATGATTCCCTTAAGGGATTGGAACTCATATCTCAACAATATGTATGATTCTTCTATTTTTATGGCCAAAACTCCAAACATTTCTATAGAGTATAAAGTGTTTTCTATATAAGACATAAATTTTGGCGTTAAGTGACTTGCAAAAGGAAAATATAAGGAAATCAAAGGCTATCAAGCCAAAACAGTGATAATGATTGGGCATATCTTCACCCTCACATACAAAATCTCTTTAATTTAGCAGTCAAGTAAGTATTACCTAAACCCTCGACTCAAGGCCTCATTGTTTCTATAATTTAAATTGTGGATAAAAGTAATCCCTCTAATTATAGGACCATTATTATTAGCCTCATCGTAACCAAGTTATATGAAAGTATATTGGAAAATAAGATTAACATATGGCTTGAAATCCACAGAAAAGAGCTAAAGATGTGTGGCTTTAGGGGCTATCATTTGGTTAAGGACCATCTTGTTACACTTAGGACTATTACAAAGGCATGTCACATTAATAAAACTAATATCCTTTGTTGTTTCATTAATTTTAGAAAACCTTTTGACATATCTCGCATGGCTAACGTTTGGAATAGGTTAAAAGAACTTTAAATTCCTTCTAAGTTGAGTGTTTTTAAAGTAAGGTTATATGAGAGTGTTATAGCTAAGTTTAGTAAAAGTAAGGGATGTTTAGAAGAAATAAACTATAATTGAGGAGCTAACAAAGTTGTCTTTTATTCCCTACTCTCTTTGGCATATACATTTTTCATTAATATGTTATTATATTAATTGGAAGATGTTGGTTGTACTAGAATTACTTTCAATGATATAGTCATCATCCTTCTTATCCATATTGATGATAGTGTTTTTATGGCAAGGAATCCCTATGACCTAAGTAAGCATCTAAGAATCCTTAGGGACTTTTTATCTAGTATGGTTATGAATATGAACACAAAAGAAACAAAGGTTATGATGATAATATCCAAAAGGATCACTTATGGCACTTTTGTATATGAGAACAATATTTTGGAGGAAGTTCCTTCACACTATTAACATCTTGGAATAGATCATCACAAGCTTAATTAGAACTATAACATTGAGAGAAAGATAAATGGAGGATGAAAAGATTATATTAAGCTTAAAAACCACTGTAAATTAGCAAACCTTTGGATGTGGGATAAGAAAAATCTCTTGTTTGATACTCTCATCACTCATGTCATCTTATATGGATGTGAAGTTTTGGATGTAGTATCTCTAGAGAATCTTGGAGAAAGACTAGAAAATCCAAAATGATATGATAACTTATAATATTAATATTAAAGGAAATACATTTTATCTTATCCAACTTATTGAAGCAAGTCTTTCCCGCATTTAGTGCACAACCATGGTTAGGTACTTATCTCTTTAATGTGAAAGAATAAGATAAATAGCATGGACGGTAAGAGGCTCCCTAAATTTTCTTCCAACTCTAGCCAAAAAAATATTGATTCAAGTGAGGATGGAAATAAGATGTCAATTTTTGGTTAAATTATTTGGGTAAAGAAGAAGATGCAATTATGAAGGTACTAAAAATATTATTATATTTGAATTTAAAGATGATATGTGTTGTGATAAAGAATTATAAGATAAAAGGAACTAAGTATTATCACCTAAAAATTGCTCAAAGATCCTTTTGGTGATCACTAAATTTATCATCAATACTGTATATCAGAATGATATCACAAGGTCCTCTATTATAACCTTCAATAGGGTACCAAAAAATACAAAAAAGGGAAATTAATTCAGCCATGCATCCTACCCATGCTTCTTTTGCACGATCCACATGAATTTTCCCTTGATAGTCCCCTAGATCCTCAGAAGGAAATTTTGCATGAGTCTAGTGCGTTAAATGAATATTCATGTCAAAAAGCACCCCAAGGACGGCACACCAAGTTGGATCGAGCTCTATTGCCACTAATGGTGAAATTTGGGAGATTCAAACTCTCCTCACACATGTGGAGCTAAGATTTAGATTTGGCCCATTCACATCATGAACTACCCATTATTGAGCTTGAACACTTCCTATAAATATAATCCATGTGACAACGTTAAAGCACGAGAAGAATACTAAAGCTATACTATCCAAGTAAGGTTTAGAGCTCCATATGGTTTGAGATTTCAACTTGTTAGTATAGTTTCTATCCATGAGTTTGTCTTCCTCCATTAAAGAAGCTTGAATCCCTTTCCGGCATACGGAGAGGAGATTCAAGAGACACAAAAGGAACCTCCGAAAGAGGATGGGAGAAGAACTATGAACTAAATTTGACTCTCTTTGGTGTATCTCTTTAAGGCCATAAGCCAGTTATCGATTGTGAATGAAAGGAGCCTATCTTGGTTATTCCATTGATTCTTTCTTATTTCTATTTTAGTTATTTTTCAATGACTGATAGTTATTTTCCTTTGAATTTGCAAGTTGATATTTATTATGGAGTAGATCTATCAATTATTGTTATGTAGTATTGTAACTTTGAGCTACAATAAAGTTTCTTTTGTTCACTCCATTAGTAAACACACTCCAACACTAAGAAAATACAAGGAGGTGGTCAAGCCTAAATTAGAAGGTCAAAAGTAATTAGTACAAAGAAGAAAATCCACGAAATTTCTAAAATATGGACCAAATCTCACAATTTAGATAATGATACTGGGATGCAAGAATCTAAACAATAAATGTAGATAGTTGATGCAGGGGCATAGACCCCAACCGAAATTGGTTCTCAGAGGCTTCCAGAAGAAGCGACATGGAAACTAAAGACAAAGGAAACAATTTCCTCTGATTTTACATAAATTTTGAATATTAAGCCTCTAGAAGGCAATGTGGTAGAGGATAAGATTCCTTGTTAGGGTTTTGTTTTCTTTATTTCTTGTTATAAGTCATCTGCAAGATATCATGTAGGCACAACCAATTCATTGTAAAAATCAGTGTTGAAAATATTGGTATCAACAAAATATCGGCGAGGATCCAGAAAATATCTTATTGGAAATATCATTGAAAATATCGACAAATATCGTCAAGCATAAAAAATGTATAATATATTCATTTTTTTTTCAAATTTCTAAACATGTATAAAGTAATAACAACATGAACTAAACACATTGGCACATAAATATGAAGAAGGCACTGATATATATGATGTCAAATAGAAATGATACATCAAACTTAAAAGGCAATACCAAATCCTGCTGATCCCTGATAATTGTCCAATCAAGGACTCAAACAAAATAACATCACATATATAAAACTTTAAAAGTATTTCATCATCATGAGTTATAAACTTATATGTAGCAAAAGTTGCAAAACAAATAAAACTAGCAGCTATCTATCTTAGACCATTGGCCTCTCCCTAGCAGCTTTCTTTCTGTCTTGTTCAACAATTGCTTCACGAGCTTTTTGTATAAACTTTGCACAAGAAACCATACAAGGCATTACATCTACATCATGTCTAGAGAGTCTAGCCAGATGGTATTTCAATCGTGTAACCCCTCCTGACATCTTGGTCCCACACAATTTGCATGATATATATGCCTGATTTGCCCCACCAACAGCCTCCCCATACTCCCAAAATGGGTCCAAGGCTTTTGGCATATTTGACATTTGTAGTGAACTAATTCAAACCTAGGGCACAAAAAAAAAAACAAAAAATTGGCATTAAACCCCCCAACACAAAAAATAATAAGCAATAACCACCTCATTTAAAAAAAATTACTACATCATTTGCATTTTGCAATGTGAATGAAAAATGCCAATAAGAGGGTGCATAAGAAAGTTGAAAAAAAAAATGAAGCTTGCTGTCCAAATATGGAGAAAACCCTTGCATTGGTTCATGGGCATGAAAATCATAGCAAATGGAAAAAACAAAGAAACAAAATTGTTGGTAGGCAAAGAGGTAAGCAAACATAACCCTAAATCTATGAAAAAATCATTAACATAGGGGTTTTTAAGAACATACTTGTTAATGGAAGAAATGAAGTTTGTCTCACTATTCTTCAATCCTTGATCCACAAAAAAATCTTAGTTGGTGGTGATAATCATTGTTTGATCCTCAAACCCTCCTTGACAACCACCACAAAACTCTTCCCCTTCCTTCTCCAACACTCAAAAACAAAAATGAAAAAAAAAAAATGATTTTTCCTTTTTCTATCCGCGGCAAAACACGCTCGGCGTTATTTTATATTGTCTTGCGATATTTTGCCGAGATATTGCCAATATCTCGGAAATAATGCGATATTTTCAGGAGCCAAATATATCACAATATTTTCGGCGATATTTCGGCTCACCAAAAATATCGCGATATTTTCGATATTTGGCGATCTATCGCCGATATTATCTTCACTGGTAAAAATCAGCCCAATAACTATGGTCAGGTTAACCTGAGTCAGTTTGAGTGTCATTAGGCCTAAGAGGTCATATGTAATCATATTCATTTAATACAAGTACCTCTTTGTTGTAAATTTGTGTGTATTCTTGTTTTAAGCCCCAAATTCCCTATTTGAATTTGTGTCTGTCATATTGTGGTTCAAGTTTTGGTTTCCATTGAAAGGACCCCAAATATGAGAGGAAGAGTGTGGTAAGAACGTTGGTATGGAGAGTAAAAGGTGAGTGTGGAGGAGACAAGGGAAAGACCGAACCAAGATTTTGAAATTCAAACACAACAAAATTCATGGCGAATGGTCGTAGCCTGAACTAACAAGTGGGACCCATGTGGTTGGGCCATTGGGATGGAATTGAGTTCATGTAGTGAAAGGGAATTGACCCCCCTCAAGTGAGTTTGGGGCTGAAATTATCGTCAAAAAGAAGATTGGGTTGGTACCCACCCTAAGTAGGGGCAATCAGGGTGAGAACAGTTTTGGAGAAATAAGCCAAGATCCTGACCCTGAGCTTGAGTGAGACCCATGCAAATTTGATGTAGTTAGAAGCATATGCCGCAATATTTTCCGATCCCCAACCTCAACCATAGCCCAACCACTGGCCTCAAGATGGGACTCCTAGGTAACCATTCTCCTTCAACATCGAATTTTGTGAGACGTTGACTATGATAGTGGATAGTGGCGTGAATGCCATTGAGTTTTTATGGGGATTTGGTAACGTGAATTGAGCTCCATTGTTGCTAATCGAATGAGGATAACCAATTTTTTTTGCCCATAACTCACAGGATCATGAGATTTGAGCCATCAGGGGATAAAAATTTGTAGACCCTTGAATCGATTTTCATCAAGTGGTATCAAAGAAGGGTAGGATTTCCTGTTGAAGGTGAAAAAAATTGAGCTACAGTTGGGTAGAATTTGTTGTGGAAATTCCACAACTGCAATTGTAGGTAGAATTGGTGGGAGAAGTGAGTAGCATGCAACAACTAGAGTAGTAGAGGAAGCTTGAGAGGTTCTAGTGGAAGTGAACTTGAGATGCCAAAATTTTGAACCAGAGGAGAGAGTTGGTGAGGTTTCCGTGGAGGCTTGATTAGAACTTAAATAGGAATGCAACAACTTACAGATATAATCATAAACACAGAGATGTAACAGAAAAACACTTCATTTCATTAATATAAAATATTGAACTATGCTTACAAACAGAATGGAAATAAGATAGCTCAGGTGATGGTAGCTTATCTCTACTTCATTTCATTAATATAAAATATTGAACTATGCTTACAAACAGAATGGAAATAAGATAGCTCAGGTGATGGTAGCTTATCTCTGAGAAGAGATGTGGCAACGACATGCTTATGAACTATGTTACAATGAGGCTCAAGGGCCTAATTATTATTGGAAAACATGAGAAAACCCTAAACAAAGAAAACTATAACCCCAAGAGATGTAACACCAAGAGTTTTTGGGCCCCGTTGGGGTTAGTTGTGCAGCCAACTTCTCGGGGTCATAACTTGGTCATATTATATCTATTTGGTGTGTACGATAACTTGTTGGAAAGGTCTCTCTGAGTAATACACGTTTCACCACATGCCCATATATTTGGTTAAGGGCTTGCTGAAAACCCTAAAAATATGTCGTTTAGGGGGTCAAAACTGCTCCCGAAGTTCAAGACTCGAAAAACTGCTAAAATTAGTAAATGATGAAATGAACAAAGAACCAAATGAAACTGACTGGGAGGTATAGGTGGAATAGGCAGGTGGCCACCAATATCCACCTGGATCATTCCTCCCCCTTAGGAAGAAACGGTCCCCATTGCATGCAGAGCCTCCATGAGGTGAGGAAATTTCTATTGAACCTGGTCCCTCGTGAACCACTTGCTTGGTGAAGGATTTGGCTTGCTTTGACAACTCGATATATCTGTATCTTCTATTGGTGAGTGTTATTGATCTATGTGTCCATGATTTTATCATTTGTGGAATGTTCCATGCAGTGTGAGTTGAGCTCTGTTGGTGTGAGATGTTTTGCAATGTCAGATTTGTCCAACAATGGTGGAAAGTGTGGTCGAAGGCGATCTACATTGAACACTAGGTGTAAACTAAGGAATAGTCGGATGCTGAGCTTGAAGGCATTGTCATCGACGGCCTTGGTGATGGTGTATGGCCCATATCAGAGCAGGCAAAGCTTGCGGTGGGGTCCAGCAAGGCACTCCTTCTGCAAATGTAGCCAAACTTTGTCGCCCACCTAGAACTTGTGCAACACTCGATGTTGATCATGGCACTGCTTGTACTTAGCATTGGCTCTGTCCAATATATCATGGACCTGCAAGAAGATGTGTTGAATGCGCTCAATGAAGATTTTAGCCCCTTCAGCTTCGGATTGAATGTGATTCGAATCTACCTGAGTGTCTGCAAATGGTATGGCCACATCAACGGGGCATAATGGTTGAAATCCCAGCCCTAATTGAAAGGGGATGTGGTCTATTGAGTTGTGAAGATCTTTGTTGTAGTTGTGTTGGAAATAGGGGAGACTTTCATCCCATGTGCGTGTATGCTTCGAGTTGTACATTTGCAGAATGTGTACGATCATCCTTTTGAAAACATCTATTTTTCCATCAGTTTGGGGATGGAAAGTCGTGGACTTAGTAAGTTTTATATCCAGCATCGACCGGAGACTTGACCAAAATGCACTCAGGAATCTGTTGTCCCGATCTGAGACAATGGACTATGGGATCTCAAAGTGTACCCACACTCGCTCAAAGAAGAGCTTAGCAGTGGTCCCTTTTGTGATACTCTTCTTATAGGCTGCCATGATGTCCATCCTAGAGAATCTGTCGACAACCATGAAAACGCAATCATTGTTGTGCTTAGTAGAAGGAAACCCTGACATGTAACCCATGGAGATAGATTCCCAAGGCTGGCTAGGAGTAGGTAGAGGAGTATACAAGCCTTGCTTCTTGATGATTGGTTTGGAAATGGCGTAGGCGGTGCAGGATCTAATGTACTTCCCAACATCCTGGTGAAGTTTCAGCCAATAAAAATACTTCTGCAATACCGCCACTATTTGCTCTACTCTGAAATGTCCAGCAACTCAACTGTAGCGCGCCTCCCAAATCATCTTGGTATGCTCACTTAAAGGAACACAAATGTTTTCAGGTGGCATAAAAGTGCATCCTGAAGGTGAAAATTTGGAACTTGCTTCCCTTCTAGGAGTGTCTGGTATATGTTGTCGTATTTTGGATCGATCTTGTAAATATGCATCCACCTCGATGTCTCGTGCCCATAGGAGTCGAGCACAATGATCAGCGCCATGACTGGTGGTCGGTTGAGGCAATCATTGACATTATTGGTGTTGCCCTTATTATACTTAATGTTAAAATGGAACTGTTGCAAATAGGTGGACCATTTCTGATGGTGATCATTCTACAACTTCCCTTGTGTTTGTATGAACTGTAGAGGTTGGTGGTCTATGTGGATGACCGTTTCCTTTCCAGAATGTAATGCTTCAATTGACAACAGGCCTGCACAATGGAATACATTTCTTTGTCATAAGTGGGGTACTTTTGTACTGTGTCTGAAAGTGTCTAAATGTGGTAATCCATTGGATGCCCACGATGAGTAAGAACCGCACCAATAGCATAGTCAGAGGCATCTGTCTCAATCTAAAATGGTTGTTGCAGGTTTGGTATGAGCACTGATGTAGAACAGAGGTGATTCTTCAACTCGGTGAATGCTTGTTGTTGGGTTTTGGACTAAAAAAACTTTGCTTTCGCTCTTCCCTTAGTGACTTGACTTAAAGGCCAAATGATATGACAAAACCCCAACACGAACCTATGGTAGAAATTGGCAAGACCTAAAAATTTGTGGAGCACTGTTAGAGTGGTTGGGGCTGGCCAATCCCGAATGACTTGTATCTTGGATGGGTCCACATGTACACCCTACTCATTAATGATGTACCCCAAATATTGAACCTGGGTCAGGCCAAAGGTGCATTTCTCCAAGTTAGCACACAACTTGTGTTGTTGCAGGGTTGAAGGACCCATCGAATATGGTGGAGGTGCTCTTCCCAACTCTGGCTGAAGATTAAAATGTCATATAAATACACCACCACGAATTCATTGGTGAAGGGTTTCAAGATGTCATCCATCAGTCTCATGAAGGTTGCAGGGGCATTTGTCAATCTGAACAACACGACCAACCATTTAAAAAGGCCCTCCTTGGATTTGAAGGCAGTCTTCCACACATCAGAGGGTTCGATGGGCACTTGGTGATAACCTAACTTCAAGTAAATATTGCTGAAATATTTGACTCCCTTGAGTTGGTATAGAAGGTCATCAATCCATGGGATTGGGTACCTATTCCAAAAAATGATCTTGTTCAGTGATCGAAGTCAATACAGAGCCTCCAAGTCCCATCCTTCTTCTGTACCAATAAAATCGAGCTCCCACAAGGTGATGAGCTTGGCCTGATGTGCCCTTTCTGCAATAGTTACTGAATCTACCTCTTGATCTCATCGTTCTCTAGAACAAAGCGTCGATAGATCGATCCATTGGGCAGCGATGTGCTCGGGGTCAAATCGATGGAGTGCTTGACCTGATAGTGGAGAGAAACATGAATGGGTGAGGTAAAAATATCCCTTTACTCCTCAACAACCTTGTCCATCTACTGTTGTTGTGCAAAGGATCCCTGCCTAAATGCCATGGTCACAACCTTCTTCTTTCCCTAGGGGCGAATCATAAGGAAAAAAAATTTCCTAGTCTGGGAAATGATCTTACTGCATTTCTTTGTAGTGATCAAAGAGATGGCGGTAGGCAGGGCTACCTCCAATATACTGTACAACTTATTAGCCAAAGTAAAAATCACAGAGTGAGGTCTAAACTCATATACAACATGTCACTTCCACAAGTATGGTTGTACTATTAATAAATCACAAACTTCAAGAGGAGCAACGTCACACAGTACCTCATCCATGAAGAGCTTGATGATGTAGGGAAGGTGATAATGTTGGCTAACACGAAGATCTTGTCCTTGATGAATCCACTCGATGGTGTATGGAAGTGGATATGTTGTAGTCTTTAGGCCCAACCACTTCATGACCTCCACTGAAATGAGGTTCTTTTGGCTCCCACTGTCAAGAATGAACTGTAGTGGAGAACCCTTCACCCACATCTATGAATGGAAGAGGTGTTCCCCCTCCTCTGGATCTTCAGGCTCAATATTTTGGATCTTGGTGGTGGCCACGGTGGCACTAGGCTCTGCATCAATGATATTCTTCCCTTTCTCAATTCACTTATCGACTTCTGATTCAGAGTTGGAACCTGCGTGTGATTTAGAAGCCTTCAGCTCGGCCACCAGTGATTGCTTGGCCTGAAACTCACTTGTATTGTAAGTGGAGCACTTATGGAACTCACACCATTTTCCCATGTCCTTCTTCATCTTCGTTGTGTTGTTCTTTGCTTGCGACTTCGATGGGCTATCTTGGGTAGCCACGCCTTGGATTGGTCCTTTGTTTTGTGGTTTGGGGGTGCCTTTTCCTTACTTTGGATTCGCAGATCCAAAGTCCTGCTTATTCTATTTAAACTTATGCTCAATCTTGACAGCGTACCGATACGCTGTGTAGAGAAAGGAAATGTCAAGGAACTCCATCTCATCCTAGATGTACTTGTGTAGACAGGAATGGTACTTGAGCACCAAATGTTTCTCAGTATCCTTGATACCTAGATTTGTGTGAAGGGTAAGGAAAATATTTGTGAACTCTGGCACATCTTGGTCCCTTCCCTACCATAGCGTGATCCAATTTATGTATTTGTCTTCATAGCTCCCAGTAGGGTAATATTGTTCCTTGCTGGCATCTCAAAAATAATTCCAAGTGGGTGTGGCTGAAAACAACAAGGGTTCACTCTCATCCTTTTGTTCATAGTAGGTTTCCCACCAGTCCTTGACATGTGGGGTAGCTTTGAGAAGTGAAAAAGTAATCTTTTCCCGATTGGAAAAGTAATGAACTGAAAAATATCCTTCCAACAGATTTAACCATTTATCTATGGCATCTGCATCTATCTGGCCTTCGAATATGGGAATATCAAAGTGAACTCTTACCTTTAAAGGAGTGGGGCCTCCAAAGTGGCTACTGGATGAAGATGCATCACCTGTGGATAGTCGTTGAAGGATCTGGGAAAATTTATCCATCACCGCATTCATCTGTCACTCGAGGGCTTCCTTGGGTAACATTTTGAAAGGATCTCCTGCCCCCTCGTCTTTATTTTCTTCCGTCATGGGAGGCCGTCGAGTTTTACGAGGCTGATCTTGCAATGGTTCAATTAGATAAAGCCCTAACTCCTTATACCCTGTCCTCATTAGGGACATGTAAAGAAAAAAGAGAAAGAGTAGACTTCTCTGATACCACTGATATTAACTTAAAAATGAATGCAACAACTTACAGATATAATCATAAACATAGAGATGCAACAGAAAAACACTTCATTTCATTAATATAAAAATACTGAACTATGCTTACAAACATAATGGAAATAAGATAGCTCGGACGATGTTAGCTTATCTCTAAGAAGAGATGTGGTGGCTACATGCCTCTGAGCTGTGTTACAATGACACTCAAGGGCCTATTTATTATTGGAAAACATGACAAAACCCTAAACAACCAAAACCTTAACCCCGAGAGTTGTAACACTAAGAGTTTGTGGGCCTTGTTGGGATTAGTTGGGTAGCCAACTTCTTGGGGGTTGTAACTTGGTCATATTATCCCCATTTGACGCGTATGATACCTTGTTGGAAAGGTCTCTATGAGTACTACACGTTTCATCATATGCCCTTACCTATGGCTATGAGCCTGCTGTGGAACCAAAAAATGTCGTTTATGGGGTAAAATCTGCTCTGGAAATTATGGACCCGAAAAATGACTAAAAATAGTAAATAGTGAAATGAACAAGGAACCAGATGAAATTTAATGGGAAGTCTATGTGGAATAGATGGGTGGCCACCAATATCCACTTGGATCAAGGCTATTGTTGCATCTCACTACTAAGTTCGAGCAGAAATCTCAACAATACATGTGGCGAAAGAACATTGAGATGGAGAAGAGGTGCAACAATGAAGGCACATGATCAAGAGATCATGAATAATTTCAAGCACAAGAGTATGGTGTAGGGGCATAGACCCCAACCCAAACCAAAATTGCTTCTTGGAGGCTTCTAGAAGAAGCAACATGGCACCTAAAGATTAAGGACACAATTTCCTTTAATTTTATGTAAATTTTGAATATTAAGCCTCTAGAAGGTGAGTTGGAGGAGGATGAGATTCCTTGTTAGGGTTTTGTTTTCATCATTTCCCGTTATAAGCCATTTGCAATATTTCATTAGGGCATGTCCAATGCATTTTAAAAATTAGGTCGACAATTGCAGCTAGGGTAACGTGATTTGGGCCAAGGACCATCAAGCTTGAAGGCCATATGTAACCATTTCAATTTAATACAAGTACCCCTATGTTGTAAATTTGTGTGTATACTTATTTTAAGCCCCAAATTCCTTATCTGAAATTGTATCTATCATATTGTGGTTTGAGTTTTGGTTGCCATCGAAAGGACCTTAAATCTAAGAGGAAGAGTGTGGCAAGAATGTTGACATGCATAGACAAAGGTGAGTGTGGAGGAGATGAATGAGGAGTCCAAACCAAGCTTTCTAAATTTTAATGCAAAAAACTGCATGATGAATGGTTGTAGCACAAACTAACAAGTGGGACCCATGCGGGTAGGTCTTCGAGCTAGAATTGAGGTTGTGCAGTGAAAGGGGACCAACACACCCCAAGTGAGTTTGGGGCTGAAATGATGGTCGAAAAGAGAGTGAGTTTTACCCACCTTAATTCGAGGCAATCAAGGTGAGAACAGTTAAGGAGAAGCAAGCCAAGGTCTCGACCCTGACCTCAAGTGGGACCCACACAAATTTGATGCAGTTAGAAGTAGTTGTCACAATATTTTCTTGACCTCACCCATAGCCCAATCTCCAACCTCACTATGGTATTCCCAAGGAGCCATTCTCCTTCAGTGTTGAATTTTGTGAGACATAATCTACACAAGTGGACAGTGGCCTAAACACCATTGAGTTTTTTTGGGGATTTGGGAGAATGAATTGAGCTCCATGTTGCTAATTAAGCAAGGATAACCATTTTTTTAGCCCATAAATCACAGGCTCATGAGATTTGAGGCATCAGGGGATCAAAATTTACAAACCCCTGAATTGGTTTTTGTCAATAGTAAAAGGTGGATTCCAAAAAATACTATGGTTGCAATAATTTGTCATATGTATGAGACTATAAAGGTTGAACATTAAAGACACTTTCTCCCCATGTCTATACTTAAATTAGATCTCAATTTTAAATTTTTTGTCATAATATCAACCTTCCTAACCTCGTAATTCATGAAAACTATGGTGATCTTGGAACATTTTCCTTAATATATTTGAAGGATGGAAATAAAATTCTAATAATCTCTTACCCTTTTTAAATTTTAATAAATTATTTCTAGTTTCATTAGATGTTAATCATCATCATATAAAGTTATTGGGCCGAGAGGCGCTCAATGTTTAACATTTAGCATTTCTATTTAAAAATCAATCTAATTATTATTATGTATAAACACATATAAATTTAAAATATAAAGATGTTTAGGAACACTCAAAAAAGAGGTATGGTAAATAAATAAAAATATAAATAAACTAGAGGTATGGTAAATAAATAAAACATTTTTTTGTATTTACTCTAGAGGTATGGTAAATAAATAAAAATATAAATAAACTAGAGGTATGGTAAATAAATAAATTTTCTTTTTATATTTAATCCATAAACCTATTTATATTTAGGAAAACTCAAAAAACAAGTTTTATTTAGGTGAAGTCTATGTGCCAAATACCATGGGACAAATAATTATTAATACCATGGGCCAAATACCATATTTATAATAGAGGTATGATAAATAAATAAATATAAAAGAGGTGTAAAGAGGTATGGTAAATAAATAAAAATATATCAAATAGGATTATAAATCAACATATAATTATATACCAAGCCTATGTGCCAAATACAATGGTAAATAAAGGAAATATGATAAATAAATAAAAATATAAATAAAGGAGAGGTATGGTAAACAAATAAAATCTCTTTTTATATTTACTCCATAAAACTCTTTATACTTACTAACACTAAAAAAAGAGGTTTTATTTAGGTGAAGTCTATGGGCCAAATACCATGGGCCAAATTATTATTAATACCATGCAAAAAAATTAGTAACCCTAATATTAACATTAAAAGACTAATATTATTATTATTATTATTATTAAATCTAATATTCATATTAATATACTATAATATTAATATTATTAAATTTAATAACTTTGGATTAATATAATATTAATTTTTTTATATTATAATATATATTAGTATATCATGATATATATTAACCCTAGATATGTATGGGAGGGAAGAACAAAGACATAGAGTGATAGAGGTGGAGAGATATGGGGAGTTAAAAGGGAGAGATGGAGATAAGGAGAGGGGAGAATAGGAATGAAGAGAGAGAAAGAGAGAGAGAGAGAGGAGTGAGAGATGTAGATAAGGGTAAGAGAGGGAGAGGGAGACATAAAGATGGAGGAGGGAGAGATAGAAGGAGAGAGGGAGGGATATAGTGGGAGGCTTTTGGGGGGGGGGGGGGGAGAGAGAGAGGGAGGTAGAAGAGAAATGGAGCGAGAGAAAGGATGAGAGAGAGGTCTTGAGAGATAGGAGGAGAGGGGTAGGGATAGAGAGATGGATTTGGAGGGGTATAGAGGGAGGGAAGAAGAAAGACATAGAGAGTGAGAAGTGGAGAGAGAGAGAGAGGGAGCGACAAGGGAAGAGAGAGAGTGTGTATGCTTAGGGGTGAGATAAAGAGACAAAGAAGGAGAGATAGAGAGAATGGGGGTGGGGGGGAGTGTGAAGGAGAGATGGAGGGATATAGTAACAGAGAGAGAGAGAGAGGGGATTGGATGGAAAAGAGAGAGAGATAATGATGGGGGAAGAGAGAAGTAGGTAGGAGATAAAGGGAGAGAGAGGAAGAATAAGAGACAAGACTTGAGAGAGGGGAGGAGAATGATGGGGGAATAGAGAGGATTGGAGGTCAAAGAGAGAGATATAGTGTGTGTGATGGGGGAAGAGAGAGGGAGGTATGAGAGAATGTGAGAGAGAGGAAGTATGAGAGAGCGGACTTGAAAGAGAGGAGGAGAGAGGGAGGGATAGGGAGATGGAGTTGGAGGGGGAAAGAGGGAGGGAAGAAGAAATACATAGAGAGTGAGAATTGGAGAGAGAGAGGGAGTCACAAGGGAGAGATGGAGAGAGAGTGTGTATGTTTTGGGGTGAGATAAAGAGACAAAGAATGAGAGGTGGAGAGAATGGGGGAGAGAAGGAGAAAGTAGAGAGGGAGGGATATATTAACAGAGTTGGAGAGAGAGAGATGGAGTTGTCGGGTGAGAGAGAGGGAGGTAAGAAGAAAGAATTAGAGATATTAGAAAGGGGGAGAGAGAGATGGAGTCATAAGGAAGATGGAGAGAAAGGGAGAGAGGACAACATGAGGGAAGATAGATAGAAGTGTGTGTGTGTGTGAGAGAGAGAGAGAGGAAAAGGGAGGGATAGATAGATAGATTGGATAAAGAGAGTGTATGTTTTCGGGGTGATATAGAGAGACAAAGGGAGATAGAGATATAGATGGAAAGTGAAGAGAGGGAAGAAGAGAGAGATGGAGAGAGGGAGGGATGGATAGCGAGATTGATAAATATGGAGTGAGAGAGCATGCGTGTTTGGGGGGGTGATATAGAGAGACAAATAAGGAGAGATGGAGGGAGATATAGATATATGGAGGGGGAGAGAGGGAAGAATTTTTCTCGCACTAGATGCACTGATTTCAATGTAGATGGTGATTTGTAATCCTATTTGATTGCTTGCACTAGAAGTATTAATTTTAGTGTAGATGCTGATTTCTAATGATATTTTATTGCTTGCACTAGATGCATTAATTTCAATGTAGATGATTTCTAATCCTATTAGATTTCTTGCACTAAATGCACTAGTTTCAGTGTATATGGTGATTTATAATCCTATTTGATTGCTTGCACTAGATGCATTGATTTTAATGTGGATGTTGAGATAGAAGTGTGTGTGAGAGAGAGAGAGAGAGTCGAGTGAGGAGGAGGAGGGAAGGATATATAGATAGATTGGGGAAAGAGAGTGTATGTTTTTCGGGTGATATAGAGAGACAAAGGGAGATAGAGATATAGATGAAAAGTGAAGAGAGTGAAGAAGAGATAGATTGAGAGAGGGAGAGAGGGACAAAGAGATTGATAGATATGGAGTGACAGAGCATGTGTGTTTGGGGGGGTGAGATAGAGAGACAAAGAAGGAGAGATGGAGGGAGATATAGATATAGAGGGAGGGGGGAGAGAGGGAAGAAGATTTCTTGCACTATATGCATTGATTTTATTGTAGATGGTGATTTCTAATCCTATTTGATTTCTTGCACTAGATTCATTGATTTTAGTGTAGATGTTGATTTCTAATGATATTTGATTGCCTGCACTAGATGCATTGATTTCAATGTAGATGATTTCTAATCCTATTTGATTGCTTGCATTAAATACATTGATTTTAGTGTAGATGGTGATTTATAATCCTATTTGATTGCTTGCACTAGATCTATTGATTTCAATGTAGATGTTGATTTCTAATAATATTTGATTGCTTGCACTAGATGCATTGATTTCAATGTAGATGATTTCTGATTCTATTTGATTGCTTGCACTGAATGCATGGATTTCAGTGTAAATGGTGATTTCTAATCCTATTTGATTGCTTGCACTAGATACATTGATTTTAGTGTATATGTTGCTTTATAATCCTATTTTCTTACTTGCACTAGATGCGTTGATTTGAGCGTAAATGTTGATTTATAATCCCATTTAATTGCTTGCATTAGATGCATTGATTTTAGTATAAATGATGCTTTCTAATTTTATTTGATTACTTACATGAGATGCATTGATTTCAGTGTAGATGTTGATTTTTGATTTGATGTAATTGGTTGTTTATAATACATTAATTTTAAAGTGATTGGAGTAACATTGTGCATTGATTTTAGTGTAAGCATAAAAAATATTTACAATGGACATTGATTTTTGTGTTATAGTAATTCAACCTATTAATATTTGAGAGAAAGAGAGACAAGGTATGATATTTACTACAATAGCTCAAGCTAAAGATTTAAATGGTTTATGATTTAACCTGTCCTTTTCATATAATCGATATGATAAGTTGACAAAAGTAACAACGTTGACAATAAGAATAGTAGAAGAAAATAGTTTGAGATTAATCACAATGAAGATTATTTGTAATTGATTATATTCTTACTATTCACATTTTCTACACTATTACGTTGTCACTTTACATTCAAAATTTTCATTTCATCATTTTTCATCATAAAGTTATTAACAATATTTATCATCTCAACAAAGTGAGGTAACTAGGAAAATTTAAAATAAAAATGACCAAAAGTTAAAAAGAGGTTTGCACCTTGAGAGATTTGATCCCTCTCAGCGCTTGATAGATAGATCGAGGGTTAACATGGTCCAGAGTTGAGATGGATCTAGGATGGTATAAAATTATTTACTTAAAGTGAATATTATAACATTTTATTTATTTGTTAGTAATTTTTATTAAATACTATATGTTTTTTTTGGTGGGGTAAACATCCATGGGGATTTGAACCTTGAATATCTCAATTCACATAATATTACATAACAAGGAAATCACAAATTGAACTACACCCATGGGCCAAAAGTACTATATATTAATTATATATTAAAAAAGAAAAAACACATCTTTCTTATACCAAATTATATAATAAAGTAATTTTTAATATAAAGTAAAACCATATTATTAAATTTAATAAAAATATTTCAAAAATATTAAAAACATAATTAAAAAGCTCTAAGATTGATGATGATGAATTTCCCATATTTATTTATTTATGGAGTATAACCAATATGATTTTATTCACATTACAATTCACGGTATTTTATAGATTCTATAAATTATTTAATATTTTGATATTTATCAATTTTATATTTTTAAATGTTTTAATTAATTTTTATAATTTTAAATTTTTAACATGTAGATTTTCACTGTTCATAACTTGATGATGATGAGGATTTTTGGTTAATCATGTGTTCTTATTGAAATGTTTAATGTTTACGGTGAGCACTTCATCCCGTTTTAAAGATGGAAAACTTGATGTCCCTGAAATTGAGTGAAGTTAGATGAAGTGTTCAAATATCTCAATGAAAACATACAATTAACTAAAAATTATCATCATCATAAAATTATGAAAAATAAAAATCTAGCGATTAAAATTTTAAAATTATAAAAATTAATTAAAACATTCAATAATATAAAATTAAAATATTAAATAATATAAAAGTGATAAATATCAAAATGTTAAACAATTTATATAATATATAATAAAATCATATGTGGTATACTCCATAAATAAATAAAAATGAGAAATATTATAATATTAAATTCATTATTTTTTAGGTTTTAATTATAAATATATAATTTCAAAGAATATTAAAACATTCAACATTTTTACCTAGTTCGACCTGATACATTGATTTAATGGCTTGTAATTGAAATCAATGAAATAACTTTATATGATAAACACATCCATCATTTTTATATTAATTTTAATTAATAATATTTAAATTATTTAATATTTTAATGTTTTATATTTAAAATTGTGAGGATTCTAAAGAAGTATAAGGTGGTTTTAACTTTTAGGTCTTTAAATACCATCCAAAGCTCTCTTAGATCTGTAAAAGACCCAATGGACCCTAAGAATATGAAGGGTGTTTACGTTATCCCATGCTTTTGTGGGACTCCCTACATTGGTGAGACTAGTCGCTAGATTAATCAAAGGATTCGTGAGCATGCCACTGACATCAAGCATTGCAGAAGCCACTCTTGTACTTTGGCAGAAGCCACTCTTGTACTTTGGCAGAGCATGCAAATAAATCTAAGCATCACATTTGCATTGAGGAGGCCCAAGTCGTTGCTAGGGTTAGTCATTTCCATCATCGTAAATTGAGGGAGACCCTAGAAATAAAAAAAAGACTCAATAATTTGAATAGAGACTATGGTTGAATTATTAGTAGAAGTTGGGTCCCTGTCCTGTCCTCCTAGTTTTTTAGGTTTTTTTCTGGGTTTTATTTTGTTTGTTTATTTATTCATGTAGGTATCAATGTACTTTTTATGGGATTTATTTTGTTTGTTTATTTATTTATGTAGGTATTAGTGTCCTTTTTATATTATTTGTTGTTGGTTTATTCTTCATTAGAGTTTATATTCTTGATCCTTCATGTTTTCTTAAGTATTTTATCATCCTATTCATTCTTAACTCCTTATAGTATTTTTGTTATTTGTTTAATGGGACTCAACCCCGTATTTTAGTATTAACCCTGTATATATAGTTGTGTATATATTTGTTTTATTTTATTTATTTTCCATTAATTATATTTTTATTTTAGTTTATTTTATTTCCATTAATTATTTTTATTTTTTAAATGATATTAGGGTCTTGACTCCATTTTATATTCTTTTACTTCCTTCCATGTTTGGAGTTTGAATTTGATTTTTTTATTCTTGTTAAAAAAAATTCTCGATTATTTCTAATAGAATTTTGTAATAATATTTGATTTTAATAAATTAATTTAAATATTATTTTTCAAAAACTAGTTGTTTAATATAGTTGTTACTTATTAATATTTTCTTTTAATAAATTAATATCATAATTTAAATATTATTTTTCAAAAACTAATTGTTTAATACAGTGGTTACTTAATAATATTTGTCTTTAATATATTAATAAATTAATATCATAATTTAAATATTGTTCAAATATAGCCATTACTTGAAATTATGGTCTCTACATTGCTCTCTATTTAAGCTATTGTTTATGTGATTTCTACCAGAAAAAAAATAAAAAAAAAATAATAATAATAATAATAATAAATTAATTAATTAATTAATTAATTAAAAATAAAAATAATAATAATAATAAATAAATAAATTGATTTTTTAAAAGTACATTGTTACATTTCATAAATTTAAATGATTTATCAATGAATCAAATTTAAACTAACATTAAATTTATTTTATCATCAAAAATTTATGTTTTATTAGAAATAATCAACTAAAATATTATAATTACAATTTTGAAAACTCTTTATATCTCATGTCAACATTTAATATTAGGGATTATATGAGAGTTACAATAGGGGTGGTAGGAGGGGAGGGGTTTTGTATAACCCTAATACAAAATTGGTGGAACTATGATCAACAATCAATGTGTGACTTATTGCAAGGTCTGCTTCTAGAAAAAGTTATTCGAGTGATTAATATTATCAACCTTGGAGATTCACTTCTCATTATTAAACATCCTCATACTAGAACTTGGCCAAAAGATAGTCATCTCAAAAATGTTTTGAAGAGAATCAAAGAATTGTTGGATGAATTCCCCATAAACATTTCTTTCATATTCCAAGAAATCAAAACATCGAAGCTGATAAGAGTGCTAATCATGCATGCCGACTTAAATCTAGGGAACTCAAAACCATTGGTGATCAAGGATAATGTAATCTACCTTAATGCCAAAATAATTCACATGGCAATAAAGAATAATATGGTTAATGTTCATATAAATATTCACTCCAAAGGAAAAGTCTCCATATCCTAAAGTTAACCGTGGGAAAATAATTTCAGCAGGTGGAAGGGAGCCCGAATCTTGTCGTGTCATCCTGTAATTATTTTAATCATGTAGTTGATGTGAGAGTAGCCTCATTACAAATCCAAACCTTCATCGGATGACCATAGGGAGAGTACAAAACATATCATCTGCTCAAAAGTATGATGACATTCTGTAGGAAAGTTCTTATGAAAGATATTGCAACCTTGAATTATTTCGCTTGTGAGTTAAAACAACGACATAAAATGATGATCTATACCTCCTGAAAACATTCGGGTTTATCCTTATCAAGTTGTTGTTGTGAGAGAATTGGTTGTAGACTTTGGTATATATCGTGGCCTCCAAGCCAAGCAGAGTGAGTCCTACTTAGGATTACAAGACATAATCTTAATTTTGTGCAGTGTTCAAATTTGAGGATTGTAAGTGGATTGGAAAATTGTATCACTCGATTAAAATGGGTGTATCAGTTTGTTATTCTAGCTCAACGAGAGATGCTTCTTCCTAATTGGGAATGGACTTATCACTTGGAATGCCCTCCTATTAATATTGTTGCAGCATGCAAGCATAGTAGGGTGGCATAAGGTTTGAGTTTGGTGACCCCAGTTTGGAACTACTGGCATCCACGAAATTCACAAAGACCTCTACAACAATCCCAGGAAATGAACTTCCATAGTGTGATTAGTTGTCTCTCAAATTTGTTTGTTCTATTTCACATGCTAAACTTTGTCAACGATCTTTGGCTTTTAAGGTTTGGTTTTGTTTCACATTCCCTCTCTCTGGCTTAAACAAAGGACCCTTTATTTATTCTGGTGGATAATTGGCCTTCTCCTCAATGACAATCCAAATTTCAATCAATAGGGTGTATGCCTTAACTTTCGTTGGAAGGAAAAATGAGTCTGGGGGAAGATTGAAAGTGTTCGAAATTAGGGATGACTTGGAGTCAAAATGTGGAGGGGCCCCAAAAGAATGAGAAAAAGCAACAATGGGGTTTGGAGAATGGATTGTGGCTATCTGGATGTAGTCATTCAACTAAAGCATAAAATTGATGTTCTTTCAAGTGGACCTACTTGTCTTAAATTTGAAAAAAAAAGGGCTACAGGTCCCACAGTCCAAGCATTGGAGGAAAAACCATCTCTAAAAGAAAAGTTTTCCAGGCAAGATGATGAGGTGGAGGCCTTACCTAGCCAACTATTAGATCTCTAGGACCAAATTAATCTTCTGAAAGCTCGGCTCAACAAGAGTGGTGATGCAACTAGGACTCAAGAAGAGTAATTTTTGGACCTTAATAAGCCAACAATGGGGGAGGAATAGAAACGTATTTCAAATATGTTACCTTGCAAATTTTGACCTATGCTAGGAAACTTTTGTCATATATATAGTTTTAGGAATGTTTTGAAATATGATATAGTATGCAGAGTAGCAAGTAGGTTATCAACAATATTTAGCCCTATAAAATCTGTTTGAAATCTGTTACCTTGCAAATTTTGATCTATGCTAGGAAAATTTTGTCATATATATAGTTTTAGGAATGTTTTGAAATATGATATAGTATGTAGTCTAGTAAGTATCTCATCAACAATATTTAGCCCTATAAAATTGCAGGATGATGCTCATATGATAAACTTTCCCATGTATACGATATGACCAGGCACAAACTTATAAAATTTATGCTCACTCTGGTTAAAAATAAATGAGAGTCACAATTATTTTTGATATTTCATAAATATATGTAAACATATCATATAAATATTTTATTTTTTAATTATAAAATATATTTTTAATTATTATTATTATTTTAATCTTAAAATTTTATATTAAAAATCCATGTTTAAAGCATAATGTTACATCATGTAATATAAAAAAGATATCTCACTCTATAGAAATTCAAAAAGAAGATAGATTTATTTGAGTAGAAAAAAAGATTTGCCTAAAAACATAAAGCCTCCAAAGAACCTCTAAAAAGCCGAATACATTGGAAATGGATAAAGATTATTTATGGATAGGGAGCATTCGTTAGTGCCTAAAACACAATCCTTTACAAGAAAGAGATTTCTAGCAGGGTTTTAGTTGCTTGTTTAGAAGGGCCACAAATTCATCTTCAACACTTCGCAGTTTGACTCCCTACTCCACCAGAAGATCCATTGCTATAGTTAGGGTTGAAACTGTTTCTTTATAATGTAGTCACAGGTGAATTAATTCTTGTTGCATCATAATTCTACCAATGGAGACAATAATAAATAAGTCTACCTAGAATAATGGAGTTAATAATTAACAATACTTAATAAGTCTACCTAAAGCAATGAAGCCAATAATTAATAAGTCTACCTAGAACAACGAAGCCAATAATTAATAAGTCTACCTAGAACAATGAAGCCAATAATTAATAAGTATATCTAGAACAAACCTTGTGATTCTAGTATTTCTGAAACCAACCTCATAATCATAATTGTAGTACAAAATGACAAACTGTTTCTAATTTTTTCTTATTTTTCCAGCCTAACCGCTGACACATAACTACATCATCCAACCATTAAAGCTACCCACACATGGGTACATCATCCAACCATTGAAGCCAAAAAAAACTTGCATAGAAAAGCTGATAATTCACCCAAATAATATGCTTTACTTAAATTGATTTAAAAAAAATATATATTGTAAGTTTACATTACAAAGCACACAATCACACTTTCGAACCAGGGGTAACCGAGTTTTCAAACTTTCTAGGGGTGAAACTCCAAAACTCAATCACTTTTACCCAATTATACATTTGAAAAAATCAATCAAATCGAATCATACGTTAATACTTCGATGATAAATATCAGACCAAATCATTGACATAGGGGATAAAAGCCAAGTGGAGTTATATCTAAATTTGTAAATAAGGTTTCCCTCCTTTGTCACCTAGTCTGCTTTCAATTGACTTTTTCCTATATCAACATCGGTTTTATAAGACAATTGTCATTCATATGCAATCAAGGACACTCTATTTATGTAAGAACAAGCCATAAATTCAATATCATGTTAAATATGAGTGTAAGTGTGAGCTCCAATCATCACTATTGCTTGATCCCTAAGCAATGATGTTGAGAACGATACTTTTGACTAAATGAAACGAGAAAATAGCATACCTAGAGTCATTGTAATTATCTTAAGACTTCCACACTCACACGACAATTTAGTGACAGCCTTTATCGAAGCATCGTGTATTGTCATAAATTTGCAGGGCAGAAAGCCGCGAAATGTTGGCCCATGCCGTCCCTACTCTCTTGATGCAGACAATCTAACAAATGAAATGATGTAAATTTTTGACAGTCAATGATGTAGACCGTTTAGTATTGAAATCTGAAATCTCTGACACATTTGCTATATAATATTCACAGCGTCCTCTTCCTCTCAGTTTGTGTAAATTTACTTATTGAAAGAGAATTCAGATCATCTTCAGCATGCCGTCGCTAGCTAATTATAGGCACAACATAAGCCTGCCTTCTCCAAGCAGGCATGTCCCCAAGAGAGGGCAAGTGAAGGCAGCTATTGCCTCTTCCCTTCTTCCCTTCCGACTCCATCAAGTACTTTTTCTCATCAGATTAATTCTGCAATTCCCATGGCTCTTGACAGCACTTTATGATGGCCACTTTTTCTTTTCTTTGGCCTCCACTTGTACTAATTTTTACGGTGATGTATGGTGTAGAGAAATGGTCCTATTGTTTACAACTTAAAAAAACACATCATCGGCAAGAATTTCATTTGGGACTGCACCATCACTCCAAAAAAAATGTTTATATCTTGATTGAGTCCAGAAGTTTATTTTACAGCCTAGTATGATGTGTAACGCTGTCAATCCATCATCAAAATTGAAATTTTACTGATGTCCGCCTCTAAAAATCTAAAAATAAAACAAAAATTATATAACTGTACAAAACATTTAAATAATGTCAACTCATAAAAAAATATTTAAATAATGTTACCTCATAAAAAAATTTCCACTTGAAGAAATTGGATCTCTCTCTACTCAAATAAGATTCGTATTTAAAATAAATCTATACAATTTTGAGGTGAAAACGCTCCCTCTTCATTGATTTGATTCTCCCTAGAAGCTTTGAAGAGTTCAAAGAATTCTGTACTATAAATTGGTTTTTCCTTGTTTTGAAGTTAGGGAAAGGACCGGGGGAGAAAAGGGGTATATGTGGATGTAGATTTTTGATCAAATTTTCAGAGGTACAAGAATTCTAGGTACACTGAACTAGTAGAGGTTCGAATATGAAAGCAGAAGTGATGGCCTTATGGAGATTATTATGGTTCATTACTATTATCAATATTCCCAGCATTCATATATATGGAGACTCTAGGACCACTATTGAGCACATTCATGGTAAAATCAAAATTAAACAACCTATGTTAAATGGTTGGCTATGCCAGATAGAGCACATATGGCATACCTTAAAGGACTCAACACTATATCACATAGGACTAGAGCATAACCAAAACGCAGATTGTATGTCCAAAAAGAGTTTACATGATGAACTAGACTGCATGCATATCGAGATTATGATAGATGAACATAGAGTGTATGTTGGTTTGCTTCTTTTGCCCGGATAAATCGTTACTAATGCAAGGGAATCAGAAAACTATACTTGTTATGTTTTTTGTTTATTTTTTGAGTTTTTGTGAATACTAACATGATGATATGCTACAAGCTTTTTGACTACACAGGAGAGGTTCCTTTTTAGCACATAAAATTTTTTTTTCCTACTAATATGGAGCAAATACTCTTGTACAATGATGTACTATGGTGGAATACTATATAGATATGCCACAGCATATGACGGGTTCATATATTTATGCCTCTTACAAATTTTGAATGTAATACATAGACGACTTATATATGGGTTGTTTATGACTTCAGTTTATTTTTCTAAACAGTGATCAATAATGAGATACATTTGATCAAACATATGTACTGTATTTTTCACTATATTAATAGAGTTATTTTTTTCTTACACGTATGTACTGTATTTTTCACTATATTAATACAGTTATTTTTTCCTTACCAAAAAAAGTTAGGGGGCTTGAAGTGCAATTTTAGCAGTATGAACAAGAAACTGCAATTGTGTGCAACTAAATGTTATTAAGTGATTCTTGGCATGGATTTTTAAAACATCATCTTGAAAATTCTGAAATACTATCAACAAAAGAGCTCTTTAATTGCTTCACAGTACAGACTGCTTTGCAGTTTCAAGGAACATATTTGTCATAGAGGCTAAGTCACCAGGTTCGTGTTCGAGTTCGAGTTCGGCGACCTTGAAATTTGAATAAAGTTCAGCAACTAAAATTTTGTCGATAAAGTTCGACATATAGAAATTCGAAAAAAAATGTATATATATATATATAATCAATTTAAAGTCAAATTCAAATAAATTTTCTAGCCTCTGTAGCTTATTAACAAGTATATACCAGTGACTTAATGATGAGATCAGTCCATAAGGTCATGTCCAAGATGCAAAGGAAAATGCCAATGCTTAGGATCCAATTTTAGTGCCAGAAGCAGAGTAAAGTTACCACTATAATGTTAGATCAGATTGTTGTAGGTTACGATCGACTCAGAGAATACAAGACAGTTACATAAAATTCACCAAGGTTTCAAGAGATAAGAGCCAGAACATTTGTCAACTTTTTTTATGATCACTGTGTGTTACTTCAGCGACAAACAACCATATGCGAGACCCCCAAGAAAACCCCACAGCCAAGGTAGATTAGTCCATAAAAGGCGATGGCTTAGCAAGAGAATAGAGGCTAGAAAATTAATTAAATTTTATAAATTATGTGTGATCAATTTTGGTCATTTTCAAGCCTTTTAATGTTAATTTTTATTGTAATTATCCTCCAAATTATATGCTTCAGATTTCCAATCATTTTCAGCCTTCAAAAAGAAAGAGTACAGTTAAAAATAGCCATGGCCTAGTAGACAAAAGATCACTACAAAACTCTGAAGTTCAAACTTGGAAAATGAGTAAAGAATCTATGAAAATACAGTGGCTCAAATTCAGTCAATCAACTAAAAAACACTTCAGAATTTTCATATGATTATTGTGTAGTATTCTTCTTATGAAATCATAAAACAACTTAATTGAACACTAACCAATGCCAAGAGCCTTTATGACAGCAGTGAACTTTAATACCAAGTGCTCAAAACAGTCCTAAAATCACCACTACTTTTTAGGTTAGATTGAAGCAAGCAAACAGTGGAAATAAACTTAAGCCTCTTATATGTTTTCAGACCTCTTTTCATTTATGACAGTAAGCAGTAAACCATGAAGTGAGCCAATAATGAGAGCAATTCGTTCCTTAATATATCAAAATATATAAACTCGAAAGTGTAAACTTTAAAGTAGCTTGGCAGTTTTAGAAAATTGTCATGCAAAAAGTAAACTAGAAATCTAAAACAGGAACACAAGTTTTATTCTTGATGTTCGTGTGACCCACTTGTAATATCAAAAAGTTCTATGTCATCAAGATCAGTAGGAGTTGTGAATCCGCTAGATGCTTTAGCATCATATTCATTAGTCAATTCCCTGTCAAAGTCACTATCAGTGTACAAATCGGCGTCATCCATTGATGCATTTAGAACAAGATCGATCCACAGAGTAGAGGAATTGGATGACTCTTTAGCCACATTCTTCAATGCCAACTGCAAGTTACTACGAACATAAACAAGATCTTCTAATCTTCCAGATAACAATCTATTTCTTTTCTTGGAATGAATGTGGTCAAAGGAACTCCAATTCCTTTCACATGTTGATGCACTTGATCCCTGGCTTAAGATACGAATTACAAAATTTTGCAATTTTGGTGCCCTGAACCATAAAATTCCCACCATACTGTTGGATCACTTCTGCTCCTATCATACTTTGCTGATTGTGTTCCAAATAACCCTTCTTCTAACCTGTATGCCCTCAACTGACTTCTGATCAAACCTGCAATTTCTGGATCTGGATTTAGCTTCTCAATAGACTGGATAAGTCCATTCATGATTTCTTCATCCCTATGTCTGGGTAACCCAAACAATCTAGGGTCCAAATAGCATGTTGTTGCATGTAATGAACTATGCATCATCTTCCATCTTTGATAAATTAAATCCCATATCTCCTTGTAATCAGCGTCCACATTATTAAAAGCAGTTGCAATGGTCTCTTTGCAACGATCAATGCTTTCATAAACAAAACCCATACAAGGTTTGTCACCATCAACCATGCAGAGCACATTAACAATTGGGCCACAAATTTTTAAAACCTTGTTTGCATTTTCTCAAAAGCCATTATTGAGCACTATTTGTTCAACGTTTTTCCCCTTAGTTTCTTTTGAAAGGGTAGATCTCTCCCTCTCAGTGTTGCAAAAAACAGCACTTAGGCTCGCTTTTTCCTCAACAACTCTTTTGATGCATTCTTCCTGTATATGCTCAAAGTGAGATGATGGTTGATGATGAAGTTTACAATTATTTTGGCTCTTCGGATTGTCTCATTGACCCAAGGAAATTTGGCTAAGTCATGCAACATTAAATCCAAGCAGTGAGTTGCACAAGGGGTCCAATAAATTTGATTATACTTTTCCATAATCACCTTCCCTGCACCAACACAATTTGATGCATTATCTGTAATAACATGGAAAACATTTTCTGCCCCAACCTCTTCAATCACTTCATCCAAAATTCCAAAAAAAAATCTGATGTCTTCACTCGATCCATTGCATTTATTGCCTTCAAGAAAAGTACCCCTTGAGGACAATAAACAAGCACATTGATCAATGGGCGATGACACAAATCTGACCAACCATCACTCAAAATTGTGCATCTTGTAAGCTTCCAAGACTCTTTAATCTCAGCCAACTTTCCTATCACTCTGCCTTTTGCTTTCTTTAGCAAAGATGTCCTTAAAGCTTCAGATCTGGGAGGAACATAGCCCTTCCCAAGATCAATGGCCTTTTTAATTACATTTTTTAATATGGACTCCTTGCCGCATTAAAGGGAATTGCACATGCATAAAAGAATTCTGCAACATCATCATCAACATCCTATTTCTCAACAGGTTTCCAGAATTGATTTAATGTTTTGGTTCCACCTGTTTTTGCTTGAGTAGAACTTGATGCACCAATGTTGGAGATTGAATTAATGGTGTTGGAGGAAGACATGGCAATCTCCCTCTCAATTCACTGCCTCTTATTTACCCTTTTCTCCTTTTGCATCTGTGAATTGGAATGGTCTTTCTGCACTGTGGCTTTTTGTTCATCAGTGATCTTAGTGCAGGCTTCAACACCACCTCCACTTCCATTGCTAATACCGAGAAGGTGATCCATTGCTCTAGTTAAAGTGCCAGTGAAATTATGTCCACACAGCTGACATGAAAGATTATAACCATCTTTTTTGACAAAATTCCAAGCTACAACAGTTGATTTTGGGGGTGCCATTGAAATTTGAAGGTTCTGAACCTCTGATTGTTGAAAACTGGTGAAGGCTTGAAGTCTGAAATGTCTGCAATTTTTTTTGAATTTACATTTTCATTAGTTTTTTTTTTTTTTTTGCAGAATTAAATTATGAAAATTTGAAACTATATTTTATATAAAAAAATTATCAGTTCAAGCAAATTTAGACCAATTATGAGGCTCAGTTTCGGCCCTCTTTCTGAGGCCTGTTTTGGCCATCTATGAGACTATTGAAGGCCAAATCTGAGGCTAGTTCTGGGCCACACTTCGGCTGGTTTTGAGGCCTATCTTTGGCCTGATCTAAAGCATGATTTCAGACCTCTTCTGAGCCTACTTTGAAGCCTATTTTAGGACATATCTAAGGCAGATGAAAAGGCATGCAATCGATTGTCTATGATAGATCTGAGGGCATATTTTAAGTGTAATTTTTACTGTCTAAAGGAAATCCTAATCCTGAGAAAAAGGCCACATTATTTTCATATTAGGCTGCAGGATAAGTTACTGATTAGCAGCTGAGTTTGAGGATTATCTATCTCAGATCACAGTGATCCTGAGAGGCATATCAGGTCCGATTTTGGCAACAGAAAAGGAGGAAGTTAAGGTCATAGTTAAAGGGATTAAGATTAGATTAAGGCTTTCTTAAAAGGTCAAATTAAGGTACGTGCACGGTGACAGCCTATCCAAATCCATGATGACCATATTAAAGTGAAGGGTTAAAACTTAAATCTACAGCCGTCATCTTATATGAAGTTATGAACATAAGTAGTAGTATCATATAACATGGACAAACAGTGGTTGAACCTTATAAGTATGCACTGGGACAGAGTAATGGCTCAGGATTTGTATTGCAGAAGTGTCCAACAGTTCACTGATCCAGTAACGAGGGAAACAGTAGATCAGTCTGAGCCTTCTCTAACCAGACTGAAGACAATGAATTGATTGCTTGGGTATTTTGTTAAGCATATACATTTTCACACAGCAACCTGTAATATAGATGGTGTTTGAAGATGATGTTTGAGGCTTATATATAGATGTGGAATGATGAAAAATGCTCCTACATAACTTAGGCTAGTATGATGGCGTAAATTTATAAACTTACAAGTTCAAAGCCGAGTTGAAGGCTGAAGCCTGAGAGCCTGATGCGGCAGGAGTCCTCAGTCAAGAGCCGAGCTGTGTTACGAACTTATGTGTCGGAGTTTCAGTATGTTGCTCACTGTGTAGTATTCTTCTTATGAAATGAAACCCTCCGGTGAACAATGGCATTCCTTTGTACTGTTGACTAGGTAGAAAGGTAACTCCGAAGCTTCATAATCAACATTCTGGTAAGAATTTGCAGAGGATAATGGACTGGTCGACGGTCATCGGTGCTCGGTGGACCATGGTAGTCTGGACTCTGTAGATTGGGAGTGTAACTAATAGTCCCCAATGAAACTAACAGTGGTTTAACCCTCCGGCGAACAATGAAACCCTCCGCACGGCACAAACAATGAAACTAACAGTCGTTTAACCCTCGGGTGAACAATGAAACCCGCAATTGATTTGGTAAAACGGGCCCGCAATTGTTTTGTAAATTTATTTAAAACAGAAAAACAATTCGAAACTAAACGATTTTATTCGAACCCTAAACGAACTTAATCGAATTTGTTCGCCATGAAATTCGCGTTCGTGATGAAGTTCGAGTTCGCCATAAAATTCGGTGAACTTGAACGAATAAGTTCGTTTTCGTTTGAAGTTCGACGAATTTCGAACTTATTCGTTTAAATTCGTCGAACCTGGTGACTAATCATAGAGGTTGTATGGATTCGACTCCAATTTTCATTTTGCGTTGTTTGTGTCAGTGAATTAATTGGTGGAAATAATCCTGCGATTAATGATTACCTGTAAAATTGATCGTTCCAACTATAGATGAGGGAATCAAAATCTAATTGGCCGAATAGTGTTTTCCACTCGCCTATTCAGGTTTTCGATATCATCATTGGATTTTTATGTGATGGTTAATTTTAATGCTAAGTAATACTTAGTTTAATTATTTTATGTTTTAATTAGTTTAATTTTTATTTTTTTTAATTTGATATTATAATTTTTATTGAGTCTATAATATTTTGTTATTTAAAATGTATTTTTGAATCTGTGTATAGATTTAGTAATGTGATTGTTTTTTGGAACATATAAATTTCACAATTCAAATTTATCATTCTAACAAAAAGTTAAATTTGACAGGTATTTACTTGTATTTTCTTTATTTAACTAACAAATACTAACCATTTTAAAGACTTAATTTTGACTTGTGCCTTGGTCAAATTGAGTAATTTGATTTTCCACATCAGCAGGATGACTTGGATTGTAGTTAGCTAGAGTCGCATGGCCTTTTCTACTAATTAAGTCAGTAAATTCAAGTTATAGGCTTGAAGTACAGTTGTAAATGTAGTGATTGCTAAAATTTAGCAATCTAGTTTAGTGATTTTCAGTTGATCTCAGTTAACTGAGATCAAGTAGTTAATTGAGTTAGTTGACAATTAGTTGAGTCGTATAACTGTTGTTATCTCAGTTATCTCTTAGTTAAACTAGTCAATCAGCTAAAAATAACCTAGACATGCATGGAATTCGATTTTCCTAGTTGTAGTGGAGGAAAAGGCACATTGTACTTATCAATTGTACATTGGTTGAGTGTAAAAGCTTGGTAATTGATGGAGGTGATTAATGAAAAGCGATGGAGGGGTTTTTACCAGTTGGGTTCCCCTATAAAATCATTTATGTTCTTGTGGTTTTGATGGTTGCATGCCATTACACGTGTTTCTAAATTGTGATTTCCATTCCGTGGAATATTAGAGGAAATTTGTAATCTCTTGATTTCAGTTCGATTTAATCTGTAGTTGCAAATTTCTATTAATTTCTATATGGTACCAAAGCAAAAATCACACTAGAAACTAGTCAATAGATTTCTCCTTTAGATATTTCAATTCTTAGATTCACTGAAGCAATTTTTCTTCCATGTGGGAAAATGTCTTTCAACGGGTTGAGATTGGAGTATGCCCTAGAGGGAACCTCAAATTTCATAGCTTGGAAGGGCAGGATGGAAGATGTACTTGATGATAATGGAGTGTTGGAGTACACCAAAACTGACATTCCAAAACTAGCAGTATCAGATGCACATAAGTTAGCCCAGTGGAAGAAGGATACCACAAAGGCTAGGAGGATCATCCCTGGGGGTGTGAGAGACCACATAGTCTCGAATTTACATGACAAGGAGACTCCATTTGCTATGTGGAAGGCCCTCACTGAGCTATTTGAAAATGGTAGCGATGCCAGGAAATTGGCATTGAGGGACAAGCTCAAAAACATCCACATGCAGAAAAATGAAACCATTCCACATTACCTCTCTAGTTTCACTCAGTGTCGAGATGATCTTGCAGGAGTTAGAGAAAATATACCATCTACAGAGCTAGTGAGTATAACTCTCTTAGGCCTTCCAAAGTCCCAACACAACTACCATGACTCTATAAATGGAAGGGACAAATTGTCAAATTGGGAAAGACTTTGGTCCAATTTGGTGCAAGAATAAATTTGAAAGAACACTAGAGATGGAGTAACATCCAAAGCAATGGAGGAAGATAATTTTTCCTCGGTTGGGAAGGGTAAGAAAGCTAAGAGAAAGAAGGCCCAAAGGAAGCCAAAGTCCAGCCAGAAAAAAGACAAGAAGAAGGACCTAAGCAAGATAAAATGTTTTCACTGGCATGATTATGAGAACTATGCAACAAAGTTTAACAGGAAGCCTTTAGGAGGAGCAGGAGGTGAAGCACTTTCCTCACAATTTGAATTAGACTTCACCTTGATTGCATGCATGGAAAGAACTGTAATGGGGAGTATGTGGTACCTAGATTTAGGTGCCTCATTCGATATGACATGAAGAAAATAACTCTTCAGTAACCTAGAGGAGAAGGATCTTTAGATTCACATAGATATTGGGGATGATGAGAGGTACATTATCAAAGGAATTGGAACTGTAACCTTTAAAAGGGAATGAGGCTCCCATCTTTATTTGAAAGATGTTATGTATGAACCTAGGGTTAAGAATTTTTTTATCTTTGTAGTTGTATTGAAGGATAGAGGCTATGATGTTGTTTTTAGTAAGGGGAAAGCCTTTCTAAGACCCGAGACATGTAGCTATGGGGAAAGTGAAACAAACTGGAGTTAGAGTGAAAAATATCTACAAAATTGAGGTGGAAGCTTGCGCTACACTAAGTTTCAAGGTAGAAAATGTGTAGAATTGAGATGTTGGAGAACTCTGGCAAAAATTCATGGGACACTTACACCATGGGGCCTTAAAACTCATGTAATAGATTACCACTGTTCTTTTGAAATGCACCCTTGACCAACATGATGTCTGCAAGGGATGCACAATGGGGAAATATGTCAAATCCACCTTCCAATGTTGAGATAGAAGAACGAGAGAAATCTTGGGGCGATTCCACTCTGATGTATGTAGACCCTTTTCTACAACCTCTACAACAAAACATAGGTATTATGTAATTTTTTTTGATGAATTTTCTAGAAAATGTGGTTTTCTTCATGAGGAAAAAGGATGAAGTGTTTTCCAAATTTGTTGAATTCAAAGCATTGGTAGAAAAAGATAATGGTCAGAAATTGAAAGCCCTAAGAAGTGAGAATGGAGGAGAATTTGTTTCTAACGCCTTCAAGGAATTTTGTGCCAGAGAGGGTATTAGAATAGAATTGATAACACTCCATAACACACGACAAATTGGGGTGGTTGAAAGGAAAAGCATATGCATAGTGAGAGAAACAAGAGTCATGTTGCATGATCAAGGGCTTCCATTACATATTTGTGTAGAAGAATGCAACACCTCCGTTTATTTGAAGAAAATAAGCCCTCATAGAATAATTGGCATTCTCACACGCAGAGAAGCTTTCTTTGGGAGGAAGCCAGATGTATATTTCAAATTTTTGGAGCTACAGTGTATTTTCATGTCTCCAAGGATAGCAGGAACAAATTTGAGTACACATATGAGATGGGAGTCTTTGTAGGATACACAAAGACACCACATAACTATAGGGTGTATTTTACCTCACTCAGGGGGACATTAGTGAGGAGAGAGGTCAAATTTGATGAGGAGAAGGCTATGATATGCTCTTTAGAGAAAGAGCTAAGTATCTCACTAGTGTAGGAGATACTAGTTCTAAAGGAGGAACTTCATGCAACGTTTTAGGATGTTGTGGAGGAGTAGATAGGAGGCCAAGTGGAGACACCCTCTCAACCAAAATCTTTGAGAGAGGGGAAGAAGAGAACTATAGAAGATGATAGTTTGGCACAAGATGCACAGGAGCATGTGGGAGATCATACATCTTTGTGTAGGCAGAGGAGGTCACCAAATAGGTACAATGGGTATATGTATCTCATGACAAAACTCATTGAGTAAGAGCCTTCTTCATTTGAGGAAGTAGTTTCTCAACCAATGTGGGTTGATTCCATGGTGTAGGAGTTTCACTCCATCATGAATAATAGTGTATGGGAGGTGGTGTTGAGACCAGAGAACAAGTCATTGGTTGGTTCTAGGTGGATCTACAAAGTTAAGCATGTAGTTGACGGGAGAATCGAGAAGTACAAGGCCATATTTGTGGCGAAAGGCTTCTCACAAGTAGAGGGAGTGGACTATGAGGAAAATTTTCCCTAGTGGAAATATATTCCTCGATCAAGACCATTTTAGCATTACCTGCGTTGATGGGGTGGAAGATCCATCAGATGGATATGAAGACTACCCTCCTCAATGGTGTTATTGACGAATAAATTTACATAGAGAAGCCAATGGTATTTGAGACATATGACAGGGAGAAACATGTGTGCAGACTCAGGAGAGCCATGTATGGTCTCAAGCAGGTACCCTGAGCATGGTACACTTAGATTGAAACATATCTCAGTGGGATGGGCTTCACCAAAAGTGAAGCAAATTCCAATATCTACCACATTGTGGTAGGTGGAAAGTTACTTATCTTGGTATTGTATGTTGATGACTTGATACTTATAGGGGATGAGCAGTTGATGCACTCTTGCAAAGAGGACCTTGCAAGAGAATTTGAGATGAAATAAATGGTCTTAATCCATTAATTTCTTGGGATGGAAGTATGGTAGGGTGATGGTGAGTTTTTGGTGAGCTAGGGGAGGTATTTCTCTGAAATACTTCAGAGATTTCACATGGAGAACTGCAAGTGTATGGACACTCCTCTAGCTACAAACTGGAGGAAGGAGAGTGCTTCTTTAGGAGAGGCATTAGATTCCACCATCTACAAAAAACTTGTGGGATCCTTGATGTATCTAGTGAACACAAGGCCCGACATATGCTATGCAGTCACTCAGTTGAGTCAAGCCATGATGAAGCCTACCAAGCTATATTAGAAGGAATGAAGCATGTGTTAAGATACCTTAGAGGAGAAACTGAGTCTGGGTTATGGTACACGAGGACAAAGGAAGTGAAGCTCCAAAAATTTATTAATGCAAATTGGGAAGGGAGTCCATGAGATAGGAAAATTACTTTAGGTACTATCTTCAATGTTGGGTCTACAATTATTTCCTAGTATAGTAGGAAATAGAGGTGTGTGGCACTAAGCTCAATAGAGGTTGAATACATGGTTCCAAGTTAAGTGGCATGTGAGGCCATATGGATGAGGGAAATACTTGTGGGTGTTTTCAGTCAAGAGATGGATCTAACAATGATTTATTGTAATAATCATAGTTGTATTAAACTTGCAGGATTGTGCACATTGAAGAATCATGATGCTATAGTACATTCCAACTAAGGATCGGGATGCAATTATATTGAGAAAGGCATTGTCAAGAGGAAAATTCAAATTCCACGGGTGCAGGAGAGGGGTTGTGCAGAGCCCTTTTCTTGCTAAGAGGGAGTGTTAGAAATGTAGCAAGAAAAGGCTCAATTTTGACTTGTGCCTTAGTCAAATTGAGCAATTCATTTTCACACATCAGCACGATGACTTGGATTGCAGTTAGCTAGAGTGACATGGCCTTTTCTACTAGTTAAGCTAGTAAATTCAAGTTATAGGCTTGGAGTAGAGTTGTAAATGCAGTGATTTCTAAAATTTAGCAATCTAATTCAGTTATTTTTAGTTGAACTCAATTAACTAAGCTCAAGTAATTAATTGAGTCAGTTGAAGGTCAGTTGAGTATTAAAATTATTGTTAACTTAGTGATCTCTTAGTTAAACTAGTCAATCAAATAAAAATAACCCAGACATGGATGGAATTAGAATTTCCTAGCTGGAGTGGAGGAAAAGGAACATTGTGTTTTCGAGAAAACTAGTGTCTTTTCAATCTGCTAGTCCCACTAAGACGGGTAGCTATCTTAGAAACAAACAATCAAAGTAACTTGTGATTTCCTTTATGTATGATAGATAAGAGAGAAGCAGAGAGCACCAACCTGAATCTTTCGCTTGGCTCCTTGCTTGTTTCCTCTCTCCCTTGATAGAGCTTGCCACTCCTTTCTTACTTGTCCCACTTTAGAGAACACCTATAGAGGCAAAGCAACAAAACACCATCAAAGCATAGAGATCTATAATACCATAAACAATGCAGAATCAGAAATACATTAACCATACAATTGCATTCACAAATAGCAAGATTCACAAATACATAAGTATATGGAGGAAAACTCAAATAACTTTATTGATAGTAGAAGAGAGGATTACAACCCAGCTATCTGATCCAGCATCATCCTCCCAGCATGAAAGCCCTCTTCACCTCATGAAAAGCAAGATCACCCAACAATATAATGTCTCAAAGAGAAACGAATAGCACTTCCTTGCAAATTACAAAATTCCATCCTCTAGATCTCTCAGATGAGGGATCTATTTATAGATATTTGCAGAGGGGTGAGTCAGCTTCTGGGTTTTTTATTAGTGTCATTTCACTAATAGTTCTTGGTTCCACTTGGAGATTTCATGATCTCTTACTCATCCCTGGGTGAATTCAGAGAGGCAAGTGTCATATGAGAAGTTTCTAGAAGATTCTCTGGGTTTCGACTTAGCAAACTGTCTCTACCATTTGTCTACTCTCGCCCATCGCACCCCACAGGAGGTTCTTTCAGTATGCATCGCACCTGGCTAGTGTAGCATCCAATATGCATCGCACCCCAGGCATGGAGCAATTTGTATGGTCCAGATTTGGCCAGTTTTGAGTGGTTTTTCAGGTGGAACTTCTGGGAAATGATGTAATCAGTTGACCATGATCCTTTAGGATGTGAAACAACACTTTTATGGGTTTAATAGCCCTTGGTTTATCGACATATGTGATTGGGGTTGGCGTGCCCAAATATGTCTATAACACATTGTAATTATCAACTGTATATTATTTGATTGTAAAGTCTTGGAAATTGATGCAGGTGATCAATTCATTGGCATTTATGCAAGGAAATAGGGAATTTCCCTATTATTTAGGAGCCTAATATCTCCTTATCTGTGCAAGGAAATAGGAGGAAGTTGGGGACTTGAATTGGCTAAGTGTTGGCCAGAGCAAGACAATCATCATCAAAACATGTTTACGGTGCAAAGTGTGCTTCAGGATTGAAGCAAGACATTGTAATACTTTCTCATTCTCATATGATTAATGAAAATCACTACAGGACATGTACAATACAAAGACTTTAAGATAAGCATAGAATGTCCCAATAGCACTGAAAATTGAAAATAAGAATAAATTCACTCATAGTGGTTCTTTGGACTTGTTAGAAAAGGAACGTCTATATCTTCTTTTGCATAATTCTAAAAACCCATCTCCATGTTCTTTCATATCATATAATCCTACACTATACACACTTAAGCCTAAAGCTTAAACATTGAATCTTGAAGCTTTAAGGTTGGGACTCATGCATCATGTTTAAACCCATGGTCCATTGATATTCTATATAAAAAAACTAACTGATGGGGATAGAGAAATCAAATTGAAGAACTTTTTAGTTGTCTAATAGAAATAATGGAACTTATTTTTTTTGTTTGTCCAAGTGAAATAACTATTTTATATTTGACCTTGAGTGTTTTTATGTAGTTTCTTTAGTGTTGCTACGTAGGTGATAGATCTCATCTTTTATGAAATTGGTCTATTTATTAGTTTGATTAGAAAAAAAAGATTTTATTGTTGGACATGAGAATTTCAAGTGTGTAGTTACAAAGGCTATGATGTATTCGGTACATTCATACTTGAATTTGAACACAATTAGGGTGTGGATAAGAGATATCTATTCTTTTTACGTGTTAGAAGATTATGAATTTCTTCAAAATGTATGACCTATATATATTATTAATGTTTGAAATGTTAAAATACTTCCAAATTCCTATTTCAAAGTGAGTTCAAACTTGTTTTATTATTTATAAAGCTTTCCTTTAGTCCAATTCATCACGTTGAAAGCTGAGATCAATTGCTCCTATTCAAAATATATTATAGTTAATGGGTTTGACCAAGATATTTTAAAACTTTTCAAGAATGATTTAACATAATTTGTAAAATCTTTGAAATTACATAAATAATGACTATATATAATTGCACCAAATCTTTGAAATTTCCTCATAACCTCAACAGGGACAGTGGGAGTGAAATTAGCGGAAATTGGCTTCCCCTGATAAGACAAATAAACCCCTCCAGGTATTTAGAAGCATAGTATCAGGGATTTTCATAATAATAATTTAATGAATTAATTTTATTAAATTTAATTAATTAAATCAAAATTAATTAAATTAAATTAATTTTAATTTGAGTAATTATATTTATTAAATCAATTTTAATTAATTCTAAATAAAAATAGAAATTAAACAAAATTACTCAAATAATTAATAATAACCTAGAAAATTAACTAAAATAAAATAAAGATTATAAATTAATTAATTAATTAATTGATTGATTAATTAGACAATTAGGGCTTTATAAGTTAAATAATAAAATTGATAAATAACAATAATAAAAATTAAAATTAAATAAAAATTAAGTAATTAATCAATTAAATTTAAATTAATTAATTAAATAAAAATAAAAACAATAGAAAGAATTATAAATTTATTACTTAATTAATTTTAACTAAATTTAATTAGATTAATTAAATCAAAATTAATTAATTTAATTTAATTATTTAATTATATTAATTCTAATTAATTCTAAATAAAATTTAATAAAATTAGTCAATTTATAAACTAAAACAATTAATAATAACCAAAGATTAACATTTGATTAATAAATAAATAAATACAATTAAGATTATAAATTTATTAATTAAATTAATTAATTGATTAATTAGAAAATTAGGGCTAAATAGGACTAACAATGACAAATTGGTAAATAACAATAATCATAATTAATAAAAAAGAAATTAAAATTAAATTAATTAATTAATCAATTAATTTAAATTAATTAAATAAAAATAAAAAACAATAAAAAGGAATTATAAAATAAATAAATTAAACTTATTTATGAATCAAACATATCAATTAAAACAATGGGAATAAATAAATAATTAATTAAAAATTTATAAAACTATTATAAAAATAAAATAATAATAAATATATAAAAATAATAATAAATAAATATAAATAAGAAATCATATATATAAATGTCGGCTTCTTTATAAAAATTAGGGATCTAGGTTTATTTATACCCAGGTCGGAAGACTCTTCTCTCAATAAGCTTTCATTCATATTCTTTCTGATTTAGTCCTGATGATGGACCCCCTTTGGGGTTTGAAACGTCGACAGAATAAGCACGAAACTGTGGATAATCCGGATCATGCCATTACAAATTGTTGTTAATATCAAATTCGAATTTTGCTTCCTATTTTTAGTCCAGGGACTGACTAAAATAGGAATCCATCCTGAACAGCTAAAAATAGCAATTCTGTTTTTAACACTTCCATTTTTCATTCCCTGTTTCCCAATCCAGCACTAGTACTCAAACTGCTATTTTTAGCACTTTTATTTTTAGCATTTCTTGTTGCCATTTTCAACACTCCCTCTCAACAAGAAAGGCTTCCTCTCAAACCCGATCCTATACCTTTGGAATGTTCTGCATGCAACACTTCTACCAAGTGTGGTTGCTCCAGCAACTCTCGGAACAAAAAAACTCCCAACTGACCTCTCTGTTGGGCTAGAAACATACTCTGATGCTGAAGCTCTACCTACTGCTGACAAGTGCTCCCTCTCTGACCTCTGCGCTACTGCAACATCTCCATGCATCTCACACTGTTGCACACCTCTTTGTGTCATCCTGCACTAGTGCAACACACTTGTGCCTCTCGCATTGCTGCAGCCTGCTAGCTCTGCGCTGTCTTGGGATTCCTTCATTGTAGCTCTCTCTACCGCTTCATCTACATCTGTCTCTAACCAATCAGTTAGTCCTGCTACTCCTCATCCAAGCTCCTGTAACAAAGTCGAATCAAAGAGGTTGGGTACCTCAAGGATCCAACCCCTCCTCCTTGGGACGATCACTCCACATCGCCACACCTCCTACCTAGAGGTATGGTTGCATGTGATCCCTCTGCTCACCTGGCTCGAAGTTTCCCCCTACTGGAGGTCTCTGCATGAGTGGATGCCTCAACTATGTCTCCTCTTGGCTTCCCCAATTGTGGCTACTCCACAACCTCCTGAAGTTGCTTCACCAATCGTGGCTCCTCCACAATCGTCTGAGACTTCTTCTGGCACTGCATGTTGAGAGGCAATTTACCCTCCCTCTCAACCACCAAGTATCTAACCTTTGCCTTACTCCTCAAGGCTTTGCATGCATCTAGTACCTCAAGTGCATACAAGTTCTTGGCTAGCACATCAATCTATTTCATCTTTCTCATCGTCACGAAATTTTCGGGAAAAATAGCTGATTTTAAATCAATGATATCTCCCTCATCCGAACTCCGATTCAACCGATTTTTTTTTTTTTTATTTTGGGTATTTTCCGCAAGGAATCTAGATCTACTATTATTTTCTGAAAAATTTGCACAAAAATTTTCAGATCTGCTCTGAAAACTCGCAACCCAAAACTCAAATCTTCAAAATCTCCTCTAGTATATTGTTCTCCACTTTGATCACCTTTGCTTCAATACCATGTAGAAATTTTTCTACAAATTAGCTAGCTCTCTGATACTATGTAGAAAATTCCCACTGCAGATCACCTGGCAATGCAATGTATTAAAGAAAAACACTTGATCTACTTCTACAAACAATTTAGCGGAAACTTAATTGAACATGAGCAATATCAATAAGAACACATATAATTGATAAGAAGGAATCAATCACACATAACACAGAAGAATTTACCCGGGGAAAGCCTCAGCCTAAAATCCCACTCTCTGTATTATCATACATAGGATTTATACAAAGTCCTAGCTCTCAGTACAATCATCACAGATGAAGGTGGAAATACATCAGGATTACACAAAGCCTTAGCTCTCACAGATAGCCAGCTCTCAGTGCAATCCTCTTGGATGCTCACAGGAAATCAAGACTTCTCCTAAGCCTTCTCCTCTGCCCTCCAAGCATCCTATTTCCTTGCGCAGCTTTTCCTAGGTGATCCTCCTGTTACCAAGTGTAACACTGATCTCACACCCTTTAAAACTGCACAATCCTCAAAGAACCTTAATCCTTCTACTTGGATGATTTTCCTTTATAGGCAAAATCCATCCAACTAATAGTACATTGTCCCTCCTCTGACCTCAACTGGGTCTTTCTCTGAACTGACATGCATAATTTATTTATGAGAGAATATTCAATTATCTGAAGTGCAATAGTTACATGCATGCAAGCATTAACTAACTGAACTCACATTAATTTAAACAAACTGTTTAAATCAATTATAATTGGACTTGACTCAGCTAACTAAGCCAACTAATTACAAATCAAATTAGAACTCATCCTTATCTCTTTAACTAATGGATAAATTCCTCAATTAATAGATAAATTGTTGCATGTCCTCACATAGACTTCAAGTTTGTTTTTCCTTAACTAATTAACTCAAGATGAATTAATTAATTAATTTACAAACTGTTGTTAATATCAAATTTGAATTTTACTTCCTATTTTTAGTCCAGGGACTAACTAAAATAGGAATCCATCCTGAACTGCTAAAAATAACAACTCTGTTTTTAGCACTTCCATTTTTCATTCCATGTTTCCCAATTCAACACTGGTACTCAAACTGCTATTTTTAGTAGTGTTATTTTTAGCACTTCTATTTTTAGCATTTCTTGTTTCCATTTTCAACAAAAACTCATCTCCATCTTCTTTCATATCACATAATCCTACACTATACACACTTAAGCCTAAAACTTAAACAATGAAGCTTGAAGCATTAAGGTTGATACTCACGCGTCATGTTTACACCCATGGGCCATTGGTATTCTATATAAAAAACTAACTGATGGGGACTGAGAAATCAAATTGAAGAACTTTTTAGTTGCCTAATGGAAATAATGGAACTTATTTTTTTTGTTTGTATATGTGAAATAACTATCTTCTATTTTACCTTGAGAGTTTTTATGTAGTTTCTTTAGTGTTGGTACATAGGTGATAGATCTCAGCTTTTATGAAATTAGTCTATTTATTAGTTTGACTAGAAAACAAATCTATTTTATTGTTGGACATGAGAATTTCAAGTGTGTAGTTACAAAGGCTATGATGCATTTCGTACAATCATACAAGAATTTGAAGAGGATTAGGGTTCGGTAAGAGATGTCTATTCTTTTTACTTGTTAGAAGATTATGAATTTCTCCAAAATGCATGCCCTGTATATTATTAATGTTTGAAATTTTAGAATGTTTCCAAATTCCTATTTCAAAGTGAGTTCAAACTTGTTTTATTATTTATAAGGATTTCCTTTAGTCCAATTCATCATGTTGAAAGCTAAGATCAACTATTCCTATTCAAAATATATTATAGTTAATGGGTTTGGCCAAGCTATTTCAAAACTTTTCAAGAATGATTTAACATAATTTGTAAAATCTATGAAATAACATAAATCATGACTATATAATTGCACCAAATAATTTCCTAGTTTGGAAATAAGAATGAACATAATTAAATATTTAAGACTTTATATTTCTACAGGGAATGGTATTGACAGAGATTTATTTTTGTTAATATAATGGATGGGGCATATCCAAAAATCTAATATTGATAATGTTTGATCTTTTCTAAGTAATATTAGGGTAGCCATATAAATTTAGTAGTTGATAAAACTCAATAGGAATCAATATATGATAAGCACCAAAGCTCTTAATTCATGATACATCTCATGTCATTAAAATTATAAAAGTCATACAAATTAATTAAAGTATAGCTTCTTTATTATTATTATTATTATTATTATTATTATTTCCCATGGGGGGAACACAATTGGCGATGTCCTTGTTATGAAGGACTTTGTAAACCATGACATATAATTTTTAAATCCCTCGTGGGTTAAGTCAACTAATATATCTATGTTAGAAAACATGTAACAAGATTCTTAACCATGGAGATTCACCCCACTTTATTATCAAATTTCTTAATATGTGAATATACTTTGTTACTATAACATGGGTCAATACCAAATGCCCAAAAAACCACAACTCATTTCATGTGATACTTATGACATTTTTTAATTAATTAATTTAATTAATAGGAGAAAAATGACATAACTACTTTGAAGATAAATCTCACCCTTTGACTTCTTAATATTACTAATAATATTATAGAATATTATGTGGAAATTAAATATCTTTCATCTATCTAATAATTATCGATAGTTAAATTAAAATTTTAGAAGCCCTATTTCAAAATATACATGCCTATTGATGTCATAAAAGATATACATGCTTAATAAAATCTACACAATATATACATGTGAAATCTTAGTAAACCATTTTCATGTGAGGACCCATATATTTCATGCCTTGTATTTCTCATTATTTCCTTATCTAATTCCATTCTTACTTCTTTATATCAGTTATGATTTTATTATAGGCCTAATATATGTTCTCTAGGGTTAGTATTTAGAGGTAAGATAAAAAATACATGAGACTTGCGACCTAAAGTGCTACCTACAATATCGTTCAAGGTTCCCTTAATGTGAGCTATGTTAAAATCATATTCACTTAAAATATTATTCCATCATCACTACCTAACATACAATTGATTTTTTTTAAGCATACATTGAAGGAAATCTTAAGTTCAAGTTTTTGTCTCACTAGATAACATTTTGTCAAAAGCCTCAATGCATGCATTACTATAGTAAGCTCTAAATTATGAATTCCATATAATTTATGCTCCCTAAGACACCACAAAACTGACCTTAAATGTTCCTCATGCTTCTGTGGTGTTTTTTAATATATTAGAATATCATCTATAAACATTGCTACTAACTTATCAAGATATTTTTGAAATACTCTACCCATTAACATCATAAATATCATTTGAGCATTTGTTAATCCAATAGGTACCAATACTAATTTATAATGTCCAAAGAACATCATAACATAGTTTTGGGATATCTTCCTTCTCTCAGTTAATGACATTCAAACCACAAATATATATTTGAAAACATTGTGCTACCTTTCATTTGGTCAAAAGATCATCAATTCAAGGTAATGGGTATTGGTTTCATACAGTGGCTTTGATTTGTTGGGTCGAATCAAACCCAAGTATAGAATCTCTTGGTGTTGCATTTGTAACTATTGAAATGATGGGTTTGTCATATGATGAAAAGCAATGGAAATGAATTCTATTCCTCATTTGAGTTCAATGGTGTACTCCAACTCAAGCTTAGTTGGTAGTCTAGGCAACTCTTTTAGGAATACAATGGGAAATTCGTATATATATATATATATATAGTTTGTATCATTCTTCTTGATTCATAACTACTACACCATATATATTATAATAGTTTCTCTTTAAGGGAATTTTGAAGTTTAAAATGGATCACATATTGAAAATAATAAAATAAAAGTGGAAATAATAAAATAAGAGATGATCTTTTAAAGGAAAAGAAAGAAAAATATTTTTTCTTATTGTGTTTTCCATTTGTATCCTTATAGATTAGCTCAAATGTCAAGTGTATGCACCCATTGGATGTGGAATTAGATTCCACATCCAACTAGTGCCTAGTATACATACTTTTGAGTAAAATGATGCAACCATCAGCGGTTAGGTCCTATGCATTTCAAGACCCAACTGTAACTCAAGATGCGACCCTCAGTTTCTGTGTAGTATGGATGGCACTTCATGGAAAACCATGAGATCTAATGTTGTTCAAAAACGACGAGCTCTAATCATATGTTTTCATGTAGTGAGCATAATGGTCTGTTGTAGTTTCTACAACCACCCTTCAAAATTTTTCCCATGCTTTGATTTTGGAGCCTCCCTTCTATCCATAGGAGCTTATCATTCACTGTCGTCAAGAATTCATGCTATGTTGAAGACTTATTTTTCTATGTTGTAATTGTGAGTTCTTGTTTTGATCTCAATTTGAAACTTTTCAACACAAATTATTTCTTGACTTGAATTCGCAGAATTGTCGGTCTGCCCTCTATAAAATGCACAATCTTGGAAGGCAGACCATCCTTGAGGATCTGAATTGCACAACCCAGACAGGCAGGCCAGCCTCGAGCTCAAAAACTCTGAAATTATGATAGACATCCCGGCCTTGACCTCAGAAACAATTGTTGATTTGGTCTGTCATTTGCTTTTTCAAGTGTCACAAAAAATTCTTATTATTTTAGCCATTAGTGGTCATCGTTTGGGCGAATCCATGTGCATGCTTATTTTTCTTTTTGCATGTTGGTATTCTGCACTTGATTTTCACTAATATATCTTTCCTTATTTATATATGCACTCTTACTTGCACTATCACTAATATCTGTCGCTTTCCCATCCAATTTCCAGGTAGATCTTCCCTTCACTTGGCCAACAGTTTCCATGTTCAACTGGGAATTGTGCAAGTCCAAGGATAAAGCTTCATGCTTAGCCTCTAAGACTGTACAATGTGCAGTCCCTAACTTTCCCAACTATGCATTGCACAGTTCCATGATCAAGCATAATCTTTGGCCACTCAGAGAACACAATGCACAGTCTCTCTCAGTCTGCCCAAGATGAGATTGTGCATTGTGTAGTCTCAAGCCTCAAGCCGCTCCCCTGGATCCTGAGATTGTGCAATGCACAATTCATGAAGCCATTCTCTTCACCCTAATTCCTAAATTACACAGTTTTCCCTCTTAGTCTTGTGGTTGCTACCTTGATCTTGCTTTATGAGTTACTTTTGCGGAAGCTAATTTATGTCTACCATGAGTGAATCTTTATCCTACAGGTACTATAGTTGTTGAGCACTTATCTTGATAATTTATTGTCACTATGGCTCCCCAAAGATCTGCCTCAAAGGACACTACAAAAAGTAGCATCGGGGAGGCAATTGAGAGTACTCTAGTGAAGTTGACATTTTTCTTAGATACTCAACTATTTATAGATAAAGAGTCAAACATCACATGACGAGAAGTGAATGGGGCATTCTCAGCAATAATTTCCAAAGAAGATCTTGAAGACGGACAGGTGTATATCAATTTCCAAAGGTCAGGGATACATAAGATTGCACACAAGAACCCTAACTTTCCATGTGCAGACACTGTCAGTTGGATACTATCTCATATAGATGAAAATACTATGACTCTTAGTAGTCCTAGTGGATAAAGGCTTGCCTGTTTCCTGGCACTAGATTACTATCTCATGTATCATTTTTTGGAGCCAGAAGCGCTCATGGATTCTCACTTCTATGCAACAACCAGCTACTTGAGTACAAAGGATTTTGCCAAAGGCTGGGCGAAAGAGCCAACAAAGTTTTGTCAGACACCAACCAACACCTACAAGACCAAATCTCTCAAGAAGGCTTTCAATACTTGATAGTTCTATGTTGTAGGATCTATGGTCAGCAGAGGACTGAGACCTTCCATGAAGGTTGGGCATTCTTGTCGAATCATATTACGAACGAAGGAAAAGCATTCAACTTGCCTAACTTGTTCACTCAATAGTTGAAGGTCCATGTAGCTAATGCCAAAAATCCTCCCAAGGGAAATCAAGCCATATTCTACATGTCTTCCTACCTACTGGATGCAATATGCACTCATAGTTCATTTCCTAGCATGAATTGGACTTGGTCACTAAGAGAGATAGTTGTGCACATTTAGTGCAAGATGATTTCAGAGTGCAACTACAAAGGAGTAATGGAAAATATGACTGAACACTTCGTCATTCCATTGTACAAGTTAATATTTGAGGAAGAACCACCTTGCATGTCACGTGGGGAAATAGAGGCAATATCAGAATTAGAATATTGGATTGCCTCATTGGATGACACTTTCCTCAGAGTGTTTGGCAGATAGAAGTCTCCACATATTCTACCAAGGTATGCCACCTATATGTTAGTCATGCAAGAAGTTGCTTATCATCTCTCCACAGGGTTATCAGGAGTGTTGCATAAGAAGAAGAAGGCACCTTATCTCGTTCTTCCTTTGCAAATTGGATTGTATGAGATCAAGAATTTGAAGGTTGCAGGCACCAAAGGTAAAGAGATATAGAAATTCTCATTCAGTCGTTTAGAATTCAATCTTCACAATCCTAAGAATGTTTGCAAAGAAGATTGTATGGGGATTTATTTCTAGTGGCCAAGCAGGACACTTTATAGGCCCGAGGAGGAAGAAATGAAGAATTGTTACAATGATTACAAGTCTCGTGAACTAGTTAGTTTTGCAGGAACATCACAAGTTACTCCTCAGAAAGAAGTCACTCCATAGGTAGCACCAACAGAAAGGCGCAACCCAGTGCGCGAAAAGGGCAAGAGGAAAGTTGCACACAGTCCAGTGGAAGAGTAGAGCCATAAGATGAAAGCAGATCCAATCATCCTGAAAGTGTCCATAGTAGTAGAAAAGAGGAGCGAACAAAGGAAGTGGGAAGAAGAGATGAAGCAGAGGGAAGAACAAGAGCAGAGGAGATTGGAAGAAGAACATCAGAAATAAGAAGAAGAATAAAGGTGGAGAATAGAAGAGGAAGAAGAAACATGGAAACAAGCCAAGGAAAAGAGAAGAATTGGCTACTAGAAGAGGAGAAAAAATAGATGCAAGAGAAGGAACTTGCTCAAGAAATCAAGAAACTCATTGTGATTCAAGGCATGGAGATGGAACCAGAGCCACTAAACCAAGATGTTGACCTTATATCCTACTCTATAGAAATCCAAAAAGAAGATAGATTTATTTGAGTAGAAAAAAGATTTGCCTATAAACATAAAGCCTCCAAAAAACCTCTAAAAAGCCTAATACATTGGAAATGGATAAAAATTATTTATGGATAGGAAGCATTCGTTAGTGCCTAAAACACAATCCTTTACAAGAAAGAGATTTCTAGCAGGCTTTTAGTCGCTTGTTTAGAAGGGCCACAAATTCATCTTCAACACTTCACATTTTGACTCCCTACTCCACCAGAAGATCCATTGCTATAGTTAGGGTTGAAACTGTTTCTCTATAATGTAGTCGCAGGTGAATTAATTCTTGTTGCATCATAATTCTAGCAATGGAGCCAATAATAAACAAGTCTACCTAGAATAATGGAGTTAATAATTAACAATAATTAATAAGTCTACCTAAAGCAATGGAGCCAATAATTAATAAGTCTACCTAGAACAATGGAGCCAATAATTAATAAGTATACCTAGAACAAACCTTGTGATTCTAATATTTCTGAAACCAACCTTGTAATCATAATTGTAGTACAAAATCACAAATTGCTTCTAATTTTTTCTTATTTTTCTAGCCTAGCTGCTGACACATAACTACATCATCCAACCATTAAAACCGCCCACACATGGGTACATCATCCAACCATTGAAGCGGCCAACAAATAGGTACACCATCCAACCATTGAAGTTGCCAAAAAAACTTGCATAGAAAAGCTGGTAGTCCACCCAACTAAGATGCTTTACTTAAATTGAGTTAATATTAATATATATATATATATATATATATATATATATATATATAGTAAGTTTACAATACAAAGCACACAACCACCCTTTCGAACTAGGGGTAACCGAGTTTTCAAATTTTCTATGGGTGAAACTCCAAAACTCACGTAATTTTGCGTTTACTTTTACCCCAATTATACATTTGAAAAAATCAATCAAATCGAATCCTACGTTAATACTTTGATGATAAATATTTGACCAAATCATTGACATAGGGCAGAAAAGTCAAGTGGAGTTATATCTAAAGTTGTAGATAAGGTTCAATTGACTTTTTCCTATATCAACATCAATTTTATAAGACAATTGTCATTCATATGCAATCAAGGACACTCTATTTATGTAAGAACAAGTCATAAAGTCAATATCATGTTAAATATGAGTGTGAGTGTAAGCCCCCATCAATCATATATTAATACTTTGATGATAAATATCAGACCAAATTATTGACATAGGGTATAAGGTTGTGGTATTTCGTTACCTAGTTTGATTTCAATTGATTTTATAAGACAATTGTCATTCATATGAATCAAGGACACTCTATTTATGTAAGAACAAGTCATAAATTCAATATCATGTTAAATAGGAGTGTAAGTGTGAACTCCAATCATCCCTATTGCTTGATCCCTAAGGAATAATGTTGAGAACGATATTTTTGACTAAATGAAACGAGAAAATAGCATACCTAGAGTCATTGTAATTATCTTAAGACTTCCAACTTACACGGCAATTTAGTGATAGCCTTTATCGAAGCATCGTGTATTGTCATAAATTTGCAAGGCAGAAAGCTCCAAAATGTTGGCCCATGCCGTCCCTACTATTGATGGAGACAATCTAACAAATGAAATGATGTAAAGTTTTGAGAGTCAATGATGTAGACCGTTTAGTATTGACATCTGAAATCTCTGACACATTTGCTATATAATATTTAGTTTGGTTGAGGCAAACAAGTTGTCCAGGGAGAGCGGAAGGATGCGTAGTGACGGAGCTGCCGAGACGGAGAGCACCTGCATCTTCTTCAGGTAACCTTATTGGACCGCATTATTCAAGCTTGTTGACACTGAATCTCGAGGTGTCGGAGAGTGGTTAGGGGTCTGGATTCTTCATTGGACAGGTGGGCAATCTCCCCACTGGCAGTGCCCCCCAGGTTTTTATATCTACTTGCCAATAGGAGCTATGCAACAAGTTTGCAGATGATTTGTTGCATGCTAGACTTCTACGTGTCTAGACCATGCCTATTTCTCTAGCCTTCTGTTTTTTGCTGCATATTTTGCTCTACGTGGCCTGCCTGCCTCGCGCTCTGCCGCGGTAGATGCTTGGATCTCGTTCCCGTAGTTCCCAGCACAGACTTACTTTCTTCTTTTGGCATTTTGCTGGAGGTTTGGGCTCCAGTACAGGCCATTTCCTGGAAGACGAGTATCCTTTTTGTGCGGCCCATCTCCATAGCATTCGTATCGGTCTCTGGTGGAGTAAAAGCTGTGATTCTTATAGGCTGGTCTGATTTTGGTTATGATAATCGAAGCTCTGTCATCGACGCGGTGCTCTCCTCTCGGTACGCTCGAGGTACAGGTTAGTTCTAAATTGTTCAATCCTTATAGTTCTGTTATACAGTTCGTTTTTTTCTAGATTGATATGGCATGAGAAAGGACTCTCTTCTATGTAGTATTATGAGCTATTCCTGGTTTACATACAGAGGCATATATACATAATTGGTTTCATAGTTTTTTATATATATGCCGGGGTCTTCTTTCTTAGGCTGGTGGGGGACGATTTCCAATTTTCTTAAGAAATTCTTCATCATTTCCAAACCATGCTCAGACTTCCGTCTCAGGATTGGTCAATGGTGGTGTGTGTATGAGATTTACTGTTGCTGCCTTGTATGCCCGCTCTCGTCCTCCTGAGACTTGTTTTCGTGCTGGTGCATTCTGCACATTTTCTGATGTCGGAAAATTTGAATTTTCCGTTGTCGGGGACCGGATGTTGATGGATTAGGTGGCACTCATTAATATTATCCTTTCCTCTCTTAATGGTCGCAGCCACTCTCTTTGTTTCCTCTAGTCCCGAGGGCTCCTCTCATGCAATCTGTATAGAGGGAAGTTTCTAGTGCCTGGTGGTTTCCGTAGCTGGCTTTTCTCTCTATACCTCTTTCATGTGAACCCTTCCTTATCCGGACGTGGACGTACCACCATCATTGACTATTTTGGGATTTTATCCTATTTTATATTAAGCCTTGAGGTACTTTCCTGGGTGGCAAATCTCTGAGAATCCTAATATGGTCCTTGTTATCTTTTTACATGTCCTTGTAAATGGATTTCCCTTCTGACAACTCTGTGGCCTCGGCCTTAGTGAGGGCCGCTGAAGAAGCTGAAAAGGCACACATCATGCAGTCTGCAAAGACTGACTGGGCGGCCACGTTGCATGAGGATATTATTCTGCCCTCACAGCAGGGACAGTCATCCATAGGTGATGGACCAAACCATCCTCCGAGTCGTAGACATTTCAAGCCGGTTAAAACATCTCTGCCGCCTGAAGCTATCAACTTGGATGGCCCTCTTTTATTTGACTGGATTTCGAGTTTGCAAAAGAGGGCTCTAGTGGGTCGCTGGCATTTTCCGTCAATGGAGGAGTCTCAGTTTCGGCACTGGATTGCAGCCAAATGGTCCTCCCTTCTTGGATATGCCCCTACCATAGTCAAACTTATGAACAATTGGTTCAGTTTTCACTTCCTTCGGGAACGTGATCTAGAATTTATCTTTTCCAGGCCTTGGGTTCGGGACAGAAGCTTTCTGGCTCTGCACAGGTGGTATATCGGTTTCAACCCTCTTAGATCCACTCCTCAGAATAGCGACATTTGGCTTAAGCTGTCGGGATTGCCTGTCGAACTATGGAATAAGGAATCTATGGAAAAAATTGGTAATGCGGTTGGAAAGTTCATCTACGTTGACCCATGCTGTATTGGTGCAAAGGATAAGCGGGTCGCGTGGGTACTTATTGAGAAGGGATTTAGGGGTGGGTTTCCTGAATCGATTGACTTGAATTGGAATATGTCTAATGTCCACCAGCGTTTGGACTATTGGGGAGTACCTTTTAGGTGCTCGGCATGCCATAGGACTGGCCACCTTCTTCCTCAATGCCCTCGCAGACATACAGTTCGATATAGAAGCAAGGTTACATCGGAGAAATGTGCTGGTGTCACATCTGTGAGTGAACACCTGGAACAGAATATCAATTTAAACCCTTTTCGGGGTTTCAATCCCAAATCTCAATACTCAAATGGTAAACATAAATCTTCAGAACGATCTTCTAGTTTCCGTCGCTCTCGGTCGCTCTCTGCTGGACCACGCGGGCAGAATGATACACATGTTGCAAGCCGTCCACGATCTGTCCATTCTCCTGAGCATTCTCTTCGACCACTTATTGAATTGCCGTCTCCGTCGATGGGCCTCCCCTTGCCCCCTTATCCTCCTGAACCCTCCCATGACGCATCCATTCCCCTTCCCCCGCCGATGGAGAAACCGTCGATGGCCGGGCCATCTAAAACCGTCCTATATATTTCTTCTTCCCCTCAGTCCCCTGTCGACATTCCCCACCTTCCCCCTGAGATCCCGTCTCCTGCTGGGATGTGTACAGCTGATCCTAAAGGGAAAGCTATATGCGTATCATACACTCCATGTAACTCCCTGCGTTCTACTGAGATTAATTCTTTTGAATGTGATCTAGATATGTTGTTACAAAGGGCTTCTTTAAATCTGGAACCCCTCACTATTCACAAACCTGATCGATCCCCATCCCCAGTTATCAGCCCTAGATCGGCAGGGAATATAATGGTCAGACGAAAGGATAAACGGGGTAGCAGGCATTTTCGTGGCAGAAAAGGTAGGAAGGCAATGTCTCCCAAAGAACTTAATCTGATTGACATTCCTATAGCAGAAATTGCAGAGGAAGATTTCTCCACAAGAGGGCCTCTTAGAGCATGCCAGCCCACTGAGGGCAGTGATGTATAATATCATATCCATGAATATTCGGGGCCTAGGTGCCGGCCCGAAATATTTGGCCCTGAAGGACCTTTTTTGCTCTACTAAATCCAGGATGCTTCTTATCCAAGAAACAATGCATGATCGTGCTCAATCCATCTCTTATTTTAGAAGGATGTTTCCTTCTTGGCACATGGTGGCCACCGACACTGTTGGTTTGTCTGGAGGCTTGGCAGTCATCTGGGACCCTAAATGGATCAAAGCTGTTGCTTTTAAATGTTTTGCTGGCATTCTAATTTTAGCATATTTTCGAGATTGTCATGATCCGGTGCATATTTTAAATATATACGCCCCATATAGACATCGGTTTCCCTTTTGGGAAAAGTTTCTTACATTTGAATTCATGGATATTGATTCCTTATTGATAGGAGGTGATTTTAATTGCACATTGTGTACTGACGAAACCTAGGGCAATGGCAGGAAAATAGATCCGATCGGCCGCATGATTCGAAATGCGATTATACAAAACAATTTTATAGATATCCAGCTTGTATGTCGGGGTCCTACATGGGATAATGGGCGGATTGGCGACCCTTTCTTGGCTAAAACACTGGATCGATATATTATCCACGGGAAGCTGATAGAAAGATTTGGCCCGCCAATGATGAAAATCGTTCCTCAGCACATATCTGATCACTGGCCAATACATATTCAATGGAAGGATTCTGGATGTAAGTTTGGCTACCCATTTAAATTCAACCACTCATGGCTCTTGGATGAATAGTTCAACCTGCTTATTAAGGAGTCGTGGATGCATCACTCAGGTTCGCCTCAGCAACAGTCTTTGGACTTTATAAAGCGTTTGGCACATCTCCGCAACATTGTAAAAAAATGGCAAAGAGACAAAGCAGAATCAAACAGGAAGGAGCTAAAAGATATTGATAAATAAATACAAACCTTGTCCTCTCGTTATAAAAGTAATTCAATATCCTCAAATATTCGGAAACGAATATGGGAACTTGGGAAAAAGAAACAAAAGACACTAGCTGAGGAGGAATCCACCTAGCGCCTCAAGAGCCGTGCTTTATGGCTAAAAGAAGGTGACAAGAATACAAAGTATTTTCACAGATTTGCGAATAGAAGGAGGCAGACTAATATGATTTGGGAAATAAATAATTCTGCTGGCAATTTGGTTAACACACAAGAAGATATAACTCAGGAAGCAGTTAATCACTTCAAAATGGCATACAGCAGAGAGATCGGAAGTTGCATTGAATATATCCTTTGGGGCATTGATCTATACACCTCTATGTTTGATGAAAACCAAAATGCTGCCCTTTTCTCGAAAGTCTCTGAAGATGAAATACTGGCCATGATGAAATCATTCCAAAAGGATAAATGTCTGGGTCGGACGGTTGATCCATTGAATTCTTCATCCACTTTTTTGAACTGTTCAACGATGACATTCAGCACTTGGTTGAGGAATCAAGAATAAAGGGTTTCATTAATCCCCGTATTACATCCACATACATAGCCCTGATCCCAAAAAAGCCTCTATCTACAACATTCTCAGACTTCCGATCAATTTCTTTATGCAATTTCTTATATAAGACAATCTCCAAAATCATTGCTATGCGCATTAGAAGTGTGCTATCATTGCATTTAACTCCAAAGTAGCATGGCTTCGTCAAGAACAGAAATATTATGGACGCGGTGGCCATCACACAGGAGTCACTTCATTCTATTCATACAAGAAAGTTGGCAGCTGTTGTTCTGAAGATAGATTTAAGGAAGGCGTACGACAGCGTGGATTAGGGATTTTTGCGATGTCTTCTCACCAAGATTGGTCTAAATTACAGATGCTCAAGATGGATAATGGCGTGTGTGGAAGAGGTCAATTATGTTGTTCTTATCAATGGTTTGTCTTCTCCTTTTTTAAAGCTGCCAGGGGGCTCAGGCAAGGATGTTCCTTGTCCCCGCTCCTTTTCATATTAGTGATGGAATCTCTCAGCCTCCACATCAAGAAGGCGACCCAACAAAATTCATGCCGTCCACTTCCCATTTGCAGAGGTATATATTCATCTCATAGTTTTTTCGTAGATGACATTCTCTTAACCGCGATGTTATGCAGGTCAACATGGATTTGTGTTCATGGCATATTGCGAAGATTTCAAAGTGCAACAGGCATAAATGTGAATGAAGGGAAGTCTTCCTTCTTTATCAAAGACACAAGTAGGGATTTGATCCATTATCTTTCTCAGCTCTTTAACATTCAAGCCAATCCACTGTGGAATGGGCTCAAGTACTTGGGTTTTAAGTTGAAAACATCAGGTTACAGGGTGGCAGATTGGTTTTGGATTATTGATAGATTTTACAAGAAAATCGCAGCTTGGGAAAATTTGTGTTTGTCTAAAGGTGGTAGGATGACCTTGACACAGGCTGTCCTTGTTCAAACGATAGTTTATTGGGCACACTTGTTCTTCATTCCGGCTGCTATTATCAAAACCCTGAACAGGATGATTGCCAATTTCATCTGGGGATGTGGCAAAGATCATAACAAATTTCATTTAACTAAGTTATCGGCAATAACCCGACCTAAAAATCTGGGAGGATGGGGCATATTAGATTTGGCTAAATTCAGGAAAGCTCTTTTATGCAAATCAATGTGGAAGGCTGTCATGGGCAATTCAATATGGAGCTTAGCAATTCGCGCAAAATATATGTATAACAGGGATATGACTTTCTGGATAAAGAAGAATCATATTGGATTCCCAACAGGATCAGCTATCTAGAGAGGTTTCAAGAAGCTGGAACCATATTTTAGAAAGAACATCATCTGGAAATTTCAAACGGGTTCTCAGATCTTGATTGGCAGAGAAGCATTTGTGGGTGGAGCGGGGAAAATTCAAGTTTCCCCTCAGTTATTGAGAGCGCTCCATAACAGAGGCAATTTCTATTGGGCTAGCGTTATCTGGCAATGGGAAGGGGCCATACCCATTTGGAAATCCGCGAAAGAATTGCAACTCAGTGGAGACATGAAGGCGCAGTGGGATGGTGTTTTATCCACATTGCATGGCCACAGGATTTTCCGATTGGCGGACAAAGACCTGCTTATTTGGGGTGGTATGGATGGTTCCACAAGGGTGAGGGTAAAACATGTTTATTGGCAGTTCCTATGTACTGGCGCTGATATTCCTGGCAAAATTTTCCCTCCCTCACTGTGGAAATCGGGATGCCCCACCAAGATTATCATTTTTGCTTGGCTGGTCTTTTACAATAGGAATCCTACATGGGAGAACCTGCAAAAACGCAATTGGCACGGGCCAGCCATTTGTCCACTGTGCAGAGAGAGCTCTGAAAATAATTTTCATTTATTCCTCAATTGTCAACAGGTGCGGCCAATCTAGTAGAGTCTTGTGGATCTATTTGGTTTCCCATTCGGCACTTATCCATCCATCTCTGAAGCAATTAAAATATGGGGCACCATGAAGAAAGAATGGAGAGCCATTCCCTTATTGGCTATTTGGGGCATTTGGAAATGGAGGAATGGAAAAATATTCAGCTCAAAGGTGGATACTAGCTCTTCTGTAACTGATTCTATAATTTCCTTATACTATGCCCTGGATATACATGGGAAGGACAACAACATTCAGGGAAGGAATTATGAGTCTTCTATCGACAGATATGAGAGTGGTAGTAGATCTAGGTCATCATCTATTTCGTCAACTCCATGTGCATATTTCGATGGTGCTGCCCAACAAGGTATTTGTGCATGTGGTGTTTTCATCAGTATAGAAAATGCACAGGCTATAGAAATATGCTGGAATGTTGGCCCGGGAACAAACAATAGAGCTGAAGTTGTGGCATTAGCGAGTCTCCTCACATTCAGCAATTTCCTTGATATTCCAAAACTGCAAATCTTCGGAGACTCCAAGGTAATAACGGATCATGTTCTATCAAAGCAACATGTAAAAAACATTCACCTTACCGGATGGTTGGACAGGATAGCAGCATTATGGAGAAACAGGAAGGACTATTATATATCACATATAGACAGGCAAAAAAAACAAAAAGGCTGATGCCTTATCAAAATTGGGTCTATCCTTGCCCCGGGGTTCAGGGAGAATGTAGATAAAGGTGGACAGCAATATCTACCAGATCCAGGATTTCCATCTTCAAGGCATATAGTGACAAGTAGGGGAAATTTTGGTTAATTTTATACGTCTTATGCATACATTTTAGTTTCAAACTGTATTGGTACTTTCTTCCTTTACAAAACATTCTCTGCAATTTTTTGAATCATTTTGAGCTCAATCTCGTATGAGTTCCACACAGCCTTCCCTCAGTTTCTGAGTGTATATCCTGGAACTTTTATGTCAGTATCAGTGTGGGGATACGTCATCTATCCATTGTTATCTTCAGGTTGTTGCATAGTTATAATATGTAGTCGTTGTATGTATCATCATGGATTATAATACAAATATTTAGTTTTTTCGTGCTAAAAAAACATTCACAGCGTCCTCTTCCTCTCAGTTTGTGTAATTTTACTTATTGAAAGAGAATTCATAACATCTTCAGCATGCCATATCTAGCTAATTATAGGCACAACATAGCCTACCTTCTCAAAGTAGGCATGTCCCCAAGATAGGGCAAGTGAAGGTAGCTATTGCCTCTTCCCTTTCGAAGTTCCGACTCCATCAAGTACTTTTTCTCATCACATTAATTCTGCAATTCCCATGGCTCTTGGCTCTTGACGGCACTTTATGATGGCCACTTTTGCTCTTCTTTGGCCTCCACTTGTGCTAGATTAAACTGTAATGTATGGTACAGAGAAATGGTCATATTGTTTACAACGTAAAAAACACATCATTAGCAAGAATTTCATTTGGGACGGCACCATCACTCCAAAAAAAAATGTATATATCTTGATTGTGCCGAGAAGTTCATTCCACAGCCCAATATGATGTGTAAAGCTGTCAATCCATCATCAAAGTTGAAATTTTACTCATGTTTGCCAAAATAAAAAATTTAAAAATCTAAAAATAAAACAAAAATTATATAACTATACAAAACATTTAAATAATGTCAACTCATAAAAAAAAAAAATAATGTTAGCTCATAAAAAAATTTCCACTTAAAGAAATTAGATCTCTATCTACTCAAATAAGATTCGTATTTAAAATAAATCTATACAATTTTGACGTGAAATATGCTCCCTCTTCATTGATTTGATTCCAGAACTGATTACCTAGAAGCTCTAAAGAGTTCAAAGAATTTTTTACTATAAATTGTTTTTTCCTTGTTTTGAAGTTAGGGAAAGGATGGGGGAGCAAAGGAGTATATGTGGATGTAGATTTTGGATCAAATTTTCAAAGGTACAAGAATTCTCGGTACACTGGGCAGGTAGGTAGAGATTCGAATATGAACACAGAAATGATGACCTTATGGAAATTATTATGGTTCATTACATTTCTCAGTATTCCCAATATTCATGTATATGGAGACTCTAGGACCACTATTGAGCACATTCATGATAAAATCAAAATTAAACAACCTATGTTAAATAATTGGCTATGCCAAATAAAACACATATAGCATACCTTAAAAGACTCAACAGTATATCACATAAGACTATATCACTCTAGATTGTATTTCCAAAAAAAAGTTCACAGGATAAACTAGACCGCATGCATATTGAGATTATGATAGATGAACATAGAGTGTATGCTGGTTTGCTTCCTTTGCCGGGATAAATCGTTACTAATGCAAGGGAATCAGACAACGATACTTGTTATGTTATTTGTTTATGTTATTTGTTTATTTTTTGAGTTTTTGTAAATACTAACATCATGATATGCTACAAGCTTTTTGACTGCACAGGATAGGTTCCTTTTTGGCACATAGTTTTTTTTTTTAATATGGAGCGAATACTCCTGTACAATGATGTTCTATGGTGGAATACTGTATAGATATACCACAGCATATGACGGGTTCATAATTTATGCCTCTTACAAATTTTGAATGTAATACATAGAAGACTTATATATGGGTTTTTTTATGATTTCAGTTTATTTTTCTAAACAGTGATCAATAATAAGATACATTTGATCCAACATATGTAAACAGTGATCAATAATAAGATACATTTGATCCAACATATGTACTGTATTTTTTATTTTTCACTATATTAATCGAGTTATTTTTTTCTTACACATATGTATTGTATTTTTCACTATATTAATACAATTATTTTTTCCTTACAATAAAAAGTTAGGGAGGTTGAAGTGCAATTTTATCCGTATGAGAAAAGAAACTGCAGTTTTGTGCGACTAAATGTTATTAAGCGATCCTTGGCATCGTTTTTTAAAACATCATCTCGAAAATTCTGAAATACTATCAACGGAAGAGCTCTTTAATTGCTTCACAGTACAGACCGCTTTGCGGTCATAGAGGCTGTATGGATTCGGCTCCGATTTTAATTTTCCGTTGTTTGAATCAGTGAATTAATCGGTGGAAATAATCCCGCGATTAATGATTACCTGTAAAATTGATGGTTCCAACTATAAATGAGGGAAACAAAAACTAATTGGCCGATTAGTGTTTTCCGCTAGCCTATTCAGGCTTTCGGTATCATCATTGGATTTTTATGTGATGGTTAATTTTAATGCTAAGCAATATTAATATTTAGTTTAATTATTTTATGTTTTAATTAGTTTAATTTTTTATTTTTTTGGTAATGTGATGTTAAAATCTTTATTGAGTTTGTAATATTTTGTTATTTAAAATGTATTTTTGAATGTGTATATAGATTTAGTAATGTGAATTTTTTTGGAACATATAAATTATGTAAATTTCATAATTCAAATTTATCATTCTAATAAAAAGTTAAATTTGACAGGTATTTACTTGTATTTTCTTTATTTAATTAACAAATACTAACCATTTTAAAATATAAATGTTAATAATGATGGTTACTTTACATACATATATATATATATATATATATATATATATATATATATATATATATATATAGCAAGAAAAGATTCAATTTTGACTTGTGCCTTAGTCAAATTGAATAATTTGATTTTCCACATCAGCATGATGACTTGGATTGTAATTAGCTAGAGTGACATGGTCTTTTCTACTAATTAAGTCAGTAAATTCAAGTTATAGGCTTGGAGTAGAGTTGTGAATATAGTGATTAGTAAAATTCAATCTAGTTCACTGATTTTCAATTGATCTTAGTTAACTGAGCTCAAGTAGTTAATTGAGTTAGTTGATGGTCAGTTGAGTAGTATAACTATTGTTAGCTCAGTTATCTCTTAGTTAAATTAGTCAATCAGCTAAAAATAACCCAGACATGCATGGAATTCGATTTTCCTAGTTGGAGTGGAGGAAAAGGCACATTGTACTTATCAATTGTATACTAGTTGAGTGTAAAGGCTTGGCAATTGATGGAGGTGATTAATGAAAAGCGATGGAGGGGTTTCTACGAGTTGGGTTCCCTTGTAAAATCATTATGTTTCTAAATTGTGATTTCAATTCCGCAGAATAGTAGAGGAAATTTGTAATCTCTTGATTTCAGTTCGATTTCATCTGTAGTTGCAAATTTCTATTAATTTCTATATGGTACCAGAGCAGAAATCACACTAGAAACTAGTCAATAGATTTTCTCCTTTAGATATTTCAATTCTTAGATTCACTGAAACAAATTTTTTTCCATGTGGGAAAATGTCTTTCAATGGATTGAGATTGGAGTATGCCCTGGAGGGAACCTCAAATTTCATAGCTTGGAAGGATAGGATGGAAGATGTACTTGATGATAATGGAGTGTTGGAGTACACCAAAACTGACATTCCAAAACTAGCAGTATCAGATGCACAACAGTTAGCCCAGTGGAAGAAGGATACCACAAAAGCTAGGAGGATCATCCTGGAGGGTGTGAGAGACCACATAGTCTCGAATTTACATGGCAAGGAGACTCCATTTGCTATGTGGAAGACCCTCACTGAGCTATTCGAAAATGGTAGTGATGCCAGGAAATTGGCATTGAGGGACAAGCTCAAAAACATCCACATGTAGAAAAATGAAACCATTCCACATTACCTCTCTAGATTCACTCAGTGTCGAGATGAGCTTGGAGGAGTTGGAGAAAATATACCATCTTCAGAGCTAGTGAGTATAACTCTCTCAGGCCTTCCAAAATCCCAACACAACTACCATGACTCTGTAAATGGAAGGGACAAATTGTCAAATTGGGAAAGACTTTGATCCAATTTGGTGCAAGAATAAATTTGAAAGAACACTAGAGATGGAGTAACATCCAAAGCAGAGGAGGAAGAGATTTTTTCCTTGGTTGGGAAGGGTAAGAAAGCGAAGGGAAAGAAGGCCCAAAGGAAGCCAGAGTCCAACCAAAAAAATTACAAGAAGAAGGATCTAAGCAAGATCAAATGTTTTCACTGGCATAATTATGGGAACTATGCAACAAAGTGTCTACAAAAGAAGTTTAATAGGAAGCCTTTAGGAGGAGAAGGAGGTGAAGCACTTGCCTCACAATTCGAATTAGAATTCACCTTGATTGCATGCATGGAAAGAACTGTAATGGGGAGCATGTGTGGTACCTAGATTCAGGTGCCTTGTTCGATATGACATGAAGAAAAGAACTCTTTAGTAATTGTTTAGTCAATTTAGCATCCTAAATTTCTTTGCATAAATTATCGACCGAGGTCCGTAAGCTGATGAAGTGTAGTGCATTGTATGTGCTTAGTTAACCCTTCTTACTTCGTTGTTTTGTATTTTATATTGTTTTGGGGTTTTTTGTTCTTTGATTCCTAATGATGTACAATTTGAACTATGAGAAACTGAATCTAAACTTCCTAAAGGTGAACCAAGAGCTTAAAACTAGTCAAAATCTAAGTTAGAAGAAGGAAAAATAGAGCATCTGTCCTATCTTGTCATCTGTCCTAATTCATGAATCTAATTCTTAAACCAAAAGGTAAAGTTGTAAGTCATGTTGAAATAGATATAGAGAATGAAATTAACTGAAGTACTTCTAGTTACTCTAACCTTCAATTTTCAAAGATAACCTCCTTGAGATGGAATTCAAGTAACTTCTGTACTTCATGATCTAGAAAAAACTAAATAAAAACATGCAGAAGGTAACTGATTGGTTTCAACCCTTATGTAAAGTGAATGTTTTAACCATTTAGTTTAGGATGGATATCAGCTTGAAATGGTGACCAAAAACATTCATTAATACAATGTATTGACAACCTGAACTAGGAAATAAATAACAACAACAGTGAGTAAACTTAATCAACAGTGCATCCTCATTACTTTCAATCTTACTATGTTTAGAAACAAAGTCGTTTCCTTTATGAAATGGATTGGAGAAACAAGATTGCACAATTGAATTCTAACATTATGCTACTAATTATAACTAAAAGAAATCAAACTACAAGAAATCAACCTAAGTTACAAACATTGCTAAAAGCAAATGATGAAATTAAAATTGAACAGAAAGAAGAAAATAAATGAAAGGAAAACCTCCTTTAGTGCAGGGGCCCTCTGCAACTGACTGAGTTGAGCTGCTAACTTAATTCACAATGCTCCTTCAAATGATCATCAGTCAACACACAGCTTTGTATTATAAATAGGAACAAAAAGTCCAAAATTATAGAGCTGATAAGTCTAAACTTAATACATCAAAAACTTCGAACCCCCTTCGGTTTTGTTCAACTGGTATTTAAAAGAAAATATTCATAACTGTCTTTTGAGGAAAATTAGCTACATGTGGTCTACACGTATTACAACCGGTCTGCGTAAATGTTTGATCAGCTACAGGTGACTTGAATTCGAACAAGGTGGTTGCACAGAACCGTTGACACAAGTGGCTGATCCGAGTTAATGCTTCAATAGAACTGTTGGATTTATTAATTAACCACAAAAGGGTAGACAAAGAGTCCTATTGCTTCCGGGTTTCATATGTTTGACTCCACCTTTGACTGTGGTCTTGAGCTGGATTTTTTATTAATTTGGGTTGGGTGACTAGGATAGAATCCATGTTGAGATGATTCCAGAGATGCCCATGTGGCTGGTTTCTTCGTTTGACACCTGTAACCTGCTAAACCATGGAAGTAGCTACGGAACACACAGTTAGCTGCAGAATAGGCTATGTTCCATAGCTAATTTGCAAAAACTTATTCAAATAGCAAAAACATAAAAGTATAACATGTCAATCATTTAATGTCCTCTTTGAGACAAAATCTATCATTTATCAATGATGGGGATCTGTCTTTTTATGGAAAACAAGAGAAAGAAGTGAGAAAAGTTGTCAAGGTGAGAGTAATTCTGAGGTTCAACAGTAACCTAGAGGAGAATGATCTTTAGATTCACATAGATATTGGGGATGATGGGAGGTACATTATCAAAGGAATTGGAATTGTAACCTTTAAAAGGGAAGGATAGAGGCTATGATGTTGTTTTTAGTAAGGGGAAATCCTTTCTAAGACCCGAGACATGTAGCTATAGGGAAAGTGAAACAAACTAGAGTTAGAGTGAAAAACATCTACAAACTTGAGGTGGAAGCTTGCGTTGCACTAAGTTTCATGGTAGAAAATGTGTAGAGTTGAGATGTTGGAGAACTCTGGCAAACATTCACGGGACACTTACACCATGGGGCCTTAAAACTCATGCAATAGATTACCATTGGTCTTCTGAAATGCACCCTTGACCAACATGATGTCTACAAGGGATGCACATTGGGGAAATATGTCAAATCCACCTTCCAAGGTTGAGATAGAAGAGCGAGAGAAATCTTGGAGCGATTCCACTCTGATGTATGTGGACCCTTTTCTACAACCTCTACAACAAAACATAGGTATTATGTAATTTTTGTTGATGACTTTTCTAGAAAATGTTGGATTTTCTTCATGAGGAAAAAGGATGAAGTGTTTTCCAAATTTGTTGAATTCAAAGCATTGGTAGAAAAAGATAATGGTTAGAAATTGAAAGCCCTGAGAAGTGAGAATGGAGGAGAATTTGTTTCTAACGCCTTCAAGGCATTTTGTGCCAGAGATGGTATTAGAGGAGAACTGATAACACCCTATAACGCACAACAAATTGGGGTGGTTGAAAGGAAAATCATACACATAGTGAGAGAAATAAGAGTCATGTTGCATGATCAAGGGCTTCCATTACATATTTGGGTAGAAGCATGAAACACCTCTGTTTATTTTAAGAACATGAGCCCTCATAGAATAATTGGCATGAACAAACCCGAAGAAGCTTTCTCTGGGAGGAAGCCAGATGTATCTCATTTTCAAATTTTTGGAGCTACTGTGTATTTTCATGTCTCCAATGATAGCAAGAAGAAATTGGAGTATACATATGAGATGGGAGTATTTGTAGGATACACAAAGACACCACATAACTATAGGGTGTATTTTACCTCACTTAGTGAGGAGAGAGGTCAAATTTGATGAGGAGAAGGCTAAGATATGCTCTCTAGAGCAAGAGCTAAGTATCCGACTAGTGTAGGAGATACTAGCTCTAAAGAAGAAACTTCATGCAACGCTTCAGAATGTTGTGGAGGAGTAGATAGGAAGCCAAGTGGAGACACCCACTCAACCAAAATCTTTCAGAGAGGGGAAGAAGAGAACTATAGAAGATGATAGGTTGGCACAAGATGCACGGGAGAATGTGGGAGCTCATACATCTTTGTGCAGGTAGAGGAGGTCACCAAATAGGTACAATGGGTATATGTCTCTCATGTAAAAACTCATTGAGTAAGAGCCTTCTTCATTTGAGGAAGTAGTTTCTCAACCAGTGTGGGTTGATTCCATGGTGTAGGAGTTTCACTCCATCATGAATAATAGTGTATGGGAGGTGGTGTTGAGACCAGAGAACAAGTCATTGGTTGGTTCTAGGTGGATCTACAAAGTTAAGCATGTAGTTGATGGGAGAATCGAGGAGTACAAGGCCATATTTGTGACCAAAGGCTTCTCACAAGTAGAGATAGTGGACTATGAGGAACATTTTCCCTAGTGGAAATATATTCCTCCATCAAAACCATTCTAGCATTAGCTACGCTGATGGGGTGGAAGATCCATCAGATGGATATGAAGACTGCCTTCCTCAATGGTGTAATTGAGGAAGAAATTTATATAGAGAAGCCAAAGGTATTTGAGACATATGACAGGGAGACACATGTGTGCAGGCTCAGGAGAGCCATGAATGGTCTCAAGTAGGTACCCTAAGCATGGTACACTTAGATTGAAACATATCTTAGTGGGTTGGGCTTCACCAAAAGTGAAGCAAATTCCAATATCTACCACATTGTGGTAGGTGGAAAGTTTCTTATCTTGGTATTGTATGTTGATGACTTGATACTTATAGGGGATGAGCAGTTGATCCACTCTTGCAAAGAGGACCTTGCAAGAGAATTTGAGATGAAATACATGGTCTTAATCCATTACTTTCTTGGCATGGAAGTATGGCAGGGTGATGGTGAGTTTTTTGTGAGTAAGGGGAGGTATTCCTCTGAAATACTTCAGAGATTTCACATGGAGAACTGTAAGTGTATGGACACTCCTCTAACTACAAACTAGAGGAAGGAGAGTGCTTCTTTAGAAGAGGCATTAGATTCCACCATCTACAAAAAACTTGTGGGATCCTTGATGTATCTAGTGAACACAAGGCCCGACGGATGCTATGCACTTAATCAGTTAAGTCAAGCCATGATGAAGCCTACCAAGTTGTATTAGAAGGCATCAAAGCATGTGTTAAGATAACTTAGAGGAGTAACTGAGTATGTGTTATGGTACAGGAGGACAAAGGGAGTGAAGCTCCAAGGCTTTACTGATGCAATTGGGAAGGGAGTCCATGAGATAGGAAAATTACTATAGGTGCTATCTTTAATGTTGGGTCTACAACTATTTCCTGGTATAGCAGGAAATAGAGGTGTGTGGCACTAAGCTCAATAGAGGTTGAATACATGGTTTCAAGTTAAGCAGCATGTGAGGCCATATGGACGAGGGAAATACTTGTGGGTGTTTTCAGTCAAGAGATGGATCTAATAATGATTTATTGTGATAATCATAATTGTATTAAACTTTTTGAGAATACAATATTTCATGATAGGTACAAGAACATTGATATCAGGTATCATCACTTGTGAGATTGTGTGCATAGAAGAATCATGATGCTATAGTACATTCCAACTGAGGATCACGATGCAAATATATTGAGAAAGGCATTGTCAAGAGGAAAATTCAAATTCCATAGGTGCAGGAGAGGGGTTGTGCAGAGCCCTTTTCTTGCTAAGAGGGAGTGTTAGAAATGTAGTAATAAAAGGCTCAATTTTGACTTGTGCCTTAGTCAAATTGAGTAATTCAATTTTCCACATCAACATGATGACTTGGATTGTAGTTAGCTAGAGTGACATGACCTTTTCTACTAGTTAATTCAGTAAATTCAAGTTATAGGCTTGGAGTAGAGTTGTAAATGCAATGATTTCTAAAATTTAGCAATCTAATTCAGTTATTTTCAGTTGAACTCAATTAACTAAGCTCAAGTAATTAATTGAGTTAGTTGAAGGTCAGTTGAGTATTAAAATTATTGTTAACTTAGTGATCTCTTAGTTAAACTATTCAATCAAATAAAAATAACCCAAACATGCATGGAATTTGAATTTCCTAGCTGGAGTGGAGGAAAAGGAACATTGTAATTATTGATTGTATACTATTTGACTGTAAAGTCTTGGAAATTGATGCAGGTGATCAATTCATTGGGATTTACGCAAGGAAATAGGGAATTTACCTATTATTTAGGAGCCTAAATTCTCCTTAATTGTGCAAGGAAATAGGTGGAAGTTGGGGACTTGAATTGGCTAAGTGTTGGCCAAAGCAAGACAATCATCTTCAGAACATGTTTATGGTGCAAGGTATGCTTCAGGATTGAAGCAAGACATTGTAATAGTTTCTCATTCTCATATGATTAATGAAAATAAACAGAGGGGTTTTTTCCTAGTTGGCTTCCCTTGTAAAATGATTATGTTCTTGTGGTTTGATGGTTTCATGTCATTTAAGATGTCATTTCATGTGTTTCAAAATTGTGATTTTTATTCTATAGAATAGAAGAGGAAATTTATAATCTCTTGATTTTAGTTCGATTTCATCAGTAGTAGCAAAACTCTCTCTCTCTCTCTCTCTCTCTCTCTATATATATATATATATATTGAGAGAGAGAGAGAGAGAGAGATACAAATTCCAAATAAAATTGTAAAAAATAAAATATTGACCTTGTTGTTCGAGATGCTAAGATAAGAATCTCACTATAGGGCATGTACAATACAAAGACTTCAAAATAAGCTTAGAATGTCCCAATAGCAATGAAAATTTAAAATAAGAATAAATTCACTCATAGTGGTTCTTTGGACTTGTTAGAAAAATCACGTCTCTATCTTCTTTCACATAATTCTAAAAACCCATCTTCATCTTCTTTCATATCATATAATCTTGCACTATACACACTTAAGCCTAAAGCTTAAACATTGAATCTTGAAGCTTTAAGGTTGGGACTCACGCGTCATGTTTAAACCCATGGGCCATTGATATTCTATATAAAAAACTAAATGATGGGGATAGAGAAATCAAATTGAAGAACTTCTTAGTTGTCTAATAGAAATAATGGAACTTATTTTTTTTGTTTGTCCATGTGAAATAACTATTTTCTATTTGATCTTGAGGGGTTTTATGTAGTTTCTTTAGTGTTGGTACATAGGTGATAGATCTAATCTTTTATGAAATTGGTCTATTTATTAGTTTGATTAGAAAAAAAATATTTTATTGTTGGACATGAGAATTTCAAGTGTGTAGTTACAAAGGCTATGATGTATTCGGTACATTCATACTTGAATTTGAGTACAATTAGGGTGTGGATAAGAGATGTTTATTCTTTTTACTTGTTAGAAGATTATGAATTTCTTCAAAATTTATGCCCTGTATATTATTAATGTTTGAAATGTTAAAATCCTTCCAAATTCCTATTTCAAAGTGAGTTCAAAATTGTTTTATTATTTATAAAGCTTTCCTTTAGTCCAATTCATCACATTGAAAGCTAAGATCAATTGCTCCTATTCAAAATATATTATAGTTAATGGGTTTGACCAAAATGTTTTAAAACTTTTCAAGAATGATTTAACATAATTTGTAAAAGCTTTGAAATAACATAAATAATGACGATATATAATTGCACCAAACCATTGCCTAGTTTGGAAATAAGAATGAACACAAATAAATATTACAGACTTTAGAATTCTATAGGGAATGGTATTTGCATATATATATATATATATATATATATATATATATATGCAAATTCAAAATAAAATTGAAAAAAATAAAATAGTGACCTTGTTGTCTGAGACGCTAAGATAAGCATCTCACTACAAGGCATGTACAATACGAAGACTTCAAGATAAGCATAAAAAGTCCCAATAACACTAGAAATTTAAAATAAGAATAAATTCACTCATAGTGGTTCTTTGGACTTGTTAGAAAAAGAACGTCTCCATCTTCTTTCACATAATTCTAAAAACTCATCTCCATCTTCTTTCATATCATATAATCCTACACTATAAGCACTTAAGCCTAAAACTTAAACATTGAAGATTGAAGCTTTAAGGTTGATACTCACGCATCTGTTTACACCCATGGGCCATTGGTATTCTATATAAAAAACTAACTGATGGGGATAGAGAAATCAAATTGAAGAACTTTTTAGTTGCCTAATAGAAATAATGGAACTTATTTTTTTTGTTTGTATATGTGAAATAACTATTTTATATTTTATCTTGAGAGTTTTTATGTAGTTTCTTTAATGTTGGTACATAGGTGATAGATCTCAGCTTTTATGAAATTGGTCTTTTTATTAGTTTGATTAGAAAACAAATCTATCTTATTTTTGGACATGAGAATTTCAAGTGTGTAGTTACAAAGGCTATGATGCATTCGGTACATTCATACTTGAATTTGAACATAATTAGGGTTTGGATAAGAGATATCTATTCTTTTTAATTGTTAGAAGAGTATGAATTTCTTCAAAATGTATGCCCTGTATATTATTAATGTTTGAAATTTTAGAATGTTTCCAAATTCCTATTTCAAAGTGAGTTCAAACTTGTTTTATTATTTATATGGTTTTCCTTTAGTCCAATTCATCACGTTGAAAGCTGAGATCAACTATTCCTATTCAAAATATATTATAGTTAATGGGTTTGGCCAAGCTATTTCAAAACTTTTCAAGAATGATTTAACATAATTTGTAAAATCTTTGAAATAACATAAATGATGACTATATATAATTGCACCAAACCATTACCTAGTTTGGAAATAAGAATGAACATAATTAAATATTTAAGACTTTAGATTTCTACAGGGAATGGTATTGACAGAGATTTATTTTTGTTAATATAATGGATGGGGCATATCCAAAAATCTAATATTGATAATGTTTGATCTTTTCTAAGTAATATTACCATAGCCATATAAATTTAATAGTCGGTAAAACTCAATAGGCATCAATCTATGATAAGCATCAAAGCACTTAATTCATGATACATCTCATGCCATTAAAATTAAAAAAGTCATAAAAATTAATTAAATCATAGCTTCTTTATTATTATTATTATTTCCCATGGGGGAACTCAATTGGCAATTTCCTTGTTATGAAGTACTTTGTAAACCATGACATATAATTTTTAAATCCCTCGTGGGTTAAGTCAACTAATATATATATGTTAGAAAACATGTAACAAGATTCTTAACCATGGAGATTCACCCCGCTTTATTATCAAAGTTCTTAATATGTGAATATACTTTGTTACAATAACATGGGTCAATACCACATGCCCAAAAAACCACAACTCATTTCATATGATACTTATGACATTTTTTTAATTATTTAATTTAATTAATAGGAGAAAAATGACATAACTACTTTGAAGATAAATCTCAACCTTTGACTTCTTAATACTACTAATAATATTCTAGAATATTATGTGGAAATTAAATATCTTTCATCTATCTAATAATTATCGATAATTGGGCTCTGCAACTTTCGGGCTAGGGTTTCCAGCCTCCCTATTACGGCGCCGCACACTGCAAACTGTTCTGCCAACAATCACTGACCCAGCCCGCTACCGGGTCATTACATCTGCTGATCCCTTTCAATGGCAGCGTCTCAGGGGGAGGCTCTCTACGCCTCCCCCAACGTCAATGCTGAGATGTCCAAAAAGATGTCAGACGACACAAACCAACCTATTCATGGTAATGCACAGGGCTCTGCAACAAGCCAAAACCGCAGGACAGAAACACGCAAAAGTTTCCACTGGGTAATAAGCCGGACAGTCCAGAGGACAAAATGACAGAAGCGCAAGGCACTACAGAGGTACCCAAAGCCACCTCTGCTACCTGTAGACCAATAGCAACGGAACGTCCCAAGATCGAGCTACCAAGCCACAAGATCAATGGCCAGATCTAGTATATGAGAGACCACACGCTGATTAGCAAATTCGTCGGGTTTTGGCCAACTGAAAAAGCCCTACATGGATGGATTAGGGCCAAATGGAAGCCAAAAGGGTAGGTAACACTGCAACTCGGACCCAAAGGATTCTTCACTGCCATTTTTAACTGCCTCGAAGATAAGAACAGAGTCATGGATGAAGGCCCCTACTTTTTCAACTCCTCAAGTCTCTATCTCAGGGACTGGATCGAAAGATTCAACCCGGATAAAGAGGACTTTAGTTGGGCGCCTGTCTGGATTCAACTCTATTCCCTGCCGCTGGAATATTGGGACGAAGAATCCTTAAAGGATATTGGCAACGGTCTTGGCGAATTCATCAAAATTGTAGAGGAAACAAAGCTCAGGAGGTACACCTCCTATGCTCAGATCTGCGTCTTCATGCACCTCGCGTAAGCTCTCCCCGACTCAGTAAGTCTCTCTCACTATGATTTTGAATGGGTGAAAACCATAGATTATGAACATGTGCCTTTTAGATGCAGGAAATGCCATACCCATGGACATTTATTCCGTGATTGTCCTCTGAATGCGCCTCCGTGTAAGCCCTCAGATTCTGCCTCTACCCCTGATGCTGAAGGCTTCACCAAAGTCCAGAACCGGTGCCGCCATAACAAGAAATCCCCTCCATTGAACCCCAAACCTCCCTCTCAAGCCCCGCTTCCACCCTCTACCAGCAATAGCTTTGAAATCCTCGCCACCCCTATTTTTGATACCCCCCTCTCGGAAGCCATCCCCAAGCCCCCGTCTAGCTCGACGCTGGAATCCAGCTCTGGCCTTCCTCGTAATATGGAGGTGGACAATAATGGGGCTATTGAGAACCAGATCACCCCCTTGGAAGATGAAAATGAAATGGTAGATATAGGAGACCTAGACATCTTCACTCTTGAGCAAGCATGCAAAAAAAAGGACTTTGACCAGATCTCGGAGAAGCAGATCGAGAACCTAACTGTGGCTCTTGCCCAAGTGCAGCAGCATCAAAAATCCCTAGGCATCTAGCAGGGAAGCCCATGGGATGGGAAGAAACTCTTTAAAGACTCAAAGAAGAGAGGGAGGAAATCTGATCTACAGAGGACTATTCTCCTGGGGGAGATGCTTGTAGAATCTGGTAGGTATCCCAAACTTACCAAGTTTTTCCCGCCCCGTGAAGGAAGTTCTCAATGAAACTCATCTCGTGGAATATAAGGGGTCTAAACGGCCCCTAAAAAGTCTGTTCAATCAAAAATCTGATACAGATGGAAAAACCTCAAGTCTTTTTCCTGCAGGAAACTAAATGCACAAGTCAAACCCTTGGCCCCATTCTTTCAAAAGCCTGGCCAGGGTGTCACTCCATCGCAGTTGATGCCTCCGGAGCATCAGGCGGTCTAGCCATCGCTTGGGATCTGAAAGTTGTTTCAATAAATGATGCCCACGCTGCTCACAATCTAATTCAGGCCTCTTTCCACATCCACGGGACCAATCTGCATGGGCATCTTTCTAATGCATATTTCCCTCAGGAGGCTGCAAGAAAAATCGCTCTGTTAAATATGGTAGAACAGCTCAATTCTACCAGAGCTCACCCCCTCTGGATCCTGGGGGGCGATTTTAATATGATCACCAGCCTGAACGAAAAAAGAGGTGGCAGAGAAAAACTAGAGGCGGACAACACCCATTTCAAAGACTTCATCCAGCGGAACTGGTTGATCGATCTTCCCTTTGCCAATGGAAATCACACCTGGAACAACAAGAGAGTGGGCACTCAACAGATAGCATCCAAACTGGATATATTTCTCCTTTCGGACAATTCCATGGAGGCGACTGTAACTGATGTATTACAAAAAGCACAGGGAGCTCAATTGACTGGGCAGCAAAAGTTTGTTGAGATTCGCTTGGAGGTTGAGCGAACCACTGATAACACAAAGAGCAGAGTTATGCTCAGGAGAAGCGCAGAGAAGCCCAAGAAGCTCAGAGACGCTTGAATGCTGAATGTAAGCCCATAGAAGGTAGTTTGCGGAGCTGAGGTGACTCAGAAGCAAAGGGTCGCTTAGAGGTTGAGCAAAACCAGAAGCTCGTGAAAGCCGAGAAGCCACTAGAGATTGGGGCGATGGAAAAGGGGTGATTTCCCAGAGAGTTGAGCACAGTAGAGTTGCAGAGTGCAGAAGGCCAGAGAGATGTAGATTTGCAGAGTGCCACAAGAGGTTGCGAGGACAGTGAAAGAGCCACCAGAGTTTGGAGGCTTGACAAAGAGCCAAGGGCCGAGAGCTGAGAGCCGAGAGCCAAGAGCCAAGAGCAGAGAGCTAGAGCCAAGAGCCAAGAGCCGAGAGCCAAGAGCTGAGAGCAAGAGCAGAGAGCCAGAGCTGAGAGCCGAGAGCCAAGAGCTAAGAGCCAGAGAGCCAAACAGCCAGGGATAAAGATGGCATTCTAAGCCCATTGGTTTAGTTGTAACCCAATGGAGTTAATTGTAGCACTTGTAAGAGAATTGAAGCCATAATCCCAAAGAACCTAGTTGAGTTGACTAGAGCTCACGGAGACGTAGCCCAAGAGGTTTAGGTGAACTCCTAATTATATTACTGTTATGTGTATGATGTTTATTTGCTACACTGTTTCACTGTTATATGCTGCATATCAGTTTAATCAAATAAACTTAAGGCATTTGGTCAGTTAACGACAAACACAAGCATACACTTATTTCTAGTTCTTTTAATTCCGCAAATTATCAATCATAAGCTAGATCTTGGGAATATATAAGCTTTGGAGTGGGAGAGGTTATTGTAAGCACGACAAGAAGCCTTTAGGCCCCATTTCAGATTAGGTGGTATCAGAGCAGGTTGTATCATGAAGCAGATTATATCAGGATGCAAGTGGTACTAGATTAGAATGCTCAATTGACAGAGCAATCTATATGCTTGTTTGACTTGAAAGGTGTTCAAACAGTAGCAAGGATTTTGTTGTTTGATTGTTTGTAAACTGACTGCTGTTTGAGTTTGCAGAGGTGAAGAGAAAGCTATTGATAGCTAAGTCCAAGAGAGGACAAGAAGGAAGAAGGGCTGAAGGCATTCTTCATATCCTAAAGGACCTCAAAGCAACCCTTGAAGCACAAGAGGTTTGTTACAAAAAGGTTGCTTGAATAAGCTCTTTGTTAATATTGTTTGAAGTTCTTTTGTTCATTTTGATAATGACAACTTCTACAAGTAAGTCCTCAAATTCTTCCTTCATCACAAGAGTCTTTGATGAAGATACGAAGCAAGACTTTTTCATCGTGATGGATATGGTGAGAGAAATGTATGAGAATGGAAGGTAGAGCATCATACTTTGAGAGCAGTTGAATTCCATGAAGGAAGAGAAGCAGTTGTTTTCTAACAAATTGTAGGAAATGGAGAGACAACTTCATATTGCAAATATGGACCTGGAAAGGATGCATGAGTTGGAGACACAACTCTTTCTTGCCAAGTAATCCTTAGTCAAGTATCAGCTTGAAGAAGAGGTAAATAATTCCAGTTTGTCTTCAATTTCCTCTAAGAATGGTTATATTGGTTCTTTTGAAAAACATATCAGAGGCATAAGTTCCAAGTTAATGTCCAAAATGGGCTATGAAGGAAAAGGATTGGGCAAACATGCACGGGGAATTGTTGAGCCAATAATAGTTGAGGAAAGGCCTAAGTATTTGGGTCTTGGCTATGGACAAGCTCATGGAGAAAGTTCCAAAGATGCCATGAAGGCCATTGAAACAGTTCCAAGAAGGAGTTTCATTTCAAGTCTTCTACCTTAAGAGTGTAAAGATTATATTCTTGGGGAATGCAATAGCTTGAAATATCATTTTCAGGAAGAAGGTGTTCATAAGAATACACTTGAACCATAGAGTTGTGGAAACTCTGAAACCATTGAAGAGGTTGATGGTGTTCCAAAGGGAGCTACTTCTTCATTTGATTCACCTCCTCATGAAGGCAATAAAGGTGAAAGAGAAAGGTATAAATATGGTTTTAACCATATTCCTTTTGATTATGTTCAGCATGGTAAATTTCCATATAAGTATGGGAAAAGAATTGCATGTTCCTTTTGTGGTTTGGATAACCATAATTTTTCTAGATGTTGGAAGAGCATGGCCACATACAGGAAACTTTTGAAGGAAAGGAAGCAAAAAGCTTAAGGTCCATTAGACAAAGCATATCATGTTGTCAAGAAGATGCCCATGCATTGCACTTACTGCCATAAGCAAGGACACATTGCTGAAAATTGTTGGAGTTTGAATCCAACAATGCTTCCACGAAACTTGAAGAAGGTGGAAAGAGAAAATGGCAGGAATGGAAAGAAAGATTCCATGATTGATGTGTTTCAGGATGATTCACATGTTGATACTGATGTGCAGACAAAGGTAGCACCTTTGAAATGGATTGGTAAGAAATGGTTATAGTTCTTATCCAATTAAAGGTTGCATGTCTATTGATATAATGCATCTATTTGCTAATAGAATACAGGTTACAGGGTTTTACCAAGAAGGTGAATGGAAAAGTTGAGTAGGAGACTCACTTTATTGTTGCAACATTATATTCATTTCAACTTCGAAAGTACAGTGTACTTAAGTGAAAGTTGAAAGGTGAAATGCATGCATAATCATGATAAGCATGATGACAGGGATGTTAATGATTTCCTTGTATTCTGAACATGTATGTGTGATTAACTTGAAGAGTTGATTGCTTTGTTTTTAAGGATGCATGTAATGTAATATCGACTTGGGAAAAGTTTATTTGGTCTCTAAGATGGAGATGATGATGAAGTGTTTCATCTTTGAAAAAGAATCCTAAAGTTCTTTTTCTACATGCTTGACTTGAAGGGTCAATTGTTTTAAAGGCATGTTTTATTGGTTTTTTATCTAGTCAATCATTTGTATGCAGATGTAAGACATGGAGGTAATTCACAAGATGTGAAATCTATTTCTTTTGATGAAGCAAGAGTTTAGGTCATCCAGTTGCTGTCTATAATCTTGTTGTTGCTAACAGTGGTTGTTGACAGTATGTCAAACAGGTACAAATGAAAATTTTGTGAAGCAGATGTAACTTCACATTGGTTTGAGCCACCTTCGATCAATGATCAAGGAAGAGAAGTTCAAACTACCTTATGTAACCTTCTCAGTAGGAGTTCAGCATTAAGTCAAGGAGGACAACAGTTCTTCCTAGGAGGACCAGCACATCCAGGAAGGAAATTGTTCAAAGGCTTTGGTTTAGAGGCACTATGCAAGGCAAGTGTATGGAGGCTGAAAGAAGAGGGTGACATACTCTCAGTTACTGTTCAGATCATTATATCAGTCTTTTGGAGTCCGAAAGCTTTTTAGTGGGAAGGCGTGATCCAAAATGGATCTAGCATAAACCTCTAAGTCCAAAAAAAATCTTCTTATAGAGGTAAAAATTTAAAAGGTGCTAAAATGGCACAAACGCATGTAAAATCCAATTCGGGTAAGCATAAGGGTCGAAAGCGGAGGATCATGGAGATGGATGCTTTATACACAAACCTTAATAAAGGAAATGGACCAATCGACGGTGCGTTAAAGGGGCTTGTCATATATATACATATATATATCGCATCGCAATCATATAAAGGGCGAAGTGTGCAGGACCGTAGAACTGAGCGATTGTGATATGCGATCACTGCAATATCACATCGCAAAACACCATGGAACAGTGGTTGGACCCCGGGGCTATTACAAATGCGAGCTAATAAAGCAAATGCGATAGGTAGCAAGTGGCGATTGGTGATCGGCGATGTGTATCGCATCGGAGCAGTCCACAAGATGTTGTATAGGCCTCGGGCCGTTGTGACTTGTTATTGCAATTAGGCTGATAAAGATATTGAAATGGCATATCAACCGTCAGATCTAGGAGCAGATCAATGGTCGGGAAATAATCACTAATCACAATCAGAGGTGTCAAATACCAGTGTGCGAGGAAGCGATTGGAGATCGGCGATGGTCATTGCATCGGAACAAACCATGAGTTGTTGAATGGACCTCGAGCCAATGCAATGTGCGATTGTGATATGCAATAAAGCACGGACCCAATGGGATTATAAATGCGACTGCATATAATTTGAAATCCGGATTTGCGGATTTTCTTTGATTTTCCATGTATTGGGTTTTTTTGGCCATACGCCTGTGCAATCGTGATTTGCGATGACAGGGCAAACCTGAGAGGGATATAGATGCGATTGAAGGCCATTTGAAGTCTGAGATTAAAGCTCATGATGTGTTTTGTGTGTGTTTTTGTGTGTATTTCCGTTATTTGGCTATTTCGGCCAGAGGAAGGGAAAGCGATCGGATGGCCATGCCCGCCGATTCCTTTCCATTTGTAAACAAATTCTTGTAATGAAATTGTTGGTCTTCAATGATGGAGGTGACTGTAACTGATGTATTACAAAAAGCACAGGGAGCTCAATTGACAGGGAGGAAAACGGTTGCTGAGATTCACATGGAGGTCGAGTGAACCACTGATAACACGGGAAGGCAGAGTTATGCTCAAGAGAAGCGCAGAGAAGCCCAAGAGGCTCAAAGATGCTTGAATGCTGAGTGTAAGCCCAGAGAAGGTAGTCTGCGGAGTCAGGGTGACTCAAAAATAGAGGGTAACTTGGAGGTCGAGCGAAAATAGAAGCTCGTGAAAGCTGAGAAGCCACCAGAGATTAGGGTGATGGCAAAGGGGTGATTTCCTAGAGAGCTGAGTGCAACAGAGTTGCAGAGCGCAGAAGGCCAGAGAGCCATAGATTCGCAAAGTGCCACCAGAGGTTGGGAGGACAGCGAAAGAGCCACCAAACGTTGGAGGCTTGACAAAGAGCCAAAAGCCAAGAGCCGAGAGCCGAGAGCCAAGAGCCAAGAGCCGAGAGCCAAAGCTGAGAGTCAAGAGCCAAGAGCTAAGGGCCAAGAGCCAAAAGCCGAGAGCCAGAGACGAGAGCCAAAGCTGAGAGCTAGAGCTGGGAGCTAAGAGTCAGAGCCAAGAGCCAGAGCTGAGAGCCAGAGCTGAGAGCCAAGAGCCGAGAGCCGGCAACTAGAGAGCCAAACAGCCAGGGATGAAGATGGAATTCTAAGCCCATTGGTTCAGTTGTAACCCAATGGAGTTAAGTGTAGCACTTGTAAAAGAATTGAAGCCATAATCCCAAAGAACCTAGTTGAGTTGACTAGAGCTCACGGAGGCATAGCCCAAGAGGTTTGGGTGAACTCCTAATTATATTGTTGCTATGTGTATGATGTTTATTTGTTGCATTGTTTCACTGTTATATGCTGCATATCAGTTTAAGCAAATAAACTTAAGGCATTTGGTCAGTTAACGGAAAACACAAGCATATACCTATTTCCAGTTCTTTTAATTCCTCAAATTATCAATCATAAGCTAGATCTTGGGAATATATAAGCTTTGGAGTGGGAGAGGTTCTTGTAAGCACAACAAGAAGCCTTTAGGCCCCATTTCAGATCACACAATTATAGAAGGATGATCATAATCCGATTTGGTCATCTGAAAGTATGGGTAACTAAGAAGTATGATGGGAGGAATGATCCACATGATCATTTGGCCAAATGGACTAAGGTATATGGAACAAAGCCGCAGCCAAAATGGGTGCATTTATTCTGTCACACTCTGGACATAATCCCTATGAATTGGTATTTGGAAACGGAGCTCCACCACGACACCGTGGAGTGGGATATCTTAAGAGAAGGGTTCATGAGGACATTTAGCTTTGAATATGGGTTCGAAAGCATTAATGAGGTGCTATAGGAGGTTAAGGCAATGATCTTCTGAATCCCGTAGGATCCTTTGGAATTGATTCAACCAGATTGGAGCACCCAGTTGTGCCATGCGTTGGAATGCTATAATATGACTATTGAAGCAGAGGATGAGGATCTAAGGAATATCAATATCCCAGAAGCAGAAGGCCATCACGAGGTTGAAGGACCACAGATAGAGAACCCGAATATCACTACGCCATTTAAAACTAGGTAAGTAAACATTGGCATAGAGGCAGAGCCAAAGTTTGCAAAGATTGGGGATTACTGGGATGATGCTACAGTAGATAAACTCGTTGAGTTTCTCCGTGAATATCAGGATTTATTCCCTACAATTATTTCGGACTTAAAAGGCATCATAAGCGATTTTGGAGTGATGAAAATAACTCTGAAACCAGACACGAAGCCTATTAAGAAAATTCCATATCACCTTAATCCCAAATACAAGGAAAAGGTTTGCTTGGAGTTGGACAAGATGCTTGAAGTAGGTATTATTGAACCAGTGGAGGAATTTGATTGGGTGAGCCCAATGGTAGTTCAGGAAAAGAAGCAGAAGGACGAAATAAGGATTTGCATAGATCTAAGAAAGCTTAACGATGCCTGTGTCCATGATCCTTTCTCGACACTATTTACTGACGAGGTCCTGGACAATGTTGGAGGACAGGAGGCCTATTCGTTTATTGATGGGTTCTCTGGATACCATTAGATCAATATCGCGCCAAAAGACAGGAGTAAAACAACCTTCGCGACGGAATGGGGTTGTTTTCAGTATATGGTGATGCCCTTCGGACTCAAGAATGCACCGACAATATTCTCTCGCGTAGTCATTGCGGCGTTCAAAGAGTTTATTCACAAATTTTTGTAGGTCTGTTTCAATGATTAGACAGTGTTTGGGCTAATCAAGCACTGTGTAGATAGTCTGTGCTTAATGTTGGATACATGTCGAAGGTATTAGATTGCGCTGAACTTGAAGAAGTGCTTGTTTTGTGTCCCTTTTGGGATTTTGTTGGGTCATGTGGTATGTAGGAAAGGACTCATGGTGGACCCTACCAAGATCGCAGTAATAATCAATTTGGAAGCCCCAAGGAGTGTTAAACAGCTACGCACAATGTTGGGCCATACCAGGTATTATCGAAAGTTCATCAAGGCTTATGCTCAGATTACCGCGCCCATGGAAAAGTTGCTAAAGAAGGACACTACATTCTGTTGGAATGAAGAATGTCAGCACAGTCTAGATGTCTTGAAGGAGAAAATGGTTACCATGCCGATCTTGGTCTTCCCAGACTGGAAGAAAGAATTCCATGTGCACGTTGATGCCTCGTGTATTGCGTTGGGAGAAGTGCTGACACAGGCTGGTGAAGGAGAACTAGATCACCCTATAGCATTTGCAAGCAGGAAAATTGTCAAAGGCTAAGAAGAATTACTCCACAACAGAGCACGAGGGATTGGACATGGTGTACGCGATCCAAACATTCAGGCACTATCTATTAGGTGGAAATTTCAAGACGTACACAAACCACTCCGCCTGCAAGTACCTAGTCAATAAGCATGTGTTGGGGGGGAAATATGCAGATGGTTGTTGTTATTCCAAGAATATGATTTGGAGGTAATTGTGAAACCAGGAACGCTAAATGCAGGACCTGACCATCTGTCACGCATTGAGACAGGGGAGGAGCCTACTAATTTGGAGAAAGGGTTGCCCGACGCACAACTCTTTGCGGTGCATGTAGCGGACAACCACTTTGCAGACATTATCCATTTTTTTACCACAAGAACAACTCTAGAAGGCTACATGAGTTAGCAGAAGAAAGAGATGGTGGTGCGCACGGTTGATTTCTCAGTAATTGTAGGCCATTTGTAAAAGATGGGATTAGACAAGATACTTCGACGATATGTGCCCGATTTTGAACAAGATAGTATCCTCGCTAAACTCATGGAGGAGCTGCAAGAGGAAATTATGAAGGGAAAGCAATAACACAGAAGATTTTGCGTGCTGGGTTGTGGTGGCCGATGCTACATAAAGATCCTAAAGCATATTGTAAGGCATGCGATGCATGTCAAAGGACAGGTAGTCGTCACGGAGGGATGAGTTATCGCTGAATCTGCAGTTGCCATTGCAACCATTTGAGAAATGGGCAATTGATTTTGTAGGACCGATTCAACCCCCAGGTAAGAAAACAAGTGCACGCTACATCATCACCACGACAAAATATTTGACCAGATGGGTGGAGGCACAACCTGTGAAGGACTGTACAGGGGCAACAACAACAATTTTTTTTTTTTGAATATGTCTTGACCAGGTTCGGTTGCTCGAAGGTATTGATAAGTGACCTCGGTACACATTTTCTTAATGAAACGATCAACACACTAACAAAAGAGTTCTAGGATTACCATAAGAAAAGTACACCATATCATCCTCAGGCCAATGAAACAATTGAGGCTTTCAATAAGATATTGGAGAATGCGTTGATGAAGATTTGCAATGCATAGCGGAATGATTGGGACGTGCGCGTAAAAATGGTGTTATGTACATACAAAAGTACTTGCAAAAAGCTAACAGGATAGACGCCTTTCTGAATGGTTTATCGTGTAGAAGTTGTAATGCCGATGGAATATATCGTGCCTAGTCTATGCATAGTGGCTTTCACAAGAAGGATCCTTAGAAGAGTGGCTCGCGTAGCTAATGGAGCTCGTAGAATATAGGTTTTTGGTTGGATTCCATCAACAGGTTCAGAAGGAACGCGAAAAATCTTAGCATGATCGACACATCAAACTGCGCACCTTCAAGGTAAATGACTTGGTTTTATTATATGATAGCAAGTTTTCTAAGTTTCCAGGAAAGTTTCAGATGCACTGGCTAGGGCCATATGTTGTCAAAGAAATTACAGATGGTGGCGCAATTCAACTTACAAAGTTGAATGGAGAACCATTTCCAAGAAGGGTAAATGGAAGCTGGTTGAAGCCATACACAGGGGATCTAGCTCAATGACTACATGATGGCAGGATAGTCTTAGCACTCCAGGCAGCTGCAAGGGAGCGCGGGACTATAAAATACACTGCCCAGTTGGTGGAACTATGTGAGGCTGCATGGAAAAGGGTAATGTCACAGTATCAGAAGGTGCACGAAGGGAGCTGCACTATGGGGAGAGATACTGTGCAACACAGCCAGAAAATGACCGTTACAGTCATTGTTCATGATTTGACAGCCAGGAGACGGTTAAGAGGAGCGGGGGGGGCCGAGCGGAATTTAAGGATAAAATCTTTGAAGATTTGCCACCAAATCAACATTTATGGATGGATTTTGGGAGGAACGGTCAAATTTGAATTCAAATTCACCTATAAATTACACGTGGCCATCCAGCAGAGAACACTTTGCATCCTTAGAATTTTTGAGTTGTGCTGTCCATTGTTTATGAATCCTCAGTTTTTTTCCGATTTAGTCGCTAGCTCTATGTTTGATACATTGGCTAAGGATACCAGGAGTTTATCCTCAGCACTATGTCCGGGCCAGGTGAGACTGCAAGCACCAGAGAAACTATTTCCTCCGAGGGAGTGGCTCTGAAAGTTGTAAGCATGGAGGCTCCAGCTCCTATGCCTACGATGCCGAGGTCACCTAGGCTGAAGCCTACACCAGTGCATGAAAATCCCAAGCCCAAGAAAGACAAGAAGAAGAGGCCAATGCCGGTGCACAAGTCACCGAGGAAGCACTCTACTACCCAGGCCTAGAGGAAAGATAAACAGTCGGCAAAGGATAAGGAGAAAGTTGTATATTTGGAGGTCGAAGAGGGCGTAGAGGATATAGATGTCGAGGGTGTGGATCCCATCTCCAAATTGTCGAATTACATCCCTCCACGTAAGGGAAAGGTGAAGGTCACTAAGGACCCAGATGCGGCAAAATTCCTCATAAATACGCCCCTACTACCAGAAAGTATCACCTTTGAAGGCCCGCGCCTAGCATGGATTCCCCATTTGAAAATGGAAGACTGGGATTTGGCAGACCATGAGAGGTTCCCCCACCTTGCGACGAAGAACTACATGAAGTGAGTGTACTATAAAGAATCCAATGTCACCACGTTGGAGCCAGTCGAGTGGATTTGTGGAGTGAATCAGTCGGGGTTGTTGAACCTGCTATGGGTGCCCCACTACCACCACTCCAACATCAATATCATTGTTATCAAGAAATTGCTGACCTTGGTACATGATGGATGTTTGTGGCTAAGCGCACTGATCCCAATCACAAACATGCTGATTCATCGAATCATGCTCCTACCACATTTAGGCTTGAATCTAGACAAGGAGTTTGGCGGAAAAGCCAGTGAGCATGACCTGGTAGAGAGGATGAAGGAAAAGTTCAAGCTAGTTAAGAAGCTGCACAGGTACTCCATCACGTCTATCACCGACCCCACGGTGCAAATTTCCATGTAGATCCTCACTAGAAAGGTCATGAGGAAATGCCATGCAGACGAGGTTCCGGTGCCAATTATCTCATTAGCTGCACAGTACGAGGAAGGCATGCAGTTTAACTGGCCGCGCTACCTCTACAACAAGTTCCTTGCAAATTTTCGCGAGGCTCAAGATGAGAGAAAAGCCTTCCACTACGCGTGGTTTTTTCTCTCCATCATGCCAGTAGCCTTAGAGCTGTCGGAGGATAGCCAGTTTCCTCCCTTAGAGAAAGGATTGCCGGAGGCTACACAGTTTGCCTCCCTTTGGGCCACAAAGGACTCCGTGTGGGTCATGGAGACAAAAGTTTTCTGGGTGTTGATGGAGGCGAGCATTTGCATGGCCATCAACCAGAAGCCATGGTTGTCCCTAACTGTGTTTGAGCAGTTATCAGAGTACGCGAAGTTTAAGGCAGACTTCCACTACATATATATTAGGGTGTGGAAGGATCCGCAACAGAAGTGGTTTGATCTGCCTTATCTTACCATAGATGATGCCATTCAAGAGGTTATCAAGCAATGGCCAGCAAAATGGCTTTATCCATCCAATCTGGCCACAGGAACTAGCAAAGGCGTGAGGGGTTTCGCAGAGAAAAATAAAAAGGAGGCAACAAAGCAGGCGATCCAGCAGTTGGGCGAGAAACGAAGGAAGGAGGTCGAGGAGAAGGCCCGGCTGGAAAAAGAGCATGTTGCAAAGTAGCAAGAGCAACAGGAACATCGTGACTCTGAGCGGGGCGGTAAATCCCCTTTGTCCTAGACCGAGGAAGAGGAACAGTCAAAGCAGGGAGGTGGTGAAGATGAAGAACAGAGCACTCCATTCTGGGTGAAGAGGTACAGGGAACAGTAGAAGGAGGGGCCCTGGAAGAAGTTGAAAGCAACGAAGCCACCACTGGATCCCATCATGCTCACAGAAGGTGATCTCGATGAGATCGAAGATAAAGTGTGCAATACCACAGCAAAACTGTTGCAACAGTTTGAACAGAAGCACCTGCAGTTGTTAGGAAATCTTTAGAAGGATCTGAACGAGCTGCAGATCCAGATCAACAAGATCTAGGTGGGCGTAGGGTAGGTGAGCGCCGCATAGACGAGCTTGGCACCAAGGACCAGTGAGGTTGCAGAGATGGTCAGATCAGTCGATCTTCGGGCAGTTGCGCTACCCGAAGGATCTTTGAGTGCAGAATCAGCCGATGACAAGGTCATCGTAAGTACTCTAAAGAATATTGGCCTCAACCTCGCAACGCTCCCCAATGAGTATCTTCACACGCTGCAGACAGGTGTGACAGCGGAGTTACGAGCGCAGGAGTAGCGCACTCTTAGCTTAATCAATAAATATCAGGTGAACAATGAGAAAATTTTCACCGAGAAGACAGAGGCATTGAAGGAAAAGGAGACAATCTAGGCATAGAGCGCCCAACTAGTGGCCACAGTGGCAGAAGCATGCAGGATAGTGTCGGAGTTGCACATACCAGAGGAGGCACCGCTTGAGGCCAAGATCAAGAAACTTGCAGCGGGTGTCCGTGATGCTAAGATAGAGGTGGCCCAAGTTCAGTTCGAGCTCAACCTGAAAATCATAGAACTAGAGCTCAGGTCACAGCCTTCGACCCTGCTAGAAGTTAGGGAACAACATGAAGCAGTTGTTAAGGATGGAATAGCTATTGTCGATGCCGCGATGGTGGACTGCATAGCGTTATTTGAGCAGGACATGGAAGTAGTGACGACCCTACAGGAAGATCCAAACCTACAGAGATTAAAAACAAAGACCCACGAGCTTTAGCAGTAATACGACGAAGTGCGCACGACGACACGCATAGTGGCTATAGCACGACACCTCGCTAAGTTGCAGGAGGGGAAGCAACTCCTTGCACAAGCGGAAGCCACGGAGAAAAAAGAGGCAGTCCTTAAGGCGCAGTTGGATCCTTGGTTGGAAGAATCCTACAAAGTCTCTCCCAACATACGGGAAAAGTTGGCGAACCTCCATCTTACACAACAAAAGATTAAGCAGGACAACGAAGAACTAGCCACATAATAGCTAGTCGAATAGGTGAAACAGTATCAGTGGTGCAAGTGAAGTTGGTGGATATTTGCAGCAAGATCTCTGCGCCATCTGAGTGACTCGAGGGCGAGTCATGATCTTTGTGTTGGGGGGTTGTTGGGATGGGGTCCCTTGGGTTAGTTTTGGGGAAAAATCCCAAATTTGGATGTAAAAAGATGTAAAGTCTCCACAAGTTGTGGTCACGGAGCGCGTAGCTAGTTAAGAGTCAAAAAGGGTTTTACCATTCTTTTATGTAACTTGAGTCAGCTTTTGAAGATCTACCCATGGTCCGTGGACCATGGGATTGTATAAATAGGTGTGTCTTAGGAATGCCTAAAAATAAAAAGGGAAGAAGTCTATGGGTACGAGCGAAGAAGTCTAGCACAGAAGTAGAATTCTTAGAGCAGGGAAAGGCTCTATATCTGAGTGCGCAAATGCCTAAGAGTAGTGTCCGTAGTTGAGTGAGTGGACCCCTACAACTGAGTGCGTAGGGAAGTTTTGAGTTTGTAAGCTTAACTGAATATCAATAAAGAAGATTGTTGCAAAATTCCTATGTTTTATCTATTAACTTCTGTTATGTATGAATGAACTTATGCTATCATGAATAATGGCTTTATGAAATAATGATGTATTGATATGCAAAATTACTTGTTCTACATTGTTATCTGAACGAAATTAATGTTAAGTGATTATGTGAAGATTATAACACTTTCTATTAAAGTTATCGAACACTTAAGTAGATCTGAGCAAATAATGGTCTAAGGGTAATCTATGGTGCATGTAAGTAGCTAATTTGCTTGTTCAGGGTCTGCAAAATCTAGTTGTAGATCTTTGCAGAGGTCTAGAGGCTTATTAAGGAAAGTTCATCAATAAGCCATAAAGGCTTATCGATCTGCGCGAAGGCAGATCTAGGTCACCAAAAGGACATCACACTGATATTTGGGTGTGGAAACTTGGTTCCAACATCCCCCCATACTGCTTGGGGTGAGACTTCAGTCCGCCCACCACGGATTGATGCCGGAAGGTCCAGTAGTGTAGGGAGTTGTTTGGTGCAACTAAATTCGAACCTGGGTCAGGACCCCCGAAGCCAACAAGGTGCATGCACAATGTGGTGTTATATGTCGTGTGTGATTGTATGCGTGTGGTGTACACTATGTGTATGTATACATGATTGAAGAGAAGAAAAGTATTGGGAGCTTTCCAGATGTGGCAATTGACCTAGTGTGTGTGCAAAAGGATAAAAGACAAAGGTAGAAGCAAAGAACTGATTGAAAGATAAGTATCAATGTTTTATTTTCTTATTAATTATGCATGTGATTTATGACTCTTATTAATGATGGTTGCATGTGATTTATGATTCTGACGTATGATGGTTGAGTTTGAGCTAACTTGATGTGATACATTTATACATGACAATTTGATCGAAGAGCTAGTTTGAGTTGTTGTTATAGGAAGTAAACATAATTGCAATTTTACCTTATTGACAGGCCAATGATGAGGTATGATTTGAAGTTATTTCAATTTATTTTGAATATAATTGTATTTATGTGCTTGGTATAGGAGATCATGGTTGAAAATTCTTGGTTTGGGTGGTTAAAACTAACTACAAGAATTAACAACAACAGTGAAAGGAATTGGAACATGCAGCAGTATATTGGTAAAATATTTAAGAGCAGGGCCATTGTGGGACACTGGTACCCAATAGTGAGCATTGATTACCATGAGCATGTTATGACCAATATGATGGTTTTGAGGCAAGGATATGCCTTGGTTTTTTGACTTTATGATGCGAGGAAACATTTCCAAGGGATGGATCACCTGGGAAAGGGGATGTTGGGGAACTTGGAAGGTGGGTGACTACGCAAAAGGGGGTGACCGAATTTCTTGAGGGACTATGCAGTAGAGAAGGGAAGTCCAGGGAATGAAATTTTTTTGGCATTAACATTGCTAGATGGAATCATAAGCACATTGGCAGTGTGCCCTGGAATAATGAGACGATAATTGTTCACTGAGAGAACAAGTAGCGCAAGGATCATAACGCTAGACATTAGATGCAGGTTTGACTTTGGTACTGGATTCTGGACTTCCTGGGAATGAGGTGAATCCTGGCACTAATTTTGAGGGTGGAGGTGTGAGTCTCTGGATTCCCTTATTGTGGATGCAAGCATCGTATCCTTTTATTTGTTGGTAAGAGAAAATGTGCATATGTGTATATGTGCATATTATTGTAAATATTGTATTGAGATGTGGTTATAAAGCTCCATAGATAGTATGGTTATCTTTTGAATGATGAAAATGTGCATAAGCATATATGTGGTTGATATTGTAAATATCGTAATGAGTTGTGTTATAAAGCTCTAATAAATGGTATGATTGTCATTTTTTCAACAATGGTCATCATAAATACTACAATGAGCTAGGCTATAAAGCTCCATGGGAAGTAGGTTTTATTTCAATGGTCTATTGGTCATAGGTGTCATAGAACACATAGGACAATGTTCCCCTAAGGGGGATGATTTTGTAACAACCCCAAGGTTAAAAGTTCATGTAATAAAGTTAATAAAGGAAAAACTAAGTTTCTCAGACAGAACACCAAAGGACACCGCTCACAAACAGATCACAGATCAATACACTAGTATTTTGACGTGGTTAAAACCCTCAAAGAGGGAAACAGTCCACGGCCTAAGCCAACGCGGCCACTTCAGGCAATTTATTGATAAAAGAATGAAAATTTACATATGCTTCTCTCATAGACGGATTACCCTACAAATGACCCTCCATGCTCTTTAAATAGAGATCATGGACCAATCAGGTCTTAAGCCACGGATCAAGTGTCGGTAATACCGAGGAGAGAATGAACCGTCGGATCACTACATATCGTGACCGTCAGATTGTAAGTTACAAAATGTACATAGTAAAGAAACACATTTTACCTAACTCTATACTAGACCAAGTTGTACTTAACTATTTCCTATGTGTCGGAATATCCTAACATCCCCCCTTAAGAACAACTTGGGATAGGATTGAAGGATTTAAAAATATGACACAATAGGAGAAGGAAGGAGGCACTAGAGCCTATCCCCCCTTAGTGACAACTTCTTGAACTCCAACCATAAATCCAAGTTTAGTGAACTTCGCCTCTGTGAGAGCCTTTATAAAGATGTCTGCAACTTGATCATCTTTTGAACAATATTGCACTTCAAGAACATGGTCATGAATGAGCTTTCTGATGAAGTGCATGTGCAGTTCAATGTGTTTGTTGCGCTGATGTTGGACTGGATCTTTGCATAGTTTAATGGCACTTTGATTATCACACCAAAGTGTAGTCGGATGCTGCTGCTGAAAGCCAAACTTTGACAGGATCTGACGAAGCCACAAGGCTTCCTTACTAGCTTCTACGACACCATGATACTCTGCTTCTGCTGAAGAAAGAGAAATGGCACCTTGTTTCTTGCAAGCCCATGTAATAGGTCCTGAACCAAGAGTGAACACATAACCTGCAGTAGACTTCCGATCATCAGGGTCACCAGCCCAATCGGAATCAGTGAAACCAACCAATAGAGGAGATGCTTCGGCACTGTAATGAATCCCAAACTGAACTGTACCTCGAACATAACGAAGTATTCTTTTAGCTGCTTTCCAATGAATTTCACGTGGGTTTTGCATAAACCGAGCAACAAGGCCAACAACAAAGGAAAGGTCAGGACGAGTATGGGTTAGATACAAAAGTTTTCCTACAAGTTGACAGTATAAGGTAGCATCAACTTCAGGAGAAGTACAAGTGACTGAAAGTTTGACTCCAGACTGAAAGGGAGAAGGGGCTGGCTTACAGTCTTCCATGTGAAAATGGCGTAGAATATCATAGGCATACTTGGACCGAGAAAGGGAAATACCTTCCTTGGTTTGCAAGACTTGAAGACTGAGAAAATAATGTAAGTGTCCTAAGTCTGTCATTTCAAACTTCCTTTTAAGGCTAGACTTCACATGGTTTATAAGGTTGGGATCACTACCAGTTAGGATAAGATCATCAACATAAAGAACAAGAATGATAAGAGACTTGCCCACTTTCTTGGTGTAGACAGTATTGTCAGAATGACACCTAGAGAAGCCAGATTCTAAAAGAAAGTTATCCATTTTGGCATACCAAGCTCAAGGAGCTTGCTTGAGACCATAAAGGGATTTCTTAAGCCGACATACAAGGCTGGAGTCTGTTTGTATAAAGCCAATAGGTTGTTCCATATAGATTTCTTCATGCAAGTCCCCATGCAAGAAGGCGGATTTAACATCCATCTGATGGACTTCCCATTTGAAAGAAGCAGCAAGGGAAAGAACAAGGTGGATAGAGTTCATTTTGGCAACAGGGGAGAAGGTTTCAGTGTAGTCAATGCCTTCAACTTGTGAAAAACCCTTAGTAACAAGACGAGCTTTATGTTTATCAACTTTCCCATCTGGTCCATACTTGGTTCTGTAAACCCATTTGCATCTAACAAGTTTTCGTCCCTTTGGTAGAGGAACAAGATCCCATGTATCATTTGCCAATAATGAATGATATTCTTCATTCATAGCTGCTTCCCAATCTGGATGGCCTGAAGCTTCTGCAAAGGTGTCAGGACATAATTCACTGAAGCTTGAGCCAGTAAAGAAGAGGCTCTCTCGAACTGAGAACGTGTACGTCGCTGATCTGTAGGATCACCGGCAAGATCACCTGCTGCATCCCGAGTAGCACGAACCCATTTTGGAAGCTGAGGAGCTGAAGGAGGATCCTGAGAAGGTGGGGGAGGATTTTCATCCTCGTTTTCATCATCTGAAGAAAAAATATTTTCAAAAGTAGAAGAGATAGGGAGAGGTGGCACATCCGCTGAACTAGGCTCGCAGGCCGATATATTTTCAGCAAACTTTACATCTCTTCTAATGATAACATTTTTGGACTTAAGTGGAATAAGTCTATATCCTTTGACATCTTTAGAATATCCAACAAATATACATTTTTCACTCTTAGGTTCTAAAGCTTTATGTTTCTCATCTGGAATATGGGCCCATGCTTCACTTCCAAAAACACAAAAGTGACTTACATCTGGTTTAATTGAGCTCCATGCTTCTTCTGGAGTGATATTCTTTAAAACCTTAGTAGGAGTGCGATTTATTATGTAATTTTCACAGTTAATTGCTTCTGCCCAATAATTAAGACTAAGTCCTTTAGATTGAAGCATACAATTAGCCATTTCCTTTAAGGTGCGATTCTTCCTTTCAGCTACACCATTTTGTTGTGGACTATATGGAACAGTATGTTGCATTTGAATTCCATTCTCAATGCAAAAGTTGATGAATGTGTTTTTAACATATTCTCCGCCATTATCAGATCTTAGCTTAAGAATTTGATGTCCAGATTGTTTTTCAACAAAGGCCTTAAAGGCCAAGAACATGTTAAATACTTCACTCTTGAGTTTTAAGAAGTATACCCAAGTGCGTCTGGAGAAATCATCAATGAAAGTTAAGAAATACTTGTAGCCAGAGAATGAAGCAACTAGAAGTGGACCACATAAATCACTATGCATGAGCTGTAAAAGGGCTGAGGCGTGCCAAGAGGCACGTTTTTCAAAATTGTCCCGATGATGTTTTCCGAGTACACATCCAGAACAAACACCATCTCTGCAAGATACCATTGGAAGACCTGTCACCACATTTTCTTTACATAGATTCTGAAGAGAGCGATAGTTTAAGTGACCAAATCGCTCATGCCAAAGTTTTCTCACTTCATCATTATGAGCAACAAATACTGAGGGAAGATTTGATGACCCAAAGTTGTGAAACTTATACAACCTTGTAGAATCATCAGCAATGCCAGTAGCTAAAATCTGTCTAGGATCTCTTAGGTCCTTAATTACAACATCGTGAGGTGAAAATTCAACGATTTTACCTTCACCTGAATGGGTTATCTGATATACAGATAGAAGGTTTCAGGATAAGGTTGGAACACATAATACATCATTAAACTGACCATTGTCTAGATGAACAGTTCCAATCCCTACAACACTAAGAGATCTATCATCACCAACATATATATTTTTGGTGTTACAATCATTTAAAGAAGAAAACATGGCTTTGTTTTTGGCCATGTGATAAGAAGCTCCAGAATCAATGAGCCACTCATGAGAATGAGAAGAAGAAGATACATTTAGTGCATAGCCAGACCGAGATGCTTGACAACCACATGCAGAAAGTGTCATTCCTGAAGATGAAGTTGAAGTTGAAGATTGCTCCAAATGGATGTTATGCTTCTTCATTGCTGCTTCCAAGGCTTCCATCTTCTTAAAGCATTTGGATTCTAAGTGGCCATCTCGATTACAAAAGTTGCAATGTCTATCAGTCTTCTTCCATTTGTTTTTATTTGTCTTATCATTCTGTTGAAATGATTTTTCATTTTGAGGCGGAAATTGCTTAGGACCCTTGTTTGGTTTAGGACCATTCCTTTTAGGATACGACTTCTTAGGATTCTTTGAATTTGGTTGCTGCTGGGTGGCTAACACTTTCTTAGAAGAGTTTCCAAGATGAAGAAGACCAAGGTGTAAGAGTTTTTCTTGTTCTCTTATTAAAGAATCACAAAAGGAATCAAAGGAAGGGGACTTGTAGGTTTGTCCTTGAGAAATGAAGGCTTCTCTTGTAGAATGGAAGGTGGAAACAAACACAGAATAGGCTGGTCCCAACTTAGTAAGAATGGAGTAGATAAGGCTACTATCTTCTTTCTTAACCTTAACACCTTCCAAGAGAAGTCTAAGGGTCTTGAACTTGGACAAAAAATCTTCAATGCAAGAAAAATTATTGGGGTCCAATCTAAGCAATTCATTTTCAAGTTGATGGGCTTTAAGTTCATTTTTAATTCCAAAGACTTTAGTAATCTATTTCATTGCTTCATCAGGAGTATCAAGTTCTGCAATATGGAATCTAAGATCTGGAGAAATAGACATCCCTATCCACCCACGTGCTTGGTCTTGCCTATTTTCCCATTTAGCTACCTTGTCTTCATCTTTCGGTTTGGTCTCTTGCCCTGTGGCTATTCTGTAAAGACCTTAGTTGGTGCTGTCAAGAATAACTTGGCATGGACTTTCCATTTTTAAAAAAACTGAAGCTATAGATGCTGAAACTAAGTGTTTCAATGGAACGATCTCGAAAAATTAGGCTGTTTAAAAAAAAACGGTTCTGAAAACGGCTTCCGGATGAAGAAGTTATGGCTTTTTGAAGAAAATTTGATGAAGTCGCCGATGAAGTGTGGGAATGTGCGGAAATGAAAAATCCGCCCACACAAAATGGAGACTTGAACCCAAGACCTCTACTCTCATAAATTAGCTTTGCACCAAGTGAGCTATACAAAGAGAGAGAGAGAGAGAGCGAGGGGTTGATGCTTTGGGTTGCGTGCTTGCTTTGAGAAAGCACTTTTTCCCTACAAAACAAAAAACACAAAACCCAACACGGACATACAAAAAAAACGAACCTTATGGCTCGAAGTTAGCTTTAGCCGGAAACTAAATATTTTCCTCAAACTACAAATAAACACTGTATACCTCCAGATCTTTAGGTTGCGTGCTTGCTTTGAGAAAGCTCTTTTTCCCTACAAAACAAAAAACACAAAACCCAACACGGACATACAAAAAAAACGAACCTTATGGCTCGAAGTTAGCTTTAGCCGAAAACTAAATATTTTCCTCAAACTGCAAATAAACAATGTATACCTCCAGATCTTAAAAATGACGCAACTAGGGCTACCGGAAACCTTTTCACGTGAAACGAAAGGGGTTCCTCACTGCAACAGATGCTCCCAACACAACAGATCAGTCCTCTCGGCCCGAAAGCAGTCAGAAATAGTAGATCTAGGAAACGGTAGTCGGATGCAGTTCTACCGACTTCAGATTTGGATCACCAATGGACACAGCCCTCAAATAGCTCTGATACCATGTAGGAATTTATAGGGTAAGTTCCTCAGACAGAACACCAAAGGACACCGCTCACAAACAGATCACAGATCAATACACCAGTATTTTGACGTGGTTAAAACCCTCAAAGAGGGAAACAGTCCACGGCCTGAGCCAACGCGGCCACTTCAGGCAATTTATTAATAAAAGAATGAAAATTTACATATGCTTCTCTCATAGACGGATTACCCTACAAATGACCCTCCATGCTCTTTAAATAGAAATCATGGACCAATCGGGTGTTAAGCCACGGATCAAGTGTCGGTAATAACGAGGAGAGAATGAACCGTCGGATCACTACATATCGTGACCGTCGGATTGTAAGTTACAAAATGTACATAGTAAAGAAACACACTTTACCTAACTCTATACTAGACCAAGTTGTACTTAACTATTTCCTATGTGTCGGAATATCCTAACAAAGGTCATGTGACACGCATTCCAAGTTGAATGTTTGGAAAAACATCCTAGTGGGTGTTCATTTCGGTTTATTATGGCTAAGGGGAAATTGGAAAAGGAATTAGAAAGGGATTTAAAATGGAAAAGGGGCATTAATTGGCATTTATTTATGAAAATAATGGAAAATAGAAGAAAAGGAAGGTGAAAGGTCACAAGTTTGCATAATGAAGGAAATTGAAGGAAAAATAGAGGAAATTGAAGAAAATAGATGCCTCAATGATAAAAAGGCTTTTGAGGATTAGTTCACAAACTTTTGGCAGTTCAACTTTAGATCTCTCTCTCATACTCTTGCACACTTAGAGCATTCTTGGAGCACTCTAGCATTGGAGAAAGGAAGGCAAGGGAAGGACAAGAAAGAAAAGGAAAGCAAGGGTCAAACAAGGAAAAGTTGGATCAAGCAGCTACAACGGGATTTCTTTGTAGGTATTGAGTTGCATGTATGACTTCCTTGCTAGTTTTGGGATGCATAGTACATGCATGTGTGTATTTGATTATCTTACTATCATTGGCATGGGGTTTTTTAGGTGTGACAATGGTTTCAACCTTGTCTTTCCATTTCCCCATAGCCATGGTGTGATGGTTTATTTTTTTCTCTTGGTTGAGCTTTTGATTATTGAATGGTTTTGCAACTGGGTGAGGCAATCTCGGGAAAATTCCCAAGGGCTTAGGAATCCCTTGACTGGTTTTGGTGGGATTGTGATAAAGCTTGATGGTGGAGACATGTAAATTCCTCAAGGTATTGGTGAAGAAATCTATAGGAATCAAAGCTTGTTTAGTGCCTAGTGATCCATTGACCACTTTTGGCGGGATTGGAGTAAAGCTTGGTAGTATATGTTCTTGTTTTGGGCCTAGTGATCCCTTGGCCAGTTTTGGTGGGATTGCGGTAAAGCCTGGTTATGTAGATGCTTGTTTCAGGCCTGGGAGTCCCTTGACCTATTTGGAGGGATTGCAGTAAAGCCTGAGGAAGCCCTGATTGTTTTGTTGTGAGTCCCACATTCATTCTTTGAATATGGCATGAGGGTGATTGGATGAAAGAAAGATTCGATTCAGCCCAATTTATGGTTGGGTGTTACGTGGAAGTCCCTGACTTCGTTGGATTTTGCATATGTTAATAAGATCTCTTTTTCTCTTGTATTTCATGAGTATTTGTAATTGTTATTATGTGGCTTTGATGGGTGACATATCATGGTTATTATTCTGGTTATATGTTATTTATAACCATGGCTCTTGACATATTTTGATTTGTTGATGAATGGTTAATGAATGCATAGCCTAAGAAATGTTATTGTAGCTATAATGAGAGAGAATTAGATCTTCTTGATGATTTTCAGATAAGTATCAAACCCCTATGTTCATATATGCATTCATGACCTATAGATTACATGTTATCAATATGTTTGAAGAAATGAATTTCATGGTTAGGCTTGGTTAGGTCAAGTATTTAAGAAAATTTTGTATGAATGTCTTTGTCTTGATGTCATTTATTATTCTAGAAAACCTCACTGAGATCTCGGTAGTGGTCTGGAGGCTGACCTAGAATTTAGGCTTGAAATCTAGGACTGCATGCTCTGAACTAAACTTTTTGGGCTGCAACAGCTATGATGTAGGCTTGTGGGAGCGGTTGAAGGCTTCCAACCGCATGGATGACTTTCTGTGGGAGAAGTTGGGAGCCTAGGGATGTAAAAATGAGGTCTAACTCAGGGTTCGACCACCTAGGTTGGTTGTTTAGCACCTTAGTGACCTGTAGCTCCTATAGGAGGTGTCAAGTGGCCAGTTTTTTATCATTAGTTGGTCGCACTTCCTTAAGAGGATCTACGAGGTCAGGTCATGTCATATTAGCTCTCTATCTGATGTTTATCCCAACATATCAGTAAAAGTGAGTAAATATGGGAGAAGCGTGTTACATCCATCAATTGAACAACTACCCAATGAATATAATAAAGTAGCGCCAATAGAAATATACATATGGTTATGGAGCTTTTCCACATCTTAAAACAACATGTCACTGAGTCCAAAAATAATTCAATTGTCGCATATATATTATCTTTGATTAGAATGATATGCCTTATATGTTAAATGTGTGAAATTTTAAATGTATTGTTTGAATGATGCGGGCGGAAAATATTATGCATGCTATTTGGGGACCGGTTGTAAACCAATGGTTTATATTAAAAATGAGAGCCGATATGATTTGGGATAACTACATTTGAATTTGTTATAACAATATACTATGGTTATAAAAATGGGGCCGCAACCTCTACTGGCTCAACCCTGAGCTGTAGAGCCCCCAATGTTATATATAAGCAAAATTAATACCACTACACCACAAGTAATGTGGTTGTAAAGTGTAGGGTGTTGAAATCCTTTTGAATTGTTCATTTCTGTGTTTCTTTTGTAAATAAAGTGTGTTATAGCTTGGTTGTTGTAGCAACCAAAGGAGTTCTTTGGTGGCATTTTAGAGGCCACTTCCTAGCAGTAGAGAGCTCATTTGTAGCATGATTTTGGGAGGCATTTTTGCTTATTGTAATCACAATTTTGGGGAGAATATTAAAGAGGCCACTCGCTAGGATGAAGGACCTAAAGACGTAGTCCACACTAGACAAAATATGTTATCGATTGGTTTTTTTCCCATTTTCTTCTTGTCTCAATATTCTATATTTTGTTTTAATTTGTAGCTTAATTTAAGTCTTTCTTGCTTGATTTAAGTTAATTCTTGGTTTAATTTTTGTCATTCATGCTTGAATATTTTTACAAGCCAAGTCACTTTAAAAGATCCTAGATCAAGTGGTACTAGATAAGATTTGATTGTTGTTTGTGAGAGTGCATGATAACCAAGAGAAAATTATAGCAAGGTGAAGGAACACTTGTTGAAGGCAATCTAGAAACTGGATCGAGAAGCTTTACTCGAAGAAGACATATTTTGTCACACGAGGGAGAGCATAATCATTTTTGTTTTGAGAAAGAATTTCATGAAGATTTCATGGAAATGAAGGCCATGGTTGACGAAATATATCAGGAATGGAAGGAGTTTATAGAGGGAATCTCGTTAAAAAATGAAGTTAAAGATAAGGGAAATGAACACGATTCAAAAAATACTCCTCCTCCTTCTCCTCTTTCAAGTCATCCTCATTCTCATCCTCGTTCTCCTCCTCCATCTCCTCATGGGAAATACGCTCTAAAGAAGCCATTGATGGAGATGGATATTACGTTCGACATGCCAAATTATGATGGTGAGGTTAATGCTGAAAATATTGACAACTGGATTCACCAGATGGAAGTCTATTACTATGCGTAGTAGATCATTGATGACAAGGTAAAAATATTTCCTCATGGTTCAAATTTATGCCAGGATCGAAACAACAATTCTATCCTTTGGCACATGAATAGAATGAAAAACTCTATGGCAACGTAAAGGCCAAAACGTGCAAAAATTTATGACGAATTTTAGGAAAAAGGCACTGGCTTTTAATATTTCACTAAATACATAAGAGAATCTTCTAAAGTATATTGGTATTTTGCATGGGTATATCCATAATACTATTTTTTTATTGAAGCTATCTAACCTAGATGAGGTGTACAAGCAACCTACACTGAAGCAGGTAAAAAAGGTGGTGGAGTCTCCGTGGAAGACATTCAGTCAAAAGAAGATAAAGGAAAAGGAAAGGAGGATCTAAAGAGAACAAATTTTGTGAAGAAGAACAATGAAAAAATTTCTTGTACCCATTACAAGAAAGAGGGACATGATGATGATCATTGTTGGAAGCTACATATGAAGTTCAAGTGTAAGTGGTTTTGAGACAGGAAGGGAAAACAAAAGGTGGAAACGACAATTTAGTATGATCAATCAAACTCTATCAATGAGGCACAGATCACAACTATAAGTTTGAAAGGCATATCATCTTCACATGTTGGTTCTGGTTCTTCTATTTTGTCTTCAATTTCTACAAGAAAGAGAAGTAAACTCTTTCACATAAGGGTGGTAACCAACATAGTTCTTTGGTGGCATTTTAGAGGCCACTTCCTAGCAGTAGAGAGCTCATTTGTAGCACAATTTTGGGAGGCATTTTTTCTTATTGTAATCACAATTTTGGGGAAAATAATAAAGGCCACTCCTTGGAGGCAAGACCTAGAGATGTAGTCCACACTAGATGAACTCTGTTATCAATTGGTTTTGTTCCTATTTTCTTCTTGTCTCGATCTTCTATATTTTGTTTTGAGTTACAACTTCATTTATCTATTTAAAGCTTGATTTAAGTTAATTGTTGGTTTAAGTTTTTTCATTCACGATTGAAGATTTTTACAAGCCAAAATCACTTTAAAAGATCTTATATCACACCTGACCAAACTGCTAACTCACCAAAACAACCTAACAATCCATACCATTCTAAACCTTGGACACATGAATTGCATGCAAATTTTCTATTTCTAGAATTTTTATATAAATTATATTTAAAGGATTCTCTTCCTTTAGGAAATTTCATGATCCCCTCAGGTCTAAACAAAAATAAATTACCTTAAGTGGATGCTCGTGCATCATAATCCCACACCAATTTTTTTTAAATACACAAAAAGGAAATATATTTTTTAAAACCAACATTCTCAAAAGGTTACAAATTATAGTATTAATTTTTTTTATACATAAAAATAATAAATTTTTAAAACCAACATTCTCAAGACTATTTTTTAAATCTTTCCAAATTACATATTTTATATGTATTCCAAATTATAGCATTACAGCCTTCCACAATACTAAGAAAAACCATTATTATATACTTTCAAATTAATAACATAATTATACAAAATGTAAAACCATATCATGTAATCATATCTCAATAAATTTTTAATTAAGGGAATTACAACATTTAAATAATTCTCTGATAGGTGTCTCTATATCAACCTTATATGGACGTAGCAATGTTGACTTTACTTTTTACATATATTTTAAATGTACTGACGAGCGCGATTGAGCCCCAAACGAATATGCTTCGTCTGAGTTTGATATTTATGGCTAAGGCGGTGGGAAGCGTGAAGCGTTGCTGCGGAAATTATTTATACCGAAATTTTTGACCCTGCGCCAGTTGACCCACTATATTTTGACCCCGCGCCAGTTGACCCGCTATATCCCGCACCACCAAATTAACTTTCTGGACAGTGCAGAATAGCAAGCGTTAAACTTTAAGCGTCAAACTTTAAAGTTTTAACTTTAAACTTTAGCCTTTAAAGTTTAGGCTTTTAAATATTAACTTTCGAGTAAAAGTTTAAAGTATTAAAATTTAAATTTGAACATAAAACATTTAACATATAAAAATATAAAATTTAACATTAAGTGTTTAACATTTAAAATTTAAACATTCAAATTTCACATTAAAAAACTAAAAATTGAATATTTAAAATAAAATATTTAAAAAAATTAAACATGTGAAAATTTAAAATTTTAAAATTTAAGCATTAAATTTTAAACATTAAAAATTTAATGAAATCAAACATTAAATTGAAAAATGAAACATTTAAAATTTGAACATATGAAATATTTAAAATTGAAAAATTGGAAAAATGAAAAATGAAACATTTAGAAATTTGAACATATGAAATATTTAAAATTGAAAAATTGGAAAAATGAATTGAAACATTTGAAAAATTAAACATTACAAATTAAATATAAAAAAAAAGTGTAAAAATTAAATTGAACATTAAATTAAATATTAAAAAATAAAACATCAAAGGGAAAATTTAAAATTTAAGCATTTAGAATTTAAGCATGCGAAAAATTTAAAATTTAAAATTTCAAAATTTTGAATTGAAACATTTGAAAATTTGAACATTTCAAAATTTCAAAAATTAAAACACGTGGAAAATTTAACATTGAAAATTTTGAAATTAAAAAAAAAAAACAATGAATTTAACCATTAAAAATTAAATGTAAAAAAAAAAAAATTAAATTAAAAAATTTCACATTTAAAATTAATTAAAAAAATTAAACATGTGAAAATTATAAAAATTATAAAAATTAACATTTAAAATTTAAACATTACAATATGGAAAAAAATAAAAATAAAATTTAAACATTAAACATTATAATTGAAACATTTAAATTTTAATGAAATTAAACATTAAATTAGACAACCTTTGTCCACCCGTTTCGAATCAACTAGTGTGGTTCATTGTCAAGACAAGTTGAGAAGTCAGATCATAGCTGCAAGTTAAATAGGGAGAGCAGATCTTCCAAACGGCTAGGTATGACCAAACGGCTAGGTATGACCAAACGACTAGATTATATAATAATATTCTAATGTTAATTATGGGTTAATAGTCATCTACTATCTAGTCAAAGTAACTAATTATCTTCTTAATAAATAATTTTCTAATATATTATATATTTGAATCTTGTACTATTTCATTTTATTTTTAAAATTCAATCATTTATATATTATAATATATTATATATTTGAATCTTACACTATTTCATTTTATTTATAAATTTTATTTGGTAATTAAATTAATTAATTTAAATTTTTTTAATTAATTTAATTATTTAAGATAAGATAAAGTCAATCAAGGTTAAGTAAAGGGGTTTCCATATCATTTTATTTATTTATTTTTGTTATTGAATTAATTTATTTAATTATTTTTAATATATTTAAACATTTAAATCCAATAGGGTTCAAGGTCAAGTAATAGGGTTTTTGGAATTAATAAATTATTTATAATAACTAGTTTTAAAAAATTGGATTTATGAAGGTAAGGGTAAAAAACATAAAATCAAAATTATAAGTAAGGCCATCTAATGGATCTAGGGATTAAGATATTATTGATAAAGTATTATTAATAAAAATATTAGAACGAGAGACAAAAATTAAAAACAAGATGGTCAAGAATATGACCACTAATAAAATAAATTAACCAAAGGAGAAACCTAGGAGGATGGAGAAGGAAACAGGATAATACGGGGAAACCTAGAAAGCTAGAAAAGGTCAAACAAGGGAGGGGATGGGAGGGGGCGAGGGCGGGGGGGGGGGGGGGGGGCAAGGGGGTGCGAGGGAAGGCAAGACTAGGAAGAAAGGGCAGGGATCCAGCAACTACTGATCTTCTAGCCATAATGTCTATTGAGATTGTTTGGCCTCCTTTCAATTTCAATGGCTTCCCTGAATTTACGATGATGGAACTACGCAACCTTGGCAATAACCTTGGCCTCCTCAATACAAACATGATGCTTGGTCTTTTCCGCATGCTCTGCTAACACTAAAGACTTAGTTCTCCCATGCCTTAGGTCAGCTGCATGTTTGTTGATCCTTTGATGGATGGAGCATCCTGTTTCCCTGATATAAGGGGTCCCACAAGAATAAGGAATCATGTAGACACCCTTCATGTCTTTAGGGTCAACAGGATCCTTCACCGATCAGAGGGATTTATGAATGGTGTCGAGGGGCCTAAAGGTTGAAGGAATATTATACTTCTTAAGAATCCGAGCAATCTTGTCCGTGGTTCCCTGGACATAGGGAAGATGGACACCTAGGAGATGCTCTTTAGGTTCTTTTTTAATTACTGAATTCTTGGAGGCTTTAAGGAAATCCTTTTGACCAAGGCGCCTACTATAGCCGTTCTCTATAAAGACATTAAGGAGATGGGATTTCTCTTGATCGAAGCTCTTATTATTAGAAATCCTAAGGGCACGAGTAGCGAGGGTGTTAAGAACACCCAATTTTTGCGCGGGGAAATGATGGGAATTGGCATGAAGATATTGCTCAATATGCGTTTTCTTCCGAAACACTGAGTGGGAGAGGGAACCGTCAATATTCTTAGAGATAAGAATATCAAGGAAGGGGAGGCAACCATTAACTTATTTTTCCATGGTGAACTTAATGGCAGAGGATTGACAATTGAGGTGATTGAAGAAGAGATCCAACTCCTCTTGGCCATGGGACCAGATGACATTAGTGTCATCTACATACCTTTTCCATAGCTTGGGTAGGAGACGGGCCGAGGCTAAAGCTTTGGCTTTGAAATCTTCCATAAAAAGATTAGCAACAATAGGGGATAGGGGTGAGCCCATGGCAACACCACAAGTTTGTTCAAAGAACTCACCCTCGAAACAAGAAAAAGTGGAAGTAAGACAGATCTCAACTAGTTGAGCGGTATCGGGATCTGTTAGGCGATAGATCACTTCCAAGGCCTCCTTTATAGGGATACAAGTGTAAAGGGAGACCACATCAAAGCCGACAAGAATGTCCTCAGGGTCAAGCTTTATGTCCTTAAGCTCGTTAATGAAGGATGCAGTCTTTTATGAAGGACCCTATACGACCAACTAAGGGCTTAAGTTTAAGGGCAAGGAACTTAGCTAGAAGGTAGGTTGGACCACCAATGGTGTTGACAATAGGCCTCAGCGGAGCCCCTTCTTTGTGAATCTTAGGCAACCCATAGATCCTAGGAGTAATGGGACTGCACTAAATGGCAAGAGGCATAGCCCTAGAAATTTTCTCGGCCTGTCTCCTACCCAAGCTATGGAAAAGGTATGTAGATGACACTAATGTCATCTAGTCCCATGGCCAAGAGGAGTTGGATCTCTTCTTCAATCACCTCAACTGTCAATCCTCTGCCATTAAGTTCACCATGGAAAAAGAAGTTAATGGTTGCCTCCCCTTCCTTGATATTCTTATCTCTAAGAATATTGACGGTTCCCTCTCCCACTCAGTGTTTCGGAAGAAAACGCATACTGAGAAATATCTTCATGCCAATTCCCATCATTTCCCCGCACAAAAATTGGGTGTTCTTAACACCCTCGCTACTCGTGCCCTTAGGATTTCTGATAATAAGAGCTTCGATCAGGAGAAATCCCATCTCCTTAATGTCTTTATAGAGAACGGCTATAGTATACACCTTGGCCAAAAGGCTTTCCTTAAAGCCTCCAAGAATTCAGTAATTAAAAAAGAACCTAAAGAGCATCTCCTAGGTGTCCATCTTCCCTATGTCTAGGGAACCACGGACAAGATTGCTCGGATTCTTAAGAAGTATAATATTCCCTCAACCTTTAGGCCCCTCAACACCATTCGTAAATCCCTCCGATCGGTGAAGGATCCTGTTGACCCTAAGGACATGAAGGGTGTCTACATGATTCCTTGTTCTTGTGGGACCCCTTATATCGGGGAAACAGGACGCTCCATCCATCAAAGGATCAATGAACATGCAGCTGACCTAAGGCACGGGAGAACCAAGTCTTCAGCATTAGCAGAGCATGCGGAAAAGACCAAGCATCATGTTTGTATTGAGGAGGCCAAGGTTATTGCCAAGGTTGCGCAGTTCCATCATCGTAAATTCAGGGAAGCCATTGAAATTGAAAGGAGGGCAAACAATCTCAATAAAGATGACGATTGGAAGATTAGTAGTTGCTGGATCCCTGCCCTTTTTTCCTAGTCTTGCCTTCCCTCCCCCCCAACCCCCACCTCCCCGCCCCCTCCTCCCTTGTTTGACCTTTTCTAGCTTTCTAGGTTTCTCCGTATCTTCCCGTTTCCTTCTCCATCCTCTTAGGCTTCTCCTTTGGTTAATTTATTTTATTAGTGGTCATATTCTTGACCATCTTGTTTTTAATTTTTGTCTCTCATTCTAATATTTTTATTAATAATACTTTATCAATAATATCCTTAGATCCATTAGATGGCTTTACTTATAATTTTGATTTTATGTTTCTTACCCTTACCTTCATAAATCCAATTTTGTTTTTTAAACTAGTTATTATAAATAATTTATTAATTCCATTTAATAATAATTTATTAATTCCAAAAACCCTTTTACTTGACCTTGATCCCTATTGGATTTAAATGTTTAAATATATTAAAAAGAATTAAATTAATTAATTTATTAACCAAAAAAAAAGAATTAAATAAAATGATATGGAAACCCCTTTACTTAACCTTGACTGACTTTATATTATCTTAAATAATTAAATTAATTAAAAAGAATTAAATTAATTAATTTAATTACCAAATAAAATTTATAAATAAAATGAAATAGTATAAGATTCAAATATATAATATATTATAATATATAAATTATTGAATTTTAAAAATAAAATGAAATAGTACAAGATTCAAATATATAATATATTATAAAATTATTTATTAAGAAGATAATTAGTTACTTTGACTAGATAGTATATGACTATTAACCCATAATTAACATTAGAATATTATTATATAATCTAGCCGTTTTTGTATAGCCGTTAATGGTTGCACCTAGCCGTTTGGAAGATCTGCTCTCCCTATTTAACTTGTAGCTATGCTCTGACTCCTCAACTTGTCCTGACGATGAACCACACTAGTTGGTTTGAAACGCATCGACAAAGGTTTTCTACATGTGATTTACGCCGAAACTCTTCTTAAAAATGTTATGGATCACAAAAGCCTCAATTCAACAATTAAATTAGACATTAAAAAATTAAACATTTAAACAATTGAAAATTTCGAAAATTGAATTGAAACATTTGAATAAACAATACTAATAAAATTTATTGTTTTTTTTCCAAAACATAAAAACGAAGTGGTACTTGCAAGAAGGTGTTGCTTTTGCTCTATTGGAATATGGCTCGATTTCATTAGTGTAGGTGGAGGAAGGGAAGTAGAAACTCAAACGATTGAGGTCGCAGGAAATTATATTTTCAGAGCAACATTCCAAAACAACATCTTTGTGCATGTTCCTTTGGTCTGGCTTATCATACTCTTTTAGGTAGCATTTGTGGGTCATTGGCGATTGTTGGTGGGGTGGAATTTGGAGATTACTGGTCAAGTCAAGTTGCATAGAGTTGGTTTTGCTGTTTGGTGGCCTAAAAGGGTGAGGGAGACTCGTTATGTTTTTCTTTTGCATTATGAATTGTGAAGAAAAAAATGTTGTTTTTACAACTGTTTTTATATATTGTATACTAAACATTTTTATATATTTTTTTAAATACTAAATATTCATTTAAATTTTGTAGGAATTTACAGGGTAACTTCCTTAGATAGAACACCAAAGGACACCCTTCACAAACAGATGACAATTCACTACAACAATATTGTTGATGTGGTTAAAACCCTCAAAGGGTGAAACTGTCTACGACCTGAGCCAACAGGGCCACTTCAAGAAATTTATTAATGTAAAAGAAATCAAATTTACATAAGCTTCTCCCATGAACAGCCGCCTAACAAATGACCCTCCATGCTCTTTAAATAAATATCATGGACCAATAAGGTGTTAAGCCACAGATCAAGAGTCCATAATAACGAGGAGAGAATGAACCATCATCACTTCATGTCTAGAACATACCGTGACCGTCGGGTTGTAAGTTACAAAAAGTAGATACCAAAGAAACACACTTTACCTAACTATACACTAGACCAAGTTGTACTTAATTATTTCCTATGTGTCGAAATATCCTAACATCCCCCCTTAAGAACAACTTGGGATAGGATTGGAGGATGTACAAAGATGACATAATAGGAGAAGGAAGGAGGCATTAGAGCTTATCCCCCCTTAGTGACAACTTCCTAAACTCCAACCATAAATTGAAGTTTAGTAAATTTTGCCTATGTGAGATCCTTTGTAAAGATGTTTGCAACTTGATCATTGATTGAACAATATTTCACTTCAAGAACATGGTCATGAATGAGCTTTCTGATGAAGTGCATGTGTATTTCAATGTGTTTTCTGTGCTAATGTTGGAATGGATCTTCGCATAGTTGAATGGTACTTTGATTATCACACCAAAGTGTAGTCAGATGTTGCTGTTGAAAACCAAACTCTGACAGGATTTGACGAAGCCACAAGGCTTCCTTACTTGCTTCAACGACACCACGATACTCTGCATTTGCTAAAAAAAGAGAAATGGCACTCTTTTTCTTACAATCCCATGCAATAGGTCCAAAACCAAGAGTGAAGACATAACCTGCAGTAGACTTTCGATCATTAGGGTCACCAGCCCAATCAGAATCAGTGAAACCAACCAATAGAGGAGATGCTTCTGAAATGTAATGAATCCCAAATTGAAATGTACCTCGAACATAGCAAAGTATTCTTTGAGATGCTTTCCAATGAATTTCATGTGGGTTTTTCATAAACCAAGCAACACAGCCAACAACAAAGGAAAGGTCCAGATGTGTATGGGTCAGATACAAAAGTTTTCCAAGAAGCTGACTGTATAAGGTAGCATCAACTTTAGGGGAAGTACAAGTGACTGAAATTTTGGCTCTAGATTGAAAGGGATAAGGGGTTGGCTTACAGTCTTCCATGTGAAAGTGGCGTAGAAGATCATAGGCATACTTGGACTGGGAAAGAGAAATACCTTCTTTGGATTGCAAGACTTGAAGACCAAGAAAATAATGCAAGTGTCCTAAGTCTGTCATTTCAAACTTCTTTTTAAGGCTGGACTTCACATGGTTTATAAGGTTGGGACCACTACCAGTAAGGATAAGATCATAAACATAAAGAATAATAATGATAAGAGACTTACCCACTTTCTTGGTGTAGACAGTGTTATCAGAATGACACCTAGAAAAGCCAGTATCTAAAGGAAATCTATCCATTTTGGCATACCAAGCTCGAGGGGCTTGCTTGAGACCATAAAGGGATTTCTTAAGCCGACATACAAGGCTAGAGTCTGTTTGTATAAATCTATGAGGCTGTTCAATATAGATTTCTTCATCAAAGTCCCCATGCAAGAAGGCAGATTTAAGCGGATTTAACATCAATCTGATGGACTTCCCATTTTAAAGAGCCAGCAAGGGAAAGAACAAGGTGGATAGAGTTCATTTTCGAAACAAGGGATAATGTTTTAGTATAGTCAATGCATTCAACTTGTGAAAAAACCTTAGAAACAAGACGAGCTTTATGTTTATCAACTTTTCCATCTAGTCCAAACTTGGTTTTTTAAACCCATTTGCTTCTAACAAGTTTTCATCCCTTTGGAAGAGGAATAGGGTCCTATGTATCATTTGCCAATAATGAATGATATTATTCATTCATAGCTGTGTCCCAATCTAGATGACCTAAAGCTTCTGATTAAAGCTTCTGCAAAGGTGTCAGGATCATAATTCGCTAAAGCTTGACCCAGTAAAGAATAGGCTCTATCAAACTGAGAACGTGTATGATGCTTATCTGTAGGATCACCTACAAGAGAACTTGTTGCATCCCGAGCATCGCAAACCCATTTTTGGAGCTGAGGAGCTGAAGGAGGATCCTGAGAAGGAGTAGGGGGGGTGCCGATTGTCATCCTGGTTGTCATCATCTAAAGAAGAAATATTTTCAGAAGTAGAAGGGATAGAGAGAGGTGGTACATCTATCGAACTAGGCTCGTAAACATGTATATTTTCAGCAAACTTTAAATCTCTTCTAATGATAACATTTTTGGATTTAGGTTGAAGAAGTCTATATCCTTTGACATCTTCAGAATATCTAACAAAATACATTTTTCACTCTTAGGGTCTAAGGATTTATGTTTCTCATCTGGAATATGGGCCCATGCTTCACTTTCAAAAACATGAAAGTGACTTACATCTGGTTTAATTGAGGTCCATGCTTCTTCTGGAGTGATATTCTTCAAAACCTTAGTAGGAGTGTGATTTACTATGTAATTTGCACAGTTAATTTCTTTTGCCCAAAAATTAAGACTAAGTCCTTTAGATTTAAGCATACAATTAGCCATTTCCTTTAAGGTGTGATTCTTCCTTTCAGCTACACCATTTTATTGTGGAGTATATGGAACGGTACGTTGCAATTGAATTCCATGCTCAGTGCAAAAGTTGATGAATTTGTTGTTAACATATTCTCTGCCATTATCAGATCTTAGCTTAAGAATTTGTTGTCCAAATTGTTTCTCAACAAAGGCCTTAAAGGCAAAGAACATGTTAAATACTTCACTCTTGAGTTTTAGGAAGTATACCCAAGTGCATCTGGAGAAATCATCAATGGAATTTAAAAAATATTGGTATCTAGAGAATGAAACAACTGGAAGTGGACCACATAAATCACTATGCATAAGCTGTAAAGGGGACTAGGCGTGCCAAGTGGCATGTTTTTCAAAACTATCCCGATGATGTTTTGTGAGTACACATCCGAAACAAATGCCATCTCTGCACGATATCATAGGAATACCTGTCACCATATTTTCTTTACATAGATTTTGAGGGGAGAGATAGTTTAAGTGACCAAATGACTCATGACAAATTTTGTTCACTTCATCATTATGAGCAACAAATACCAAGGGAAGAGTTAATGACCCAAAGTTGTTAAAATTATATAACCCTGTAGAATCATTAGCAATGGCAGTAGCTAAAATCTGTCTAGGATCTCTTAGGTCCTTAATTACAACATTATGAGGTGAAAATTCAATGGTTTTACCTTCACCTGAATGAGTTATCTAATATACATATAGAAGGTTGCAGTCTAAGGTAAGAACACATAATACATCATTAAATTGACCATTGTCTAGATGAATAGTTCCAGTCCCTACAACACTAAGATATCTATCATCACCAACATATATATTTTTGTTATTACAATCATTGAAAGAAGAAAACATGGCTTTGTTTTTTACCATGTGATAATAAGTTCCAGAATCAATGAGCCACTCATGAGAATGAGAAGAAGAACATACATTTAGTGCATAACCAAATCAAGATGCTTAACAACCACATGCAGAAAGTGTTATTCCTGAAGATGAAGTTGAAATTGAAGAGTGCTCTAAATGGATGTTATGCTTCTTCATTGCTGCTTCCAAGGCTTCCATCTTCTTAAAGCATTTGGATTCTAGGTGGCCATCACAATTACAAAAGTTGCAATGTTTATCAGTTTTCTTCCCTTTGTTTTTAGTTGCCTTATCATTTTGTTGAGTAGATTTTTCATTGTGAGACTGAAATTTCATAGGACCCTTGTTTGGTTTAGGACCATTCTTTTGAGGATGTTGCTTCCTAGGATTCTTTGAACTTGGTTACTGCTGGGCTACTAAGGCTTTCTTAGAAGAGTTTCTAGTATTAAGAAAACCAAGATGTAAGAGTTTTTCTTGCTCTCTTATTAAACAATCACAAAAGGCATCAAAATAAGGGGACTTGTAGTCTTGTCCTTGAGAAATAAAGGCTTCTCTAGTAGAATGGAAGATGGAAACAAACACAGAGTAGGCTGGTCCTAACTTAGTAAGAATGGAATAGATAAGGCTACCATATTCTTTCTTAACCTTAAAACCTTCCAAGAGAAGTCTAAGGGTCTTGAAGTTGGACAAAAAATCTTCAATGGAAGAAAAAATATTGGGGTCCAACGTACATAACTCATTTTCGAGTTTATGAGCTCTAATTTTATTTTTACTTCCAAAAATTTTATTGAGTTGTTTCATTGCTTCATCGGGGGTATCAATTTCTGTGATATGATATCTAAGGTCTGGAGAAATAGACATCCCTATCAACCTAGGTGCTTGATATTTCTTATTTTCCCATTTGGCTTGCTTATCTTCATCTTTAGGTTTAGACTCTTGGCCTGAGGCTAAGTTGCATATTGAATGCGTACTGGTCCATATCCTTGTACAGGGCGGATTGAATACGAATTGAATGGCATGGGGTCTTGGAGAAGGCAGACAAGTAAGGGGCAATATCACTCATCAAAAAAAAAAAACCTATAAAACTTTTGATAGGGTTTGTTCCAAGTAGCTTCACACACCTCTAAAATATTACTAGTAGAACCTTCCACTGTGGCGTGCAAATAGAAAACATCTCCCGGATAAGCTTCTCGGCCAGGTGGTCTTCTTAATAGAAGAGACAATTGTTGATAAGCTTGTGCCTGTTTGGAGAGATCATCATAAATGATTGATGTGTGTTCTTTTTTATATATGAAGTATTCAACCAAAGTTGCTCCTGTTATAAATACCTTTACTTCTAAGTAAATCCACATTATAGGATAGCCATTGGAAATAGTTGGTGCTATCAAGAATAACTAGGCATGGAATTTCTATTTTAAAAGAAACTAAAGTTGTAGATGCTTAAACTAAGTGTTGCAATGGAAAGATCTCGAAAAATTAAGCCGATTAAAAAAAAGGGCTCTAAAAATGACTTCTGGATAAAGAAGTTATGATTTTTTGAAAAAACGTTGTTGAAAATGCTGACGTACTATGTGAATGTTGGGAAGTGAATGATAATATTATATAAAAAAGTCCCCCCCTCCCCTTTCCAAAATTAATCTAATTAGCTTACTTAAAAAAAAGATTACTCTATGTGACATCTAATTAGCTCACTTAAAAAAAGATTACTTTATGTGACCCACTTTTATAAATAAGTGAAAGTCACTTTTACAATGGTACTTTATGAACTATCCACTAAATTGTCACTTAAATAAAAGATAAAGTGACTTTAGAATTACAAGTGACTAATTTTTTATAATGGGTGAGAACACTTTTATATCAAGTAACTTTAAAACATAAATTACATGTGTTTTTTGAAAAAGTAACTCAACAAAAAGAAAGAGTGGAACCCAAAATCTCTATTATCATAAAGTAACTTTGGACCAAGTGAGCTAGTTTAAATGGTTAGTAATTTTGTAAAGGAGGAAGGGTTTTTGTCTTTTATTCACTGAAGCTTTGGAGTGCGTGCTTACATGGAAAACCATTTTTTGCCTACAAAACAAAAAACAAACACACAACTCAAAATGAACAAGAAAAAGTAATCCAAACCTTGCGGCTTAAAGTTAGATTTAGCTGAAAACTAAAATTTTTCCTCAATGTTTCTGATTTTCTAAGATCATATAAGGCGCAACGAAGAAAAGCATACGCATGATAAAAATCATTTCTTTCCGTTTCTGGTTTGCCCATATAGCACATAGAGGTGGGGCAAAGAGCATACACCAAAATGAAAGGTGTGGAGCTGGTAATAAAAAATTATAAAGGACTGTAAACCGAAATAAACGGAGAGGTAAATAAATATAACTGGAAATAAATTTTGTATACCTCCATATCTTAAAAATGACGTGCCTAGGGCTACAAGAAACCTTTTCACGTGAAACGAAGGGGTTCCCCAGTAGAACATATGCCCCTAACACAATAGAGTAGTCCTCTCGGCCCGAAAGCGGTAAGAAACAATATATCTAGGAAACGATCGGCTGCGGTTGTATCGGCTTGAGATTTGGATCACCAACAGATGCGGCCCTCGAATAACTCTGATACCATGTAGGAATTTACAAGGTAAATTCCTTATATAGAACACCAAAGGACACCGCTCACAAACAAATTACAAATCACTATTCTTGACGTGGTTAAAACCCTCAAAGAGGGAAATAGTCCACGGCCTGAGTCAACGCGACCACTTGAGGCAATTTATTAATGTAAAAGAAATTTTTTTTACATAAGTTTCTCTCATGAAATATCGCCTAACAAATGACCCTCCATGCTCTTTAAATAGAGATCATGGACCAATTGAGTGTTAAGCCACGGATCAAGTGTTGGTAATACTGAGAAGAGAATGAACCGTCATATCACTTCATGTCTAGAACATACCGTGACTATGGGATTATAAGTTACAAAAAGTACATACTAAAGAAACACACTTTACCTAACTATACATTAAACCAAGTTGTACTTAATTATTTCCTATGCTGTAAACTCAAGTATGCATAGTGTAGGTCTCATTCAGGAAACATTGACGCAGTTTGGAAGGTTAGTTCCTGCACCGAGCCATTTCGGACAGCCTTAGAACAATCCGTCCACCTGTGATACAAGAACCAAATCTAGAGAGGGAAGAGTGTAACAGAAAATGAAAACTCTATATGCATGAAGTATCAGGCATTGCCAGTTTAACAAGTGTACAATCAAGAAAATAAAACAAAGGAATTTGTAAAACAAAAACAAAAAATTATGCGCAAATAAACGATAGAAATTATAACTTTAAGAAGAGTTTCACAATGATTCCTTTTAACTTTAAAAAGAGTTTTAGAACAGCTAAGCCGAGGGTCATAGTTTAAAATAAAACAAAACATAGAGAACTAGTATGCTCGACTAAGCGTTTGATTCAAGTACTCAGTGGTAAGGAATACAACGCCTGAAGGTTTAGACCCTCATTCCAGAGAAAGAAAAATTAAACAAACATAAAACTCTTTTCGAGTCGGCTTGTTAGAACTCTACCTAGTTGAATCTCCTTAAAATCTAAAATGAGAACCGTTCTCAGAGCCAAAAAATAATGAATACAATTTGTGAAGAAACCCTATATCACGGCTAAAGGTGATAGTGAAAGCCACACCTAGAAGTCTGAGGAAATACGGTGGGAACCCTTCGACACGTTGGCCTCACCGGGAAACCCCAAGAGATATTGCAGTAAGAGCACCTCAAGGACACCGAACACAGAAGCTGTGCCATGGAGGGAAGCTAGAGGAACTAGGGGAAGCAAGTATGTACCAGGAGCTAAAGGCATGTTCCATGATGTTGAACCTGGACAAAAAAGAGAGATTCCAAAATAAGAAATAAGTTTAAACCTGTTCCTGTGTTAAAAGCACACAAGACCCAAAATAAGCGCGACATCTTACCTTGAGCGATTTTCAGGAATGTCTGAGACCCATACCTGCAACTGTGACAAAAAAATCAGGGTTGTTGTGTTAGGAGGTGGAAGTAAACAAAATAAAACAACTTTACAATAACCATATCAGCTGAGTCTGAGGGAAACATAGGGTTAATACCTTGTTGCAGACATCAAAGACCTTACTCGTAAATCCAAGCCCGAAGCAAAGAAAAATAAGAATCCTTAAAAGTGACGCGTTGAACAAAGAATAGAAAACACCGGTAATAAGTGGTATCATGTGTCTGCAACTATCACAGAAACTTACAATAGCTAGGCTTTGTTAGGGCGAAATTCACCCAACGACAAAAACCTCGAATCCCTGGAGGGAGAGGGACAAAACCCATTTCTTACCCTAAGCCACTGCTAAACCATTAACACCATTGGATGAAGGGCAATTGAGATCGATGTCTTAGAGTAGCCAAATGTTTCATCGCCGAGTGTTTGGAAAGTTCTTGAATTTGGCTAGTTGGCAAGTAGTACTACTAGCTGGTTACCAACTTCGAGCCATGGCATAATAATAAACTATAGTTACATTTAACCAGAGTTAGAACTGGTCATTCAACCCTCAGTTGGTATTAAGGCCTAAGAAATATATATCTAACCTTGGATTGTATTCAATCACATATATATTTAGGTTAATGTTATGTAACTAACGACAAAATTATGAATTTACATTGGGACAAGCTACTTCGTTCTTTACTTTTGACTTGATTCACTACTTTATACTAGGAGAGGGAGTCAGTTATAAAATTATGTGGTTATATATATATATATATAATGGAATTGAACATTTAACAATAAACCATTTAAACTTTAAAAATAAAAAATTAGACAACTAAAGTTAAAAACCATTACAAATAAAACGTTAAAAATTAAAAAATTAAACACGTGAAAATATAAAAAAAAAAATTACAAATTTAATTAAATTAAACATTAAAGTAAAATAGTACACATTAAACGTTAAAAATTAAAAAGTACACATTTAAAATTAAACATTTAAAAAAATTAAACAGATCAATATTTAAAAAATAAGAAATAAGAAAATTAAACATTAAAATTTAATTAAATCAAACATTGAATTAAAAAATTAAACATTTAATGTAAATATACAGTCAAACCCTTCTAATAAATCTACCTACGAACTCTTGTAACAGGAAACCCTCAACCAGAGATATTGCAGTAAGAGCACCTCAAGGTCACCGAGCACGGAGGTCGTGCCATGGACGGAAGCCGGAGGAGAGGACCGAGTGGAACCAAGTATGTACCAGGAACTGAAGGCCAGCAAGCGGTAGTGCCAGCTGTTTACCACCTTCGACCCATGGCATAATAATTAACTAAAGTTACATTTAACCAGAGTCAGAACCGATCATTCAAACCTGGTTTGGTATTTTTTTTTTTCTGAATAAAGACTAATTCTATTAAGATAAGAAGAGTATAGTACAATCAAGCTTGCATGCAAGCGAAGCATAAAAGCAAGGGAGCCGAAGGAGAAAGGACGATTGACCATTTGCATTTCATGATATTTCCTTGTAACAACGAAACCCCTCGCTGGTCTCATGGTATGAGTGGTTCTTACCGTGCGTAATCTAACGAGGTGGAGGAATTGCGTGGAAGGGTATGGAAATTTTGGTCATATTTAGAGAAAATTTAGCAAGGATTTTTGTAAATCCAAGTTATAGTTGTTAAACTTCAAAATTTTAGGTGTCTTAAACGTTTTTGATGGTGCTGAATCCATTTCCAATCAAAAACACGATTCAGAAACTGCATCTACAAGAATTTTTGAATTTTTTTTACCTAAATTCCGACTATTTTAACAACCCGAGCCATTCCTCGACCTCATTGCCTCATTAAACAACTCCACTCATACACAATGTCAAAAAAGGTTTATCATCATTATTATATTTCAGGTGGTATTGGTATTTTTTTAATAGGTTATTGGTGTTTGTTTGATCTGTAATAGGGCATTGGAATATTTTTTTGATCCGTACCAGAGCATTGAAATATTCGGTACATATTATTAATAATTCATTATATTCCCATAATTTATATTTTATAATTTGTTATAATGGTAAAAACTCAATTTGAAATTTCAATGTTTTTAGATAAAACCAAAATTGGTTATGTTGGGTGAGAGACAGAAGTGGTGTTTTAATGAGGTGGATTTTTGTATTCGGATTAGAAATTTTTTTTCTCTAAAATTTGGTCAGAAATAGTAGTTTTAAGTTGTTGATTTCTATACAATCGAAATGTTTCACAAAATTTTCAAGGTGTTCTATACAACTTTGGATTGTATTCAATCGCATACATAGTTAGGTTAAATGCTATGTAAGTAACGTCAAAACTATATCGCGTTTACATTGGGTTATAAAGTTATGTTGTTTGTGCCATTATATTCGACTTTTACATAATATATGATAAACCACCCAGCTAAAATGAGGCGCAACATTGAACATGTATTTTGGAGGTGTTACTTATTTTTAAATATATAATGAAACACCCCTGGTTGACTTTTCTCAACATCATAATGTTGGCCACATGGATTATCCATTTTTATTGTTTTTGTTTTGGTTTGAACTTTCAAGGTAAAATAATAATGCGATGACATTATTTTTAAATTTTTAAATCATTTAATCTTTTTCCAAAGATGGTCTTAAGGTGACAATTAATTATGAACAATTTTGATCAATAATTGTTAATAATGGTCAATAATCATAGATATAATATTTTTCATAGGGTTTATAATTTTAATCTTAGGGTTGAATAGAAATCCCTTCGGTTTACAATCATTGTCAACCATGATGAACGATGGTCCAATGTCACATTGCCCAAATATGGTCTTAATATGAAAATCAACCATGGTCAACCATGATCCAATGTTGCATTATGACGAAGATTATCTTAGTATGAAAATCAATGATGGTAAAGCATGGTTGACCATGTTTATTTTAGGGTTTACAATAATTATCTTAGGGTTTTATACCATATTATATTTATCATAGGGTTTTATCTTGGTGTTTCTATTAGGGTTTATCTTAGGGCTTTATACCATAATATTTATCTTAGGGTTTATATTATGGTAAACTATGTTTATAATATTTATCTTAGGGTTTTTATTTTAGGGTTTATATTATGGTCATCTCTATTTATAATATTTATCTTAGGGTTTTTATGCCTTGGGTTTATAATATTTACCCCTTGGGTTTAATATTATTCCTTTGGGTTTATAACATCAATCTCTTAGGTTTATTAATTTAAAGGTTTATATTATTAGGGTTTAATATTATTCATAAGGTTTATAATATTAATCTTTGGGTTTAATATAAATCTATTGGGTTTATAATCATGGTGAACCATGTTCCAACATCACATTGTGACGAATATTTTCCCAATATGAAAATCAACCAATGTCACATTATGACAATCATTGTCTTAATATGAAAATCAACCATGGTAAACCATGTTCCAACGTCCCATTATGACAAAGACTGTCTCAATATGGAAATAAAATATGCTTAACCATGGCCAATCATGCTCAACCATGATCAATAATAATGGTCACATTGTGACAAAGATTGTCTCTTGGCCCAACGTCACATTGTGACAACCATGGTCATCCATGGTCAACCATGGTCTAACCTCACAATGTGAAAAATATTGTCTCAATATGAAAATCAACCATGGTAAACCATTCTCCAAAGCCGCATTGTGACAAATGTTGTCTCAATGCAAAAATCAATCATGGTCAACCATAGTCCAATGTCGCATTGTGACAAAGGTTGTGTCAGTGTGAAATCGTGGTTAACCATGGTCAACCATGTTTATTTTAGGGTTTATAATGTTTATATTAGGGTTTATATACCTTGGGTTTATAATATTTATCCCTTGGGTTTTTAGTTTTGATCCCTTGGGTATATCAATATAAGGGTTCATATTCCTAGGATATAATATTATTCATAAGATTTATAATTTTAATCCTAGGGTTTAATATAGATCCCTTGGGTTTATAATAATAGGGTTTAATATAAATCCCTTAGGTTTATAATATAAATCCTTTGAGTTTATAATATTTATCTTACAGTTTATATATCTTGGGTTTATAATATTTTTCCTTTGGTTTTAATATTATTCCCCTGGGTTCTTAGTATTAATCCCTTGGGTTTATAATATCCATCCCTTGAGTTTATTAGTCTAAGGGTTCATATTCTTAGGGTATAATATTATTCTTAGGTTTTATAATATTAATGTTTGGGTTTATAATCATGGTCAACCATGGTCCAATGTCACATTGTGACAATGCTTTTCTCAATATGAAAATCAACCAATTGTGACAATGATTGTCTCAATATGAAAATCAACCAATGTTGCATTGTGGCAATGGTTGTCTCAATATGAGAATCAACCAATGCCAACCATGTTCTAACATCACATTGTGACAAATAATTATTGTCTCAATATGGAAATCAACCCTGGTCAACCATGGTCACACTGTGACAAAGATTGTCTCAATGTGAAAATCAACCAATGTTTCATTGTGACAATGGTTGTCTCAATATGAGAATCAACCAATGCCAACCATGTTCTAACGTCGCATTGTGACAAATAATTATTGTCTCAATATCGAAATCAACCCTGGTCAACCATGGTCAATAACCATGGTCACATTGTGACAAAGATTGTCTCAATATGAAAATCAACGATGGTCAACCATGGCCAACTGTTGTCCTACGTTGCATTGTGACAAATGTTGTCTCAATATGAAAATTAATCATGGTCAACCATAGTCCAATGTCGCATTGTGACAAATATTGTGTCAATATGAAAATCAACTGTGGTCAACCATGTTTATTTTATGGTTTATATACCTTGGGTTTATAATATTTATCCCCTAGGTTTATAATCCTTTGGGTATTTAGTTTTAATCACTTGGGTTTATTATTCCCTTAAGTGTATAATATTTAAATTAGGGTCTAATATAAATCCATTGGGTTTATAATCATGGTCGAACATGGTCCAATGTCACATCATGACAAATATTTTCTCAGTATGAAAGTCAACCAATGCCGCATTATGACAATGATTGTCTCAATATGAAAATTACCCATGGTCAACCATGTTCCAATGTCACATTGTGACAAAGATTGTCTCAAATGGAATCAACCATGGTTAACCATGGCCAATCATGTTCAACCTTGATCAACAAAAATGGTCACATTATGGCAAAGATTGTCTCTTGGTCCAACGTCACATTCGCATTGTGACAAAGATTGTCTCAATATGAAATCAACCATTGTCAACCATTGTCCAAAGTCTTATTGTGACAAATGTTGTCTCAATATGAAAATCAATCATGGTTAACCATAGTCCAAAGTTGCATTGTGACAAAGGTTGTATCAATATGAAAATCAATTGTAGTTAACCATGGTCAACCATGTTTATTTTAGGGTTTATAATATTTATCTTAGGGTTTATATACCTTGGGTTTTTAACATTTATCCCTTGGGTTAATGATTATTCCCTTGGGTTATAATATTTATCTCTTGGGTTAATATTATTCCCTTGGGTTTATAATATTTATCCCTTGGATTAATATTATTCCCTTGGATTTATAATCCCTTGGGTTTATCAATCTAAGGGTTCATATTCCTAGGGTATAATATTATTCATAAGGTTTATAATTTTAATCATAGCTAAATCCATTTTGTTTATAATATAAATCCCTTGGGTACTCGGATGCGGGTGTTCATCCCAGGATTTATATGACAAGATGGCAAGGCGGCGGACAGGGTGGCCACATGGCCCCTTGTAACTTCCCCCTTGCCACCCTGAATGGCATTCATGGCACCTCGCAGGAGCCACTTAATGACTGCACAGGTCAAGGCAGTGCCATTGCCCTCATAACAATGGAGCCGGTGAATTTCTCTATTATTTTGCCCCCCCTGATTCACTGTGTCTGTCCTCGGTAAGCGGGAGAGCCAAATGTGCGCACCATCACTGGCCGCAGATGCTGGCTGTTAAGCTGTATCGATTTGGGTAATGGCTTCCACCATTCCCACACCAATTTTTGCAATCTTGCTCATGACCCCAACTCCTCTGTAACCTCCCTGCATAGCTCCTCTGTTAATTCCTCCACAATCCCTACTGATTCTCTCCCTGTTCCCTTCCCCACCATGGTCCGCCATCGTATGCGCAGTCGAAGAGGGGGCACGCGAGGCGGCAACTCCCATTCACCTGCTATTTCTAGCCCTGATTCTGCCTCCCCTACCTCCTCTGCTGATAATCCCAACCCGCACAGTTTCGCGGGGCTGTAGCCAGACACATGAAGCGGCAGAGGCAGAGCCTGGCTCCATAGCTCAAGTCATGGAGATGCAATAGTTTGCACTGCCAACTTTCCCCTGCCTCCGCCACTTCTGCAACTCACTGAACCGCCCAGTTATCGTCTCCACCATTTCAATCACCATTACGGAAGAAATTGAGCCACCTGCTCCTCTGGATGACCACACTGAGGAGGCGAACAGAGCAGGTCCGAGCAGTAGGAGCCGGGACAACACTGGTGAACGGGAAGCTGATGAAGGTCGAACCAGAATGCATGGCAAAGCTGTTGCTGGCAGTCAGCATGTTGAGAAGGGCAAACTCAGTTACACGCAGGCTTTTGGTAGTTTCCAAGGAGACACATCAAGCCCGCGTGTAGGAGCATGCAACATGGAGGGAGGCCAACAAGTGCATGGTGGACGTGGCGAGTCAGATGAGGAAAACAACCTGGACAAGTACGTGTGTCTGATTGTGGAGGAGCCGGCCTCAAAATACTGAGTGCCAAGTGTCGAGGCGGCCAGGTGGACGTTTTGTCATGTTGTTGGTTCAGTTTCTGTTTAGTTTTATGTGTCTTCAGGATAGCATTATGAACTGGTTAAAATGTCTCAGTAATGTTGTGATTAACCTGGTTACCCATGTGTGGGCTATTTTTCATCTCATATTTTTGGACTGGTTTCCCCTCTTTTGGGGCAGTCAAAGACAATTATAATGACTGTGTGATGAATGAGGCTTGGTTTCTCTGTGGCTGAGCCTCACTGTAATCCCCCTTTTTTGTATCATATTAATAGATTAAACTTACTTAGAAAAAAAAAATATAAATCCCTTGGGTTTATAATATTTTTCCATTGGGTTTAATATTATTCCCCTAGGTTCTTAGTATTAATCCCTTGGGTTTATAATATCAATCCCTTGAGTTTATTAATTTAAGGGTTCATATTCCTAAGTTATAATATTATTCTTAGGGTTTATAATATTAATCTTTGGGTTTAATACAAATCCATTGGGTTTATAATCATGGTCAACCATGGTCCAACATCACATTGTGACAAATATTTTCTCAATATGAAAATCAATCAATGTCGCATTGTGATAATGATTGTCTCAATATGAAAATAAATCATCATCAACCATATTCTAACATCACATTTTGACAAATATTGTCTCAAGATGGAAATCAACCCTGATCAACCATGGTCAATAACCATGGTCACATTGTGACAAAGATTATCTCTTGTTCCAACGTCACATTGCGACAATCTTGGTCCAACATCGCATTGTGACAAAGATTATCTCAATAAGAAAATCAACCATTGTCAACCACGACCAACCATTGTCCTACGCCACATTTTGACACATGTTGTGTCAATATGAAAATCAATCATAGTCAACCTGTTGTAGTGACTACAACACCCTCCAAAATTTTGGCCTGTACTCAAATTTCAGAGCCTACCATGGATCTAGTGATAGATCATTCGTTAGCGACTGATTGGTAAGTTTATCTCAAGCTTCCCTCTTCGGTCTTAAGAGTCATTCACGCTTTTATCTTTCTACAATATGTGTCATCTTTGTGGGATGGGGATTATCACTTGTTATGCAAAGGGAAATTTGTTTTTCTTCAAGGGAAAATCTGCCTAGCCTCCCTTAGCATTCAAAAATGCATAGTAGTTTCCTCTAGTGGCCTTCCCTCAGTCGAAACCCACTATCTCTAGAAACTGCGCAGTGTTGTCCTTCAGCTACCCAGGCTGCCTCACATATTGAAACTGCGGAGATGTGTCCTCCCAAGACCTCATCCCACAATAATGTCTTACATCCTAAAACTGCACAGTGTTGTCCCTCAGCTTCCCAGTCTACCTTGCATTATGAAACTGCGCAGATGTGTCCTCCCAAGGCCCCATCCCAACAATAGTCACTACCCGCTGAAACTGTGCAGATGTATTTCTCAGTGACCACAAAGAAGGATGACATGCTAGATGACTCTTAAGGAGCTGAAGAAGAAGATAAGTAGACCAAGGAACCCAAGGTATGATAGAATATCAAGACCGCATGATCTAAAAATATAAAAAGGTATTATAGACTTTATGTGAAGTTTGCTTATGTTACTTAGTGCAACGGATTGAAAAGATTGTGAATAACATAAACATAGAAGCAAATTGAAACATAAACATACGCATCAACACAACGACAATTTGATAACAGAGTTCACCAGACTTCTGTTGAAAATGAGATTAACTCAGGCAAATATATAAAGCACACATAAAAACAAGACACAAAATATGGGCGGAAAAAGGCTTTAGCCTCATGGCTTCCTCAGGTATTCTCTCTCATTTTCATTCCCCAAAATAATTGAATATAGTGTTACAAATAAATAGATGAGAGACAGTGTCTCAAGATAGTGCGTGCTATCTTAGACACCTTTGGTTGAGATAATTTCTCCTTTGGTTGAGATAATTTCTCACCAGACACACACCAATATAGGAGTTACCTAAACTAACTCCTATCTTAGAGGAACAACCCAAGAGTTAGGCACAAATTCCTAACTTGGAATATTTAATTTATTTATTTATTTTTGGATTTATTATTGTTTTATGAGAGAGGCTAACATTCCCCCCTTCAATGATAAATCCAAAATAAGAATGAGGAACCATCTTCCAAGTTCTCATGTTGATCTTGAAAAACATTGCCTGAAAAAACCGCTAAATCTGGATGCTGAAGAAACTGCAATATGAAGAGACTGAGTCAGCTGCATGACTGATTCATCTTAGAAGGACGCTTTACAACTCCATCATGTGCCAAGCCACAAAAGGATCCATCTGTCCTTTGCTTGAAAACAACATTCGGTGTCCACTGACACAATTTGATGAACGCCCACTAGCGTATTTGCTGATGATGATCGCCCATTGGCTGAAGATGTCGAAAAACAACTCAATGTTGCTTTTGCTATGATGAAAGCTTCTCACTACTGCTTTGGCTATTGATCGCCCACTGGCGAATTTGTTGATGCTCACTGCTGATGACAAATGCCCACTGGCTGCTTCGCTGATGTTGTCGAGACTTTCAGTCTGACAACCACTTGTCAATTTCATTGACATTTTCTCCCCTTTGTCACCTGAAAGGAGAGACAATCTTCTCCAAAATATATTTGAACTCCCCCCCTTCAGGTGTAGGAGAGTTTCATTGTTGTACTCCCTCGTTCAACTGCATGAGAGTACCATCATCGGTTCACTATTGGCTGCACTATGTGTGATTGTAGTCGATTGTAGAACTGAGACAATCTTTTGATTGTGGATGACCATTCCCAAGGATCGATCCATTCATAATGTATCTTCAATTTGGCTGATTTTTGTTGGTTGCGACATTTTTCTGAGGAATGGTTGGGCTTGCCACAATGGCAACAAGGATGGAGATCAAAACACTTATCTTCCATATGACCGGTTCTTTGACAATGAGAACATTTCGGTGGGACTTCAACTTCAGGTTGCGTGCAATTTTGTTTCTTTGCAACTTTCTCAGAACCTGCTGAGGTGTGTTGTGCAAGAAATCCTGCACTGACGAACTTAATTGGCTTGGAATAATCTGGGATATGTAAGTTGGTGTCATTAGTGACATATCCTAAGCCTCGTTGATTCTTGTTATTTTGAATCTCTTCCTAGGGCTTGATGATAGGTTTGGAAGAAATTTGAATTTGATCATGAACAACTTCGACACTTGAAGTTGTTTGGATGAGTGATTTGGAATCAACATATTTATCTTCATCTGTATGGTTGAATGACTTGGAAGAAGCACTCTTTTGTTGCAGCTCATCCGTTTGAAGTTGCGATTCAAGTTGAAGAAACTCAATGGTTTCATGTGTTTGTCGTAGATGCCATGAAAGATCAGCAAGAGTTTCTTTGCTGATGTGCACCATGTCTTCATCACTGGAGATGATCAAACTGTGAAGAATGTTTAACCACTGAATATGTTGCGTCATCTGAACTTGCTCACTTGAAGTTAGGCTCTCTTGTCGTAGATGTCGTGCTTTGAACTGTTTCACTTGATTTTGTTACTTGAATGACGGGCTCGCTTGCTATGGGACTTGAATGGCACGCTCGCTTGATTTGTTGCTTATTGCAATCGCTGGGAACACTTGCTAGAGTTGTAGGAATTTCTTGCTTAAACTCTGGAATTCACGCTCGCTTGATGATGATCGTATTTGCATGAATGACTTTATGCTCACTTGAATGAATAACCACGCTCGCTTGATGTCGATCTAAACTTGATTGATTGGTGTTAGAGTTGAACTTGTTTAGTTTCTTTGATGGTTAATGTAATGAACTTCACTCTGGCTCGCTTGAAGGTTTGAAATTTGTACTATTTTGACGCAAATTGCTTGAATGAATACTCATGCTCACTTGCAGGAGATGTGAACTTGTTGCTTGTTTGTGTTAGAGTTAAAATTTGTGCATTCACTTGATTCTGCTTAAAGGAAGGGTGTTGAACACTGTCGAAAATGCACCCAAAAAACGATTAATGATTTTAATGACTCACTACAATGAATTCAATTTGACTCAATTCAAGACTTAGGTGTCGGTTTCAACCGAGAATGCACCTTGACAATTCAATGTAATTTGAGTTTGATTACAAGTTCAATAATGTTGATGTAGATTGTGCGCTGAAATGTTGAAGTTTACAGATTCATTAACTTGATTGTAGTGATGTAGACTTTGCTTTGAAATGCTGGAGTTTGCAGATTCATGAACTTGATTGTATTTGAGTGAATTTGTTTGTTGAGGTAGAATGTCGATGTTGAAAACTTTGATTATTTGTTGTAGTGACGCAAATGCATGTGTTGAGCTTAATTATCCTTACTTGATGCGATTCTATTACAAGTGTTGTGCTTGCTTGCATTGAACTTTATGTGTGTTAAATGAGATTATTTATGTGTCAAAACTAGACACAAATAAAAAAGCAAAAACATGAAGCCATAAAACACATGCGCCATCAAACACACATAGTGTACCTTAGATCCCCTTCTTCAATTTCGGGCGGATCTAGGACACATCAACACCAAAAAAATGATATCTTTATTAATCACTGAGTACATCTGAAGCAATGATAATGCCAAGCTGACAACCCTTTGAAACAACTCGCCTTCAAAATCTGAATGGATAGTGACACGATCCCTCTCAAAGTAAAACAATACTTTGAATTACAACAAATTTCCCTTATCACTCCAAATACAAAATAAGACACTTATATCTCCACAAAATATTCTTCAAATTTACAAACTGTAATGCACCTTATCGCTCCAAATACAAATGGAAACACTCCTTATTTCTTCAATTACAAAGAGTGAAAAATTATCCTTTCAACTCACAATCTCACCACTTTCATGCATATAAAAATGCATCTCCAATTTCATGTCAAGTAAATCCACTCATTGGGAAATTTCAACACATGCGGAAGCTCCTTTTAAAAAAAGATTCACTTACGGTTATAAAACCATAGTCATTCCTCTCGCATTCATCTTATTTCCTCCAAATAAAGTATGATTTTAATTGCAAATCACAATTACAATTAAAAAAAAAAACTCCAATTACCAACTCCACTTTTTAATTTCACCAATCATTAACGCTGACTGGAACACTGGAAATTACCTTAAAATGCTGGCACACAAACTGGTTGGAATGCTGGCTGACTGACTGCAAACTGCAAATGCTGGTTTGATTACACCCCATGCGGAAATGGCAAGAGCGCTCTCCTTATCTTCTAAGATGCAATCTTCCAGACAACTGGTCCAAGGTTTGCAGAAAACCGAGCAAGACTACTAGCATACGCATGCTCTGACCGAATTCTAAGTTATATTCTTTTAATTGAACGTGGTAAGCAATGATCTTTAACTAAAACGCACCAGTGACTACCGTGCAATGAAGGATCTCATTTCAAATCTGCACAAATGATCAACCATATATAAAAAGAAAGGTGCATACAGAAATGCTGGTATCCGTTGGTTCAACACTTTCAAGGTTCACACTTAACTGGTTCAACGCTTTCAAGGTTCATAGTACGCTAGTTCAAAGTGCAGAATGCTGGCTCAAATCGTTCAACGCTGGAACGCTGGAATCAATCAAATCTGATGCCACATCTGTTCAATGCTGGAAAGCTGGTTCATATCCATTCAATGCTGGGGTTGTTATCACCACATCCGTTCAAAATCAATCTTGCAAATTTCAAAATGCTCTTCTTAACACCTTTAAAACGCTATCAAACACGCTGGAATGAATGTAAAATGTTTTAAGGGGTGTTTGAATGCTGGTTCTTGTTGCTGGAGGACGCTGGTTCAAATGCCAGACTCGATTTGGATCAAATGCAAACACATTTAGGAAAACGCTGGTTCAGATAAAGCCTGGAAACGCAATGAATTATGAAAAATATGCAACAATTTATACTTGCATTGGAATTTAAGAATCAATGGCTATAACAATCGACCATCACAGCAAACACCCAACATTCATATCAACCATCATGGAAATTAATCGATGTTATAACATTCATATCGATTATCACAGCAAAGAACCCAAACTTCAATCGATTATCACAGGAAAAAAATTGATGGCCATCACATTCACATCGATTTCTTTTTGCACAACGATTCTGCTCAGCTTATAGCAAAATTGGTCACAGATTTTTTTTTAACCAGTCTTATTTTCAGATACGCGCCAAATGTCGAATGTATAATCACTGAATATACTCACACCAATCAATGATTCCACGCAGGGAAAACACTTACAGTTTTCTTATGAGACACGCACTGGTAAGAATCGTTGACACAATTTATTCCTGCATACACTCCAGAACTAACGCAGCTTGGAATCGATGACTGTCATCGTACTTTTCAGCCTCAGGAAATCGGTCCACTACTTCAACGCTGATCCGGTTCTTGCTGAACGTTGCAGAATCGACTTTATCAATCACTGCTTCAATAACCCAGCTCCAACTCCATTCATCCGCATCTGCCTCTGCACAACACGCTGTCACAGTTTGTCTCTACGCCAATACACAGTCTCTCAATCCCAAAGTGAAAAACCGTGTGCTCTGATACCACATGTTGAAAATGAGATTAACTCAGACAAATATATAAAGCACACATAAAAACTAGACACAAAATATGGGTGGAAAAATGCTTCAGCCTCATGGCTTCCTCAGGTATTCTCTCTCATTTTCATTCCCCAAAATAATTGAATATAGTGTTACAAATAAATAGATGAGAGATAGTGTCTCAAGATAGTGCGTGCTATCTTAGACACATTTGGTTGAGATAATCTCTCCTTTGGTTAAGATAATTTCTCACCAGACACACACCAATATAGGAGTTACCTAAACTAACTCCTATCTTAGAGGAACAACCCAAGAGTTAGGCACAAATTCCTAACTTGGAATATTTAATTAATTAATTTATTTTTGGATTTATTATTGTTTTAAGAGAGAGGCTAACAACTTCCTCACTACCTCTCCGGTCCTTAGCTTCCAGTGCGACCGCTTTATTAGTCTTCAAAATGCTTTTACAGACATGAGCTCAAAAATAGAGACTCAAATGAGAAAAAGGATCTCACCATTGCGTTCAGCTCAAAATTTTGAGTCAAACGAGTATAAACTTACCTGTATTTGGCCTTTGTGCCCTCCAGACCCCATGGAATGTGAAAAACCACCTCTTCCTTCTGCAAAACCACTTTCCGCTGACAAAAACTGCCCTATGTGATGTGAAAACCAGCTCAGTTTGTGCACCTAAGATTTGGCAAGTTCGGCTCTGCAACAGGTTAAAAGGATTTTGGTTCGGCTCTGTTTCAAGTCCAAACATATGGGCATATTGGTTAGCCCGAAATGTAAAGGCATGGTATATATTACAATGTTGGAGGTCGGCGGGTCGAAACCCCCACCCGACACTCTGGCATTTTGATATGGATTGATATACATATATAGTAACATATATCCGCATTAAACTTTGGGTGACATGTATCTCCACGCTCCGTTGGCTTATACATTGGATATATGGTAATATATACCATATATGGTTGTCTATTGCAGTGGATGTGGGATAATTCTGTAACCAAATAAGGGGTTCGGCGGCTGTGGGGTTGACGCCAACTATCGACCCTTTTTTTCCGGCGCCTTCAATCCCGCAACAATAAATATAAAATCAACAAATCCATTAAAAAGCACCTCGGTAGCTCGATTGATGAGTGGATTCTGATGACATCTTGACACTTGCGCGAGGTCAGGGGTTCGACTCCCCTTGACCCCAAATTTTTGGGATTTCATGCCAACATTGGGCAAATCCGGGCTGACACGTGTTAGCACCAGATTGGCCCATTCTATCCAATCATGTGCCGCCACGTCACTACTCCTGCTGATGTCATCCAGGATGGGTGGCATGTTCCCGGGATGCCATGTGTCCTGCTGACATCACCCTGCGTTGACCGTTGACTTTGACTTTTTTTACTTTTTTTCCATTTGCCCTAATTTTTCCCAAAAACTTTGACTGGCCATAACTTCTTCATCCGAACTCGGATTTACGCGCCGTTCACACCGTTGGAATCATATCAACGAGCACTTTGATTTGATTCAACTTTCAACTGCATTTGAAGACTTTGATCTGGAGGCAAAATTGAATCCATTTTGGATCACTCCTCCCCACTAGAAGCTTTTGGACCACCAAAAGTTTGGTTTTAGCTATCGAGTAAGTGAGGATAAATTTCCTTCACTTTTCCAATCTCGATCCATCATGCTTTACTTGGATTTGTACCTTTGAGTCCAACTCGAAGATACTCAACATTTCCTCGTCGCGAAGTCCTTATCCTCCTGTCAAGAACTGTGTCCTCCTGTAGCTCATTGAGATACTTGGGCGAAAAATCTTCGATGGAAGGTAACTGAATTTGCTCTTTGGGATCTTCAATCAATGAAGGCTCATACAATCTCAAGTTTTCAACATTTACGACGGAATAGATCTACATATAAGCTGGTAGATCTAGGCGAAAAGCATTTTCACCAATTTTATCAAGTATTTTGAAAGGACCATATCTAATTGGTTTCAACTTCTTACCTTCCCCTTGTAGTCTTTCTTTGCTAATGTACAACCAGACTTGATCACCAACTTGAAAACTATGCTCAACTCAATGCTTGTCATGCTGTGCTTTATACTTTTCTTGGATTCTTTCCAACTGTTCTTGTACTGCCTGGTGAATGTCTTGGATTTGTTAAATGAACTTTGTTGCCTTGTCCACATCACTGTGTCCATCAACTGCTATGTCTTTACCAAAGACAAAATCCAAGGGAGACTTTGGTACAAAACCCAAACAAGTCTCAAAAGGAGATCTCTGAATAGAAGAATGTTTTGCATGGTTGTAAGCATGCTGCACATAACACAAATGTTCATCCCAAAGCTTAGGATGCTTGCTGCAATATCCTCGAAGCAACTATATCACTGTCCTGTTGACCACTTCTGTCTGACCATCTATTTGCGAATGAAAAGTTGTGCTCTTCTTTAACCTAGTGTCCATTAATTCCCATAGACTTGACCAAAATTTCTCGACAAATCGAGGATCTTGATCGTATATAATGGAAGTGGGTAACCCAAAATGAACCCATACATTTTGAAAGAACAACTTTGCAGTTTGTTCAGTTGTGACTTGCTTATTACATGGTATCAAAATACACATCTTACTGAACCTATCCACAACTACATACAAATAGTCATGACCCTTTCTAGACATTGGCAATCCCCCAACAAAATCCATGGAAACACTTTCCCAAGGACGAGAAGGAATTGGTAATGGAGTATACAAGCCTAATTTTCTATTACTTGGCTTGCTTGTAGCACACATAGTACATCCTTTAATGTATCTAGAAATTGTTTCATTCATTCGTGGCCAATAGCAGTATCTTTGTAATTGTGCAACTATTTTACTTACACCAAAATGACCTGATATGAGAGAAGTATGTGCTTCTCGAATTATATTAACTCTTTCAGTTTGTGGAATGCATAACTTTCCCAAATGATATAAGAGTTTGTCCTTTATGAAATAATCCAATTCTTCTACCTGCTTACCATGACTTAATGTTGCATATACATCCTTAAAATCTGTATCTTGAGCATATTGTTCAATGTAACTTTCATGAATTACCGAATTATGCTTAAGTATAGTGGATGCATTTATGATTGGTCTTGATAACATGTCTGCAACCTTATTATGTATGCCCTTCTTATATCTGATAACAAGATGAAATTGTTGTAGAAACCCCATCCATCTATAGTGTCGTGATTGTTGCAATTTAGTTTGTGAGTGTAAGTATTGTAGTGGCTGATGATCTGTATGTATTATTGTTTCTTTACCCATTATGTAATGTTTCCACTTTTTAACACTCTGTACTAATGCATATAATTCTTTATCATACGTGGGATAGTTAACTACTGCTGATGTAAATGTCTCAGAATGAAAGCATATGGGCTTTCTGTGCTGCATCAACACTGCCCCCATGGCATATTCACTTGCATCTGTCTCGATCTCAAATGGATGCTGAAGATCTGGCAGTGCTAGTACTGGCACTGTACTGATCCTTTCTTTAAGTGTATCGAAGGCTTTCTATTGTTTGCCTCCCCACTGAAACACCTGTTTCACACTTGTCAAAGCATGTAGAGGCGTTGCAATCAAAGAAAAGTTAGAAATAAACTTCCTCCAATATTGTGCTGCCCCTAAGAAACTTCTGACTTCTATAGCAGTATTGGGCTTAGGCCAATTTACAATGACTTCGACCTTAGAGGGATCTATCTTCAATTCACCACCCCCTACAATATAACCCAAATAATTCAAAGATGTCCTGCCAAATTCACATTTTGACAGTTTTACATAGAGATTTTCTCTTTTCAAAACATCTAAAACCTGCTTTACATGCTTTAAGTGTTCTTCCCATGTCCTACTATAAACAAGAATATCATCTAAATAGACTATTACAAATTCATCAATGAATGGTCTAAATACATCATCCATGACTCACATGAATGTAGTTGGAGCGTTAGTTAAGCCAAATGGCATAACCATCCATTCAAAGAGTCCTTGCTTCATTTTAAAAGCAGTCTTCCATACATCCTGTTCTGAAACTCTGATCTGATGGTAGCCGCTTCGCAAGTCCAATTTAGAGAAGTAAACTGCATCTTTTAATTGATCTAATAAATCATCAATGCGAGGAAGAGGATAACAATTCTTTATTGTGATTTTATTTAGTGCTCTAAAATCAATGCACATTCTCCACGAACCGTCTTTCTTTCACACTAACACAATCGGTGAACTGCACGGTGATGTGCTTGGTCAAATAAACCCTTGATCGAGCAACTCCTATACCTGCTTCTTTATCTCTGCATTCTCTAGAGTTGATAACCTATACATTCCAATGTTAGGTAGTGGAGCATCTTGCTATAAATAAATTTCATGTTCTATCTCCCACTTGGGTGGAAGCCCTTTAGGCTCTTGAAACAAAATATCATTATCGGAAACAACTTTAACCATATCTGCTTTCTGTTTAGGATTACAACCTTGGAAAGCATCGGATTTATCAATATCCTTTGCTTTTACAATCATAAGTAAAAATTGTTTACTTGCATTTACAATTCTTTTCATCTGTCCAGAATTTATGAGAGAGAAGTTATCTTTGAGTTTATGAGCTCTTACAATATATTCAATTCCATCCTTAGTGAGTTGATACTTATTTTCAGTTCGATAGAAGATAGCATTTCTATCATACAAGTATGGACTTCCTAACACAATTCCACATATGTCCAATGGGACTATGTCTAACTCTACCTCATCTACAAACTTTGACCCAATATCAAAATGAAGTTTACATTGTTTCATAACTTGTAGCTTAGTTTTATCACACACCCAACCTAATGGATATGGATTTTTATGAGGTTTAGTTTCTATACCCAATTTCTTTACAATTGCTTCAGAAATCAAATTAACTTGTGAACCACTATCAAATAAGGTATCAATTTTAGTATGCTTGGAAATGACTCTAATGTGAAATAGCTCATTTCTTTTCCTCTCATCATTATCATTATCAATAGAATGCGAAGAAGTACTTGTAGATGCTTTAGAATCTTTACCTTTTATACCTGTAGTTGTAACTGTTGTCTTGTCACCTGAATTTGATCCCAAGTCCTTTTGAATAGCAGCAACATTCTTCCGCTCCTTACTCCCAAACTTCTTAGGCTTCAATTCCAGATGCAATGACCAGCAATGTGCCTCATCATGGCCCTCCTTTTTACAGTGAGTACACAAAGGTTTATCTTTCTTCACGGTGTTTGCTTTCTTCTCCTTCCACTTAAGTTTCTTCTTGTCTTTATTCTTGCTTTCAATAGGTTTGGATGATTTCCCAACATCATGGGTTACATTTTTGCCTCTAGCTTCTAGATGAGTTGCTTGGACTGATACATCATCTAAGCTAGTTGGATTAAACATAAGTATAGTATGCCTCAAATAACTATGAAGACCACCTATGTATTTTAACAATGTCTCTGGTGAGTCCAATGATATGCCTAATGTTAAAGCTCTCTTATGGAATTCTTGAGTATAACTTTGAACACTTTGACCTTTTAATTGACGCAATGTTTGCCAACTCATCATTGCTTGTTGCATATAAGCCAATGGATAAAATTTCTTTTTAATAGCAGAAATAAATTCATTCTAGGTCGAGATAATTTTACCATGTTTCTTAAGATCTGCTTGTGTCTTTCCTTCCCACCAAACAAGTGTTGTTCCTCCAAGTCGAAGGCTAGCAAGCTGGATCTTCTTCCTTTCAGAAACCACTTTTTGTACCCTGCAATAAACTTCAATTTGTCTTATCCAATTGTCAAGATTTTCAGCGTTAAGTTCTCCATCATAAATTGGCAAATCAAACTTTACATCTAATTTGATCAAAGAGGACTTCTTCTTCTTCTTTTTAGAAGCACTAGATTTATGAGAAGAAGATGATGATGATGGCGATGGTGGTGTCGATGGAGGAGATGGTGGAGGAGGTTTTTCTCCCTTTCCTTTATCTGATTTGGGTGATGAAGTGCCTTCATCCTTTCCCTTCTTAAACTCGCGATACATCTCTTCCACCATTGCGCGTATCGTCATGAAACTATCCAGGAATTGAGATTCTGATCCAAGTGGGTTTTCATCCATCATCCTTCTTTGTGAAAAGACCCTTCCAATCTCTGGATTTTCCTCAACAAGTTCACCTTCACCTCGTTCGAGCCTCAACCTAGTAAGCATTCAAATCTTCACACAATCTTGTCAGACCTTAAAAACCTTGCTGCTCTGATACCAACTTGATCCGAAAATGTAAAAAGGTATTATAGACTTTATGTGAAGTTTGCTTATGTTACTTAGTGCAACGGATCGAAAATATTGCGAATAACATAAACACAGAAGAAAATTGAAACATAAACATACACATCAACACAATGACAATTTGATAACGGAGTTCACCAGACTTCTTGGCTACCTCTTCAGGTCCTTAGCTTCCAGTGCGACCGCTTTATTAGTCTTCAAAATTCTTTTATAGACATGAGCTCAAAAATAGAGACTCAAATGAGAAAAAGGATCTCACCATTGCGTTCAGCTCGAAATTTTGAGTCAAACGAGTATAAACTTGCCTGTATTTGGCCTTTGTGCCCTCCAGACCCCCTGGAATGTGCAAAACCACCTCTGCCTTCTACAAAACCACTTTCTGCTGACAAAAACCGCCCTCTGTGTTGTGGAAACCACCTTGGTCCACGCACCCTGGATTTGGCGGGTTCGGCTCTGCAACAAGTTAAAAGGATTTTGGTTCGGCTTTGTTTCAAGTCCGAATGTATGGGCATATTGGTTAGCCTGAAGGTGTAAAGGCGTGGTATATATTACAATGTTGGAGGTCGATGGGTCGAAATCCCTGCCCGACACTACGGTGTTTGATATGGATTGATATACATATATAGTAACATATATCTGCATTAAACTTTGGGTGACATGTATCTCCGCACTCCATTCGGTTATACATTGGATATATGGTAATATATACCATATATGGTTGTTTGTTGTGGTGGATGTGGGATAATTTTGTAACCAAATAAGGGGTCCGGCGGCCATGGGGTTGACCCCAGCCGTCGGCCCTTTTTTTTGGCACCTTCAATCTCGCAACAATAAATATAAAATCAACAAATCCGTTAACAAGCACCTCGGTAGCTCGACCGGTGAGCGGATTCTAGTGAAGTCTTGGTAGTTCTGCGAGGTCAGGGGTTCGACTCCCCTTGACCCCAAATTTTTGGGATTTCATGCCAACATTGGGAAAATCTGGGCTGACACGTGTCAGCACCGGATTGGCCCATTCTGTCCAATCACATGTCGCCACGTCACTGCTCCTGCTGACGTCATCTAAGATGGGTGGCGTGTTCTCGAGATGCCACGTGTCCTACTGATGTCACCCTGCGTTGACTGTTGACTTTGACTTTGACCTATTGACTTTGACTTTTTGACTTTTTTGCCATTTGCCCTAATTTTTCCCAAAAACTTTGACTGGCCATAACTTCTTCATCCAAACTCGGATTTATGTGTCGTTCACACCGTTGGAATCGTATCAACGAGCACTTCGATTTGATTCAACTTTCAACTGCATTTGAAGACTTTGATCTGGAGGAAAAATTGAATCCATTTTGGATCACCGCGTGAAGAATCCATCTGATACACAACCCTTTGGAGGGAAGTTATGGAAAACGAACCACATCTTTTGAAATACCCGTCTTAGTATAGCTTGAAGGACTGCCTATCATTGTCATATCATTTTGTCTTCAATGACATGCATGGTTGCATGCACTTAAAATCATTCGATGTTTTTCCTCTACGTGTCTTTTCCCCTTCCGCCTGTTGGATCAATTGTAGTCTTTTGACATGTCTGGTTGTTATGTCAGGTTTACAAACTGTTTTGGTGACCATGAAGGTTGTTATTTGTGTATACAAGTGTCCTAACCATGTGAACACCTATTGTATTCATACATAAAGTTTTAAGCATTGTCACATAAGTGTCGGCACAGACATCCAAAGGTCTATCCCAAGTGTCACACTTATTTCTTTCAGCACTAGACAGTCTCACAGAGGGTCATGCTTTGCTATGTTTCCCTGGTGATAAGTGTTATCATGTTGTCAAATAATGCTAAGTTTGTGATCAAAATGTCAAAGTTCTCACAAGTTCACTTGCTTCTCACACCTAGCCATTTTCTTGAAAATCTCTCCGAGTGAAAAACCCCTCTTCACCGGACCTTGATTGAGCTATACTGTGTTGTCTCAACCCTCAGTGGTGTTACTCTGCCACCCGGAACTGCACAGTGATTGAGGTTGTCCTCCGGGTTAGTTTCATTGTGCAATCCCATAAGTGAGCAACCTGTCTTCCTTCCCAAAACTGCGTAGATGCTGCCTCAAGGCCCAACCTGGATTGCGCACTTTGTAAGATCAATCATCAAGCCTCCTTCCTGCTTGCTAGAACCTCACATTGCACAGAGACCCGAGCCTGCAATTCTCACTGAAACTGAGTATAGGTGTCCTCCCAGTGACCTCGCTCAGCCGAGACTCACTGCTCTAAAAAACTACATTGATATTTCCTCTAGTCCCTCGATTTTCCTGCCTTGTCTTTCCTCTAGAAACTGTGCAGAGGTTTCCCTCAAGGACCCACCTTGCAGCTACCACTGGTGTACTCAACTACACAATCCTGTCTCCTAGTGGCCTCTACATAGTTTTCCATGACAGTGAAGACTGTGCCCCAGAGTTCCTCAGCCAAGCATGAGCTACGCTCTGCATTTTCTCAGTGACCAGTTCGCCTCCCTCTCACCTAGAACTGTGCATTGCACAATTGGTGGTCCCTCTTCCTAGCCTATCATCTGTGTCGGGCCTCGAATACAAAACACAATGCATGCATCGTAGACTGGGAGGTTTTGGATTTAATATTGTCCTGTCATGATTGAATTGCAGTAAAAGGTACACTGATGGATCATGCCAAGAGAATGAATGAGATGAAGAAGGAGTGTACATTCTAGAAGACTTATGTGCAGCTAGACGAACGAAAGAAGCTCACCCAAGAGAAAGTGAAACAAACACATGCATACAACCATATTGCAAGACCAAGACCATTGAAGACCCTACAACATCAAGCCATGCGGAGGAGAAGGAAAAGCACAAAGACGAAAGTACATCCATCACTTAGCATCGCAACAGATTTATTGGGTTATGTTATATTCTTTCCACGACTAGCGGGTAGACCTACGTATGGTTTTGTGCATGGTTTTCGCACATGGTTTTGGGTACGATGTTTTTCGGTCCATGGCATTGGATGCTTCGATATGTATATATATATATATATATATATATATATATATATAATATATATATATATATATATATATATATATATATATATATATATATATATATATATATATATATATATATATATATATATATATATATGTATGTATTGTAACATTGAAAGGAATATAATGAAAAATCAATCTGGTAGTCCCGGTTTTGGGATCTAGGGGAACAACTCTGTGTATATTTGTTTTATGTGTTATGCTCTCGCTATTGTTTATTTTCCGTCTGTTAGAATTTGTATGCAGGTAATTTTTGTACGGGGTTAAAACCTACATTTGGTATTAGAGCTGTTTTGGCTTCAAGGGGACGCCTTTGTTGCTGAGGGGTTTCGCTCGGGCCTGTGGTAGACCCTGCTCAGTGGGAGATCTGCGGGATCGATTTTAGTGGTGAAAGAAGATGGTGAGCAGTGGAAAGATAGAGATCGAGAAATTTAATGGTCAGAGTTTTGAGTTATGGAAATTCAGGATGGAGGATCTGATGGTATATAAATATTAGTGGATCGCATAGATCTGGTTATTAAACCAACGAGAGTGTCCGATGAAGAATGGAATATGTTGGATCGGAAGGCAAAGAGCACAATACGATTATATGTCTCAGATCTATTATTGCTGAATGTATCAGGGGAACCTATGGCTAAGGCTTTGTGGGATAAGTTAGGGACTTTGTACCAATCTAAGTCTCTGGTGAATAAATTGTTCCTACAGAAAAAGCTATATAACTTGAGGATGAAAGATTGAGACTCGGTGACGGAGCATCTGAATGCATTTAATACTGTGGTAAGTCATTTTTATCTGTTGATATTAAAATTTCAAATGAAGATAAGTGCATCAGTTTTTTGTGTTCTCTACCAGATTCGTGGGATAGTCTGGTTATTTCAATAGGTAGCAATGAAACTTCCTTGCAATTTGATGAAATAGTCTCATCCTTACTAACGGAGGAGATGAGACGGAAAAATATGGAGAGCCAGAATGGTGATGCCTTGTCTGTACCAGGAAGGTCCCAAAACAAAAACAAAAATAAGTCATCGAGTGGGAAATCTAAATCTCGAGGAAAACCTATAATGGCGTGCTGGAAATGCGGAAAGGAAGGGCACTACAAAATGGATTTTAAATCTAAAGCTCCTAAAAAAGGAAATGGATCTGATGATGCTCCTTCTGCAGAGACGAAAACCACCTCAGATGAAGGTGGGGATGTGTACTTGGCTTCTTCAAGTACACATGTAGATCATGAGGCATGGTTGATTGACTCAGGGTCATCCTTTCACTTCACTCCCCATAGAGAGTGGTTCTGCGAGTATGAGAAATACGATGGTGGTGATGTCTTCTTGGGGGATGACAGGAAGGCTAAAATAATTGTTCACATAAAATTTAAGTTGAATTTGAAAGGTGAAAGGATTATAACACTTCTTGGTGTTCTGCGTATTCCTACATTAGCTAGAAGTCTAATTTCTATAAGCAAGCTGAATGATCCAGGTGTAAAAACAATGTTTGAGAAGGATACCTGCAAGATGGTTCGGGGAGCAGTGGTATTGATGTGGGGAGTTTGGATTGGAACTCTGTACAAGCTGCAAGGTAGCACTATTGTTGATGGGTGCAACAATTTTGTGGTTCCTGAAAGTGGAGTAGAAAATCTAGTGGTCTCTATAGAAAAGGCCATGCTATGGCATCAAAGGCTTGGACATATTGGAGAGAAGGGCCTTCAAATACTTCATGGTAAAGGTATGGTAGAAGGTATGACTAATATCTCTCTGGATTTTTATTTATGTGAAAATTGTCTATATGGGAAGCAGAATCGGGTGAGTTTCCCCTCTAGTGGTAAGAGGGCGAAATAGATATTAGAGCTTGTGCAGAGTGATGTGTTTGGACCTGTGAAGGTTCCATCACTGGGTAAGTCTTGTATTATGTATCATTTATAGATGAATTCTCAAGGAATACATGGATATATTTCCCTAAGAATAAATCTGAAGTATTTGACAGGTTTGAAGAATTTAAGGCTCTAGTGGAAGTCCAAACATAGAAGAAGATAAAGGTGCTGAGGACAGATAATGGTGGAGAATTTTGCAAGAAGGAATTTGAAGAATTCTGTAAGAAGTGTGGTATAGCACGGTAGAAGACTACTCCATACACACCTGAGCAAAATGGAGTTGTAGAAAGAATGAACAAGACGTTGATGGAAAGGGCAAGAAGCATGCTCAATGGTGCCGGGTTAGGACAACAATTCTAGGCAAAGGTGGTGGAGACTGCATGTTAGCTGGTCAATAGATCACCTTCATCAGCGTTGGAGGATAAGACTCCACAAGAGGTATGGACTGGTAAGAAACCCTCTCTTTCACATCTGAGGGTATTTGGATGTGATGCATATGTACATGTTCCAAAGGAGAAAAGAACAAAGTTGGATAGTAAATCTGAAAAGTTCATCTTTATTGGGTATAAGGATGGTTTGAAGGCTTATAGACTTTGGAACCCAATAACAAGGAAGGTTGTGTACAACCGAGATGTGGTGTTCAGAGAGGTGAAAGATGTTATTAAATATGAAGTCCAACCAAAGGATCTTGAGAATATAGAGTTTGAGCTAAAGGAGGAAGAATCAGACTCTACAGCAGAAGAGGAATTACAAGATGAACACCCACAAACTACGGTTGTGAGAAGATCAATTCGAGAAAGAAGACAGCCAAAAAGGTATAGTCCATATGCTTTCTGTTCAAATTTTGCATTATCTATTACTGATGATGATCCCATAACTCTGAAGGAAGCAGTAGATTCAGAGGATGGAAAACTTTAGAAAGAGGCCATGGTTGATGAAATGGCATCTTTGCACAAAAATGAGGCTTGGGATTTGGTGGAATTGTCATCTTGAAGGAAACCCATTGGCAGCAAATGGGTGTTCAAGAGGAAGACAAATGCAGAAGGAAAGGTGGAGAAATACAAAGCTCGTTTGGTAGCAAAAGGTTATTCCCAGGTGTCGGGAATTGATTTTGGTGATATTTTTTCTCCTATTGCGAAGGTAGCTTCTATTAGATTACTTTTAAATGTTGTTGCTACTTTTGATTTTGAGGTAGAACAGATGGATGTGAAGACAACATTTCTTCATGGGGATTTGGAGGAAGAGATCTACATGAAGCAACCTGAAGGCTTTGCGGTGAAGGGTAAGAAAGAACTGGTATGAAAGTTAAGGAAGTTTTTTATGGGTTAAAATAGTCACCAAGGATGTGGTATCAGAAATGTGATACATTTATACGGGGACTTGGCTTCACTAGAAGCAAAGTAGATCACTGTGTGTATTTTAAATTAATTGGTGACCATGTCATTTATCTGGTCTTGTATGTGGATGATATGTTGCTAGTTGGAAATGACAAAGAAATTATCCAAGATTTGAAGACCCAATTGTCCTCCAAATTTGACATGAAAGATCTTGGTGCTGTAAACTATATTTTGGGCATGGAAATTAAAATAGATTGGGAAAAGAGGAAGCTTTGGTTAAAATAGAGGAAGTATGTTGGGACAATACTAAAGAGGTTTAATATGAAGGATAATAAACCAGTGAAGGATCCTATTCCTGTAAGTGTAAAGTTATCTGTTGAATAATGTCCCAAGGCATAAGAAGAGGAAGAGGACATGTCCCGTTTTCCATATGTAAGTGTAGTCGGTAGCTTGATGTATGTGATAGTCTGTACTAAACCAAACATTGCACATGCAGTGGGAGTATTGAGCAAGTTTATGTCAAAACCAGGTAAGGAGAATTGGACAACAGTGAAGCGAGTCTTTAAGTATTTGCGTGGCACTAGTGATTATGGTTTGTGCTACCAAGGAAGACTAGGATTGGACAAAGTTTTGGATATTTGTGGCTTTGTTGATGCAGACTGGGCTGGAGATCTAGATCAGAGAAGATCTACAAGTGGGTATGTGTTTAACCTATTTGGAGGTGTAGTCAATTGGATGAGTAAGAAAAAATCTGTAGTGGCACTATCAACTACAGAGGAAGAATACATGGCAGCCACTCATGTAAGCAATGAAGCAATCTGGTTGCAGAGATTGTGTTCAAGTATGGGGTTAGTACAAGGAGGTATAAGAATAGACTATGATAGCCAAAGTGAAATTTTCTTGGCAAATAACCTTGCTTACAATTCAAAGAAAAAGCACATTGATGTTCAGTATCACTCTTTGAGGGATATGATAGAAGAAAAAAAGGTGTTTCTGGTAAAGGTGGACACTTTAAAGAATACTGCAGATGCATTGACAAAATCTGTCAGCTCTAAGAAGTTCTCTTGGTGTAGAAAAACAATGGGCGTTGCAGGGTTGGATAAATGACTAAGCTCTCCTGTGGCCCCCTGTGGAAAGAAAACAACAAGTGGGAGTATGTTGGGTTGTGTTATATTCTTTCCACGACTAGGTGGGCGGACCTACCTATGGTTTTGTGCATGGTTTTTCCACATGGTTTTGGGCACAATGGTTTTTGGTCCATGGTATTGGATGCTTCAACATGTATATATATGTATTGTAACATCGAAAGGAATATAATGAAAAATCAATCTGGTAGTCCCGGTTTTGGGATCCAGGGGAAAATATTTGTGTATATTTGTTTTATCTATTATGCTCTCGCTATTGTTTATTTTCTGTGTGTTAGAATTTGTATGCAAGTAATTTTTGTACGGGGTTAAAACCTACAAGCTTGATTTGGACACCATAGATAGCTAATACATATCAGCAGTGTCATGTCAAGTTATGTCATGAGTTTTCACAACCACGTCACTACTATGGGCCATATCTTTTGTAACTGAATGTGATGTAAGGTGGATATCCAATGGACACACACATGAAGATGAAGATTCATGTCAGTTTAAAAGTCATAGGAAGTTGAATGGTCATGAGGGTAGTCCAGTAGTCACAAGGGTCAAGCATCACCCTTGGATATATATACCCCTCCCATTGTTTGAGAAAGGAATTTTCATCTTGGCTCCTCCCACATAGACTTGAGAGTTTATAGTCTATTTTTTGAGGAGCGAGGAGTGGTTCCAACATCCCACTACTGGGACTAGTGATGTATGGTGTACAGATGTGTCTTGGGATTTTTTCTTAATTTAGAAGCCTGTTAAGGCCAACATGTTTTCATGCATGTCTTGTAGATGTTTATAATACTATTCTTTCGACATTTGTAATGCATGTTTGTTTCACCTGTACTAATATAGTTGAACTACTTCGGTTGTTTTAGTACTTACATTGTTGGGAATGTGTTGTATTGGCTATCACCGTTGTCTCATCCATGTGGACTACTACATGGGATACTAGAAAAACCATCCTTGTGTATTGGTTACCACTGATGTCACGTCCTTATGGACTACTCCATGGGATACTCAACATACCATCTTTGTTTTCTGGTTACAACGATAGTCACATCTGTGTGGACTACTGCACTGGGTGATATACGTGTTGTCCCCCTTACTTTGGTTCTAACGACCGTCACATCCGTGTGGACTACTCTACTAGGTGGCATACGTGTTGTCCCTTTCACCTCGGTTTTTACAACTGTCGCATCCGCTGAATGCTGGAAAGACCTTTCTGGTTTGCATGTGTCTCTTCCTGGGCAGTACTATTACCTCTCACTGAGATGATCAATTTACTCTCCCCCTTTATTGTAAGAGAACCGAGACACAAGTTACATTACACACTCACCAGGAACATGTACCTTACTATTTGAAGATACCAGTGCAACACTCTCATGTTCTGACAGTTAGATCTAAGGCATATCTCTAAGTATATGGCGACTGGGCCTTTATACCGAATGGGACTCCTACACCAAACGACGTGAGGTATAGTTTGGACTTCATACCAAGGAGATACCCTGAATGTTGTCAGGTCTAGCACTGTCAACATTTCTGTCGCTAGAAGGAGGGCTAGATTACAAGTTTCACCCATAGAGTCTGGTTTGAATCTATTATTTTAAAATGGCTCTTCTTGAAATCATAATCTCGGCATGTTTTCTAAAAAACCTAAATGTAACATCCCTACAAAAGTTATTTATGACCTGTCCAAGCTCAAGTTCAATGGTGAGGGTGAATAGTCTTTTCATGTGCATGTGCTTCAAGTTATGACTCTTTGCCATATTCACCAAATACAGTCCGAATATGTATGGGTTGTACTACTCACCCTCACATTCAAAGGTTGTGCTCAATGCTATTGTCATACATTACCCTTTTCCTCTATCGATTCATTTAGTCAGCTTGCTGCGATGATGATTAAAACGTTCGATGAGTATAACCATCGGGATCTCTCTAAAAAATTCTACAATTTAAGAATGGAGCCTAATGAATTAGTTGAGGATGAATTTAATGATCACTTCCTTCACCTTTGTTGCGAAATACCTGAACAACTTTTGAAATTGGATTTCTTGAGACAAGAGTTTAGACACTTTGTTCATGTTTCCCAATAGGGTGAACTGCTTGATTTCCCTTCTTCCCCACCTCTTTCGGATCATGAAAGGCCTCAAATTGTAGAGGAGGAGACAACCACCCCATTTGTTCCTTGTTCTCCTCATTTTCTGGTCCGGATATGGGTTCCCCCTTGCGGTGAATACAAAGCTAAGAAATTTGTGTAGCATGTGCCCAACCCATCTCCTCATTTGTCTCCCAATTCAATGGAGGAAATTCCATAATGGCTCAGGAAGCTTGCAATGAAGACTCAATCCTCCATTCTGCAAAAGGAAGTCACCATTCATAACTCAAGTCTTGAATTTGATTTGCATCTCTGCCATCCTCCATCATCTACAAGCCATGACTCCTTGTACCATGAATCACTTGATCAATCTGCTCCACCAACTAGTTGTTCACATTCTCTTGATTCTCAAGATGTTGGCTCAAATTGCGGTCAGGCGCAAGGCAGTCACTTTGAAAAATGAAGAGGAGCATAAAGGTGAGGACATTATAAATTTTCCCTCTCTGTTTCAAAATTGTCCACATCAAAATAATGAGCTTCCATTCTTGAATGAATCTCAATCTCCTAATCTCGGTGGAACATCCCGTATAATCAATTCTTTCGATCAACCCCCAGTCTTGGGTAGTCATAACTCCCATGTTTCCATATGTTGTGGCGAATGCCCAAGCACATCATGTGACATTCCATTTTCTCATGAATAATATAACCCAAACCTAGGATGTGCTCCGGTCAAAGAAGATGTCCATATCGAAACTTCCTCTCCACCTCACTTTCCCTTGTGTCCTACCATTCACAACACATCTACAGGCGATAGAGATGCTCCATGTTCTCTTGCTTCTTCATCTGATGAATTATCTCATTGATTGACACAAGATGGTGAGGTTGTCCATGATAAAATCGAAAACAGTATAATCACACGGGGCTCTTCCCACCCCACATCATCTCTTATGTTGCATGAAGACAACTAATCAAATCAACTTTCTCATGCGAGCTCACCAATTCATTATATTTGGACGTACCATCAAAAGAACCTCCTCAATTGAGCAATCTAATTATTGTGGAAACCTATGACAGAGATAGCTGCCATCAGGAGAGTAGTTTTGAAATTAGAAGCAATGACCACCCTCAAGCCATCCATGATCTGGTTCAAGTTTCAAAATGTGATTTTGTGATTCTGGAAATTTCTAGGACTTATCATGGATTCAAGGCACTTCAACGTCCGTTGATGGTTATGTCAAGACCTTAGAACTCTGGCAAGCCCCCTGTTGAAATTTGATGACCAGACAAAAAGTTTCCAACAATCCCAATCTGGTTTTAATTTCACCTTATCACTCCCATTCAGTTAAATGCACTTTCCCATAAACATACATTCAACATATAGAATTTTGGAAATGAAATTTTTAGAGTAAAACTCATGGGATTGTCAACGCGTGCTAAAAATAAATATGGACATAACCAGACCAACAACACACATAAAAATACACAAAGATTTTTGATCAACTTAGACCTAGGCAAAACCCTTCAATCTTCTCCTAGGAAAACCTATTGGAGAGCTCTTCAAATTTATTTATCTTTCAAGTCCAGGAAAAATACATTTGTAGATAAAACAAAACAGAAAAATGCAACTTATCTCTTCAGCCTAAAATTCCTTGAAAATAGTGCTCACTTTGCCTTGATTTCCGTGCCCACTTGAAGCTAAAAATTTGTAATGTATGGATACGAATGTACGATTTCCGTACTGCTGTACAGAATGTATGGATTTTTTTTCAAAAATTCTCTCGAATGGCATGCAGCTCAAAACATTCAATGTTGTTCATATTGTACCTTCTGTTGTCTTCTAAGCCTTGATTTGCATGCCCAACTTTGCCTAGAAATCACTCTTTCATCTTGCTGCAACAAATTTCTCCTTCAGAACTTTTCTCAAGCTCTCATCCTCCTCTCTCTAATCTTCTCATGAAGAATGAATGTAGTCTCTCTTTTCTTGCCCCCCCTTTGTTTCCCTAAATGACTTTTGGGCAACCCTAAGATCTAATGGCTCAAATTCATTTAGATCAAGGGATGAGAATAAATGTACATTTAATTCTCATTTTCTATTTTTTAACTCACCCATTAAATAAAATACCGACATTGTACTTTATGTTTAAAGTCACTTTTCACTTTATAATTTAACATTGACTTTACCAATTATAAAATCACTTTCACTTTATAAAGTCACTCTTGGGAAAAGAGTTATTTTGGACACTTTTCCCTAGGTAGAGACTAACCCATGCGAAACCACTTGTCCAAGGTACATTAAAAATAAGCACTCCCTCTTACTAAGGAAAGTGTTTCTCACCACCCATTTTGTCCCTGAAATGGACATGCTTTCCTCTTGGCAAGGACTTCGTGAGAACATCGAACACCTAATCATCTGTTGATAGATACTCCAACTTCACTGCCCCCTTCTGAACATAGTCCCTGATGAAATGATATATGATGTCAATTTGTTTTGACCTGTCATGAAACACTGGATCCGTCGTGAGTTTAATGCAACTCTGATTATCACAGTGAATAATCGTTAGTCTCAACTCCTGATCAAATAGGCCACACAACAACTTGTGAAGCCAAATTTCTTCACAACTAGCCTAGCTAGCAGCCATATACTCATCCTCAGAAGAGCTTAAAGCAACTGACTTTTTCTTTTGAATGAACCACTACACAACTGTTGAACCCAATCTGAAGCAACACCCTGAAGTGCTTTTCCTGTAAGAAGCACAACTTGCCCAATCTAAATCTGTATAACCTACCAACCTCACTTCATGTCCCTGTATATAGTCTAGACCATAATAAATAATCCCCTGCATGTAGTGAAGAATGTGCTTTGTAGCTACCCAGTGCACCTTCTTGGGCTCAACCATGAACTGGCTAAGTGTGTTCACTGAAAAGCATATATCTGGCCTAGTGTTGACTAGATGCATCAAGGACCCAATAAGATGCCTATACAATGTGGGATCCACCAAAATAGAATCTGAAGCAGGAAGATTCTTCTAGTTGGTGATCATAGGTGTAGACATGGGTCTACAGTCTACCATGTGAAATCTTCTCAACACATCCATAACATACTACCCCTGCCCCAGAAAGATATGCCCCTCCTCCTACCACACCTCAAGCCCAAAAAAGTAATGCATCAATCAAATGTCCTTCATCTCAAACTCCATAACAAGATCCTCCTTGAAACCACTAATCAGTCTCTCTGCCCCAGTAATGAACAAGTCATCAACATACAATAGAAGAATGAGTGGATCATCCCCTACAACAATGTAGTATAGGTTTTGGATCTGCATCACTCTTCGTGAAACCCATCTGCTGTAGGTAAGTATCAATCCTCAAATACCAAGCTCTCGGAGCTTGCTTAAGTCCGTAGAGTGCTCGCCTCAATCGACATACATGGGTCTCCCACCCAATTAGCTCAAAGCCCTATGGCTGCTCAACATACGCCTCCTCCTCTATAAGTTTGTTCAAAAATGAGGTCTTCACATCCATCAGATGGATCTGCTAACCCATTTTTGTAGCAATAGAAATAAGGGACTGGATATAAGTGTACTGAGCTATGGGAATGAAGGTCTCATCATTGTGAACTCCCTCTATCCGTGAGAACCCTCTAGCGACAAACCTCACCTCGAACTTCTCAATGCTGCCATCTGCAACATGCTTGATCTTGCAGAGCCACATCGAAGTCACAATTGATTTGCCCTCAGGCCTAGGCATCACTTCCCATACACTGTTCTTAATGATAGAGGCATACTCCTCCACCATAGCCTCTCTCCATACCTCTTGGATGGCAGCCTCCTCATAGTTGGTAGGCTTAGAGTCAACAATGCGGGTAACCTTAGCTACATAACTGCAAAACCACTCTAGTGGCACACTCTCCCTGTTCACCCTCTTCAGAGGACCAACAGACTCTGCTTCCTTCAAGGTGTCTTGAAGCCACTTGGGCCTCCTCTTCCTTGAAGAGGCTTCCCCATAGGGAACCTCATCCTCTGCCCCCCAGCCTGGTGTACCTGAAGGTCTGCCAACTAACCCTGGTGTGTCTGTACCAACACCTGTCCTCGAAGAAATTGTACTGGCACCTATGCCTGTGTCAGCTAAAGTGCCATGTGAACTTTGCACCAGTGGAATCACTAAATAAGTGCTCGATGAACTCGCCACTGGTGCCCCAGATGTCACTGACACTGAGGTACCTCCTGTACTAGTCGATCTAGAACCTTGAGGTCCTGCTCCCTGTACCTAACTTCCCTGCTGAGGAGAAGTCGGTGAATCTCTCTCATAATACTCCCATGATCTTTGATAGGCCCTCTCCTCCTCAAAATTCACATCCCTCCTAATCACCACTCTCCATTTAGAAGGAATGAAGATCCAATAGGCCTTCGAAGTCTCTTTGTAACCCATAAATATACCCTTCTCTCCCATGTGTTCCAGCTTCATCCTCTGCTCCTTGAGGATATAAGAATATGTGAGACATCCAACGATATGAAGATGTGATACATGAGGCTTCTCTCCTGTGAAATCATCCTCTGGAGGCATATTCGCCAATACTCTGTGAGGACTCCTGTTCTAAAGATAAACAAGAGTATTGTAGACCTCAACCCACAAAAACAAAGGCAACCCCGGATCATGAATCATTGCTCTAGCAGCCCCAACAATAGCTTTGTTCTTCCTTTTAGACAACCCATTCTGCTGGGGGTTGTAAGGAACCGTGAACTCTCTCCTAATTCCCTCCTATGCATAGAAGTCAGAAAACCCACCATCGGTATACTCACCACCATTGTCTGACCTCAAGACCCGAATCTTCCTACCTGACTGCTTTTCCACAAGAGATTTGAACTCTTTAAAGCCACTGAAGACCTGACCCTTAGTCTTCAGGAAATATATCCAAGTCTTCCTAGAGTAATCATCAATGAATATAACATAATACTCATAACCACCAAAAGACACATGAGACATACAAACACTAACATCAGTATGAATTAAGTCTAGTATACCTGTAGATCTATTTTCGCTCACTGGGAATGGTAACTTGGTGTACTTGCCCAAAGCACACCCTTTGCAGACCTCATAATGCTTGACACTAAAATTAGGAATTCCAGTAGTTATCTTCATCATTACTCTTAAAGCTCCATGATGCATATTTTCCATCCTACAATGCCATAACCGGCACAAGTCTATACTGTTGGTGGTACTAGTGTGAGTGCTACTAGATGTGCTACTCACCAATGCTCCTGCCGAGTAAAAATTGAACTTGTATAGTTTCCTAGAGTGGACTCTAATCCCTTTGGCTGAAGTGATGGAAGCTCCCCTGGGATGCATCAATACCTTCCCTCCTAAGAAGGTGACATCAAACCCCTTCTCCTCCATAGAAAACACTGAAATTAAGTTCTTCTTCATCCTCAGAACATACAAAACATCCATGACCTTCAAAGGAGGCAAAGTATCCCTCTCAAATGTAACAATCCCCACACCAAAAACTCTCACAGTGTGGTCATCTCCTAGGACAATCTCAATATCAAGTGCCCTCTGTCCAAAATCTGAAAAGAACTCCCCTGCACCCGTCATATGGCAGGAAGCCCCGCTGTCTATGTACCACACATCAGATGATGTACTCCTACTAGATGTATAAGTAATAAATGCAAAGTCCTGGTCAAGCTGTGAAGCAAAATGTTGCACCTCTGCTGAAGTTATAGTACCCTTCTTCCCCTTGTTCTTCCTCTCAGGACACGTAGTAGCATAGTGTCCCATCTTCTGACATGCCCAACATTTGACTTTGCACATATCTATATCTTTCTTCTTCTTCTCCTTTCCCTTAGCCACATCTGACGAGGCCCCTTTCTTGGCCTTCCCTTTGTTCTTCCCCCTGGATGTCAAGGCTACATCATCCTCATCTGCTATCTTCATCCCATCACTACTAGTCTTCTATATCTCATTTTGCACACAATCATCCCAGAATTTTTCCCAATTGGGAAGATTCTCCCTAGAGGTAAAAACATCTCCAAAGACCTCCCAAGACTTAAGAAGTCTCGCTACAACTATCCTGACTAACTCTGTGGGTGAAACTGTCTCACCAATAGCAGTCAAATCATTATGTACGTGTTTGACCCTGCCAAGATAATGAACTACACTTTCCGCCTTTGCCATCTTAATTTTTTTCAGTTGTTATTTGAGTACCATCTTCCTGCTCTCATTGGTACTCTAACAGAGAGTGGTTAGAGTTGTCCACATATGATATGCATATGTGTTTCCTCTCACCTGAGGAACCACACGATCCTTCAGACTGTCCATCAAAATCCTTTTTCCTTTGCATTATTTTTTGTGGATTTAGCAAGTTCATCTGCAGCAGTGGGAGGTACAACCACTTTCCGCACTATGTCCCAAAATGTTACCTACTCAAACATTGTTTGAATTTTGTCCTTCCAAACGACATAGTTGGATATCCCATCCAGTCTATCCTCTATCCTTAAGAACATGGCCATGAGTGCTGTCCAAAATTTACAAAACCAAGAAAATGGAGAAATGAACTTTCAAGCACACCTTGTTGTCCCAAAAGTTCATTCTTTGTGAAATTTCACCTTGCTGTCCCAAAATATAAGTTTGCTGTCCAAAAATTCAGTTTGTTGTCCAAACCACTGTTTGTTGTCCCAAACTACTGTCTGTTGTTCAAACTGCAATTTACAGCCTGTAACTCTCAACCATATTGAAATTTGATGACCAAAAAAAAAGTTTCCAAAAATCCCAACCCGATTTTAATTTCACCTTATCACTCCCATTGAGTTAAATTCCCTTTCCCATAAACATACATTCAACATATAAAATTATGGTAATGAATTTTTTAGATTAAAACACATGGGAATGTCAACACATGTTGAAAATAAATATGGACATAACTAGACCAGCAACACACATAAAAATACATAGATTTTTTGTCAACTTAGACCTAGGAAAAATCCCTTCAATCTTCTCAGGGGAAACCCTGTTAGAGAGCTCTTCAAATTTATTTATCTTTCAAGTTCAGGAAAAATACATTTGCAGGCAAAACAAAAGAGAAAAATACAACTTATCTCTTCAGCCCAAAACTCCTTGAAAACCATGCCGACTTTGCCTCGATTTGTGTGCCCACTTGAAGCTGAAAATATTTACTGTACGGATATGACTGTACAGATTTCCGTACCATTGTACAGACTATATGCATTTTTTTTTCAATTTTTTTTTTTTTTAACTTCTCTCAAACTGTGTGCAGCTCACAACATTCAATGTTGTTTGTACTGTACCTTATGTTGTCTTCCAGGCCTTGATTTCCATGCCTAGCTTTGCCCAGAAATCACTCCTTCAGCTTGCTGCAACAAATTTCTCCTTCAAAACGTTTCTCCAGCTCTCAGCCTCCTCACTCCAATCTATTCATGAATAATGAATGTAGTCTTTCTTTTCTTCTCCCCATTTTGTTTCCCTAAATGACTTTTGATCGACCCTAAGATTTATTGACGCATATTTGTTTAGATCAAGGGATGAGAATAAATGTGCATTTAATTCGCATTTTCTATTTTTTAACTCACCCATTAAATAAAGTACCCACATTGTACTTTATGTCTAAAGTCACTTTTCACTTTATAATTTAACATTGACTTTACCACTTATAAATTCACTTTCACTTTATAAAGTCACACTTAGGAAAAGAATTATTCTGGACACTTTTCCCTAGGTAGAGACTAACCCATGGGAAATCACTTGTCCAAGGTACATTAAAAATCAACATCCCCAAACCAAATTAGATTTGGTTTCTCATGCACAATCCATCTATCTGCATGGTAGAACTCAATGTGAATTCCCATGTAAAAAATGTTTGTTATTCCTGATGTGATATTTCAAATTTTCAAATTTTTACTTATGACCGAATTCATAAATCTGTTACATGCAACTGTATTCATGCACATCTCTCACATCAAACTCAAGTTGGGAATGTTTGTCTCTCATGAAGTCATGGAATTGTGAAGTTGATCATCTCAAAGACTATATTTTCCAGCAATCATACTTATCAAATTTTCCCCTTCATGGTCAGCTCCTCGGTCTTCTTGCGAATCTTGTATTGCAAATATGTCCTCTCATCACACCAGAAATTTCCCTGTGTGATGATTAACGCACAAGTTATCACATGAATCAAGTTCGTCTTCATTCACCATGCCCCAACGGGTTTCATGCATTCATAGTTCTAGTATCCTTGTGAAATTATTGTGATGACTATCATACTTGTGCAATTTTTCACCAGTTGCAGTGAGGTGGTCCGTCATGTCTAGCTTACAACGAACTTGGTTCCATTGTTCAGAGCATTCATAAGATTGTTAAAATGAATCTTTCTTTGTTCATTGAAAACTAGGAATTTGATGTCTCAACTAGCTTTTCTGATCATTTCTCTATCTTGGGTGACTGTTATTCGACTTATCATTTTTCCCATGAGCACATCTGATGATAGTTGCTTCACGCGCTCTGATATTCATTGTTTAGCATATTCCTCTTTAGACATCTGTTAAGCAGGTGAGGCACATCTGTTAAGCAGGTGAGGCACTTCATCCTTTGCTGATGGTTATGGTAGGTCCTCACTGTCTTTGCATGACTGCTGAGAATGATTAGAACTATTTTTCCTTACAAGATTCCCATTGTGATCCTGCTTTTCGAATCCAAAATTCATCTTTTCATACATCATGAGGCTTTCTAGAAAGCCAACATGATTTCTATTATCCAATCGCTTAATGGCTGGAATAATCTTACTTGGCAAGCTATGTTCAAGGTAGAAAGTTTTTATCCTTCCACGCACTTGCAAAGAAGCTTGGTGCAGATGAGGATGCACCCGCAAGAGGCTTTCGAGGTTTGTTGAAAAGTGGTATCCATCAAAGAGGTAAGCATGTGTATTGGGTGAAATTTGTGATATGTATTTTTTCCCACAGGCAAGACCTTCCTTCCCCTGTGAAAGTTTCTCAAGTTTTTGTATTTTCTATTGCACATCACTTTCTATATGTTTTAATCGTTCATATCTTTGTGGATGCAGGTCAGGAATGACTATGGTGGCTTCACTGGAAATATCATTACACGTAACCTTGACCGTCTAGCTGTTAGGATAGGAGTAGGATTAGTTGTGTCTTAGTTTTCCTTTCCTTGCATTCGTCTTGCACTCATTCCCCGTAGTTCATCTTGGTTGTCTCATTCTGGTTTTACAACATGTTTTCTTTAGTCATTTTGTTCTCTTGTCTTTCAATTTTGGTTTCATGGTTCTATGTCTTCTTTATTTTTTCTTTGTTTCCTTCCTTGTTTAGTTTTCTGTTTGTTTTCACTACGCAAATAAGTGTTGTGCCTGGACTTGCGTCCTGGCTTTTGAATGTGTATGTGGCTGACATTCAAAGAGTCTTGTGACATTGCAACCCTTGGCTAGTCATGTGTCCGTCTTCCTTGTGTTTGGTTGTAAATTTTGGCTAATGAAGTCTTGACGGAAAATATGATCTGTCCGTAAGGAGAGATTTGGTCCAACCATGAACTTGTTTCTAGTCTAAGAACCTCATGCCTGTACTCAGTTTTCTACTTTGGTGTGTTCAATCTTATCCAACTAGTAGAAACAGAGAAGGGGAAAAAATCTAAACGAGCAAACCTAAATTAGAGGTCTTTACATGCATCTTTGAAGGAACAACGTCTCCTTCTCTCAATAAGTTGGGATCCCTCTTTCGGCCAAAAATAAATAAGTGTTGATGCACAATCCTCTTTCAAAAAATAAACAAGGAAAAAGAGAGAAAGGCTTCCTGTGCAGAGAGGTGAAGCAAGCTACTCCACCGAGGTACTGTGTAGGCTCGATGGCAATGGAGAAATGCTTGTGTTCCTATGTGACTCTACCAAGGTACTGTCTAGGCCTGCTGCCAGTAGAGAAACACCAAAGATGAAAAACTATACTCTGAAAATCTTAAGCTCGTGAGCTAAACTACACTTCCCAATTTGAAACACTGTGATCTGCCTGAATCTTATGTTGTGTTCAACTGAGAAGGTACAAAGGGGACCATGTCTTCCCATGGGGTAAGTGGGGAAGTCGAAGTAATCTGCACAACAAATCAATACTTCCTGATGGACCAAGGCCCTACACTAAAACGAACCAAGACAGAGAAGCTAGAATTCAACCAGTGTGTCACCAAGTGTTGTAATGGCTGCAACGACCTCCAAAATTTTGGCCTGTACTCAAGTTTTAGAGCCTACTATGGATCCTGTGATCGATTTTTCCTTAGTAAATGATTGGTAAGTTGATGATCTCAAGCTTCCCTCTTCGGTCTTAAGAGTCATTCACGCTTTTATATTTCTACAATATGTGTCATCTTTGGAGGATGGGGATTATCACCTATTATGAAAAGGGAAGCTTGTTTTGCTTCAAGGGAAAATCCGCCCAACCTCCCTTAGCATTGAAAACTGCATAGCAGTTTCCTCCAGTGTCCTTCCCTCAGCCGAAACCCACTTTCTCCAGAAAGTACGTAGTGTTGTCCCTCAGCTACCCATTTTGCCTTGCATCCTGAAATTGCGGAGATGTGTCCTCCCAAGACCTCATCCCATAGCAGTGTCTTACATCTTGAAACTGCACAGTGTTTTCCCTCAACCACCCAATCTGCCTTGCATTCTAAAATTGCACAAAAGTGTCCTCTTAGGGCCTCATCCCATTAACATTCACTACCTGTTGAAACTGCGCAGATATATCTCTCAGTGACCACAAAGAAGGATGGAATGCTAGATGACTCTTACGGAGTTGAGGAAGAAGATAATCAGACCAAGGAACCCAAGGTATGATAGAAGATCGGGACCGCATGAAGACTCCATCTGATGCATAACCCTTTGGAAAGCAGGTATGGAAAATGAAGCACATATTTTGAAATACACCTCTTAGTATAGCTTGAAGGAATTCTTACCATTGTCATATAATTCTGTCTTCAATGACATACATTGTTGCAAGAACTGAAAGTCATTCCATGTGTTTCCGCTACGTGTCTTGCCCCCTTTCGCCCATTGGATCAATTGTTGTCTTTTGATATTTTTGGTTGTTATGTAAGGTTTGCGAGCCATTCTGGTGACCATGAAGGTTGGTCTTTGTGTATACAAGTGTCCTAACCATGTGAACACTTATCACACTTTTCATAAAGTTGTAAGCATTATCACGCAAGTTTAATCATGGGTGTCCAAAGGTCTATCCCAAGTGTCGCACTTGTCGCTTTCAGCACTAGACAGTCTCACAGAGGGTCATGCTTTGCAATGTTTCCCCGGTGATTAGTGTTGTCATGTTATTGAAGTATGATGAGTGTGTGGTCACAATGTTGAAGTTCTCACAAGTTCACTTTCCTCTCACACTTAGCCATTTTCCTAAAAATCTCTTTGACTGAACAACCCCGCTTCATCACCCCCCGACTGAGTTGTACTGCATAGTCTCAGCCCTCAGCAGTGCTGCTCTACTTCCTAGAACTACATAGTGCTTGAGGATGTCCTCCGGATCCGTTGCACTATGCAATCCCAAGAGTGAGCAACCTGTGTTCCTTACCAGAACTACACAGAAAATGCCTCAAGGCCTGACCTGGACTGCGCACTTCGCAAGATCAACCATCTAGCCTCATTCCCACTTGTTGGAACCTCGCATTGCACAGAGACTTGAGCCTACACTACTCCCACAAAACTGTGCAGAGGTGTCCTCCTAGTGACCTCCCTCAGCCGAGACTCATTCCTCTAAAAATGCACAAAATTTCCCTCTGGTGCCTCGGTTGTCCTACCTTGTCTTCCCTTTGGAAACTATGCAAAGGTGTCCCTCAGGGCCCCACCTTGCATCCACCACTAGTTTCCTCAACTGTGCAATCCTACCTCCCAGTGGCCTCTGCACAATTTTCCTAGACAGTGAAGAATGTGCCTCGGAGTTCCTAAGCCAAGCCTAAGTTGTGCTTTGCGTTGTCTTAGCGACTAGTCCACCTCCCTATCACTTGGAACTGCGCATTGTGTAGTTGTTGGTGCTCTTCCTAGCCTGTCATCTGTCCCAGGCCCAGAACACAGAACAAAATGAATGCATATTAGACTAGGAGGTTTTGGATTTGATGTTGTACCGTCATGAGTGAATTGCAGGAATAGGTACACTGATGGATCATGGCGAGATGATGAACAAGATGAAGGATTGCGCATGCTAGACGAGTTTTGTGCAGCTGGATGAACAAAAGAAGCTCATCCAAGAGAAAGCGAAAGAAACACATGCATACAACCATCTTACAAGACCAAGACCATTGAAGACCTTGCAACATCAAGCCATGCAGAGGAGAAGACAAAGCACACACACGAAAGTACATCCATCACTTAGTAGCATAGTAGCTTGACACGGACACCACAACCAACTAGTACATGTCAGCAATGTCATGTCAAGTTATGCCATGAGTTGTCACGACCACATCACTACTATGGGCCATATTTGTTGTACCTGAATGTAATTTAAAGTGGACGTCCAATGGACACACACATGAGATAAAGAGTCATGTCAGTTGAAAAGTCATAGGAAGTTGAATGGTCATGAAGGTAATATAGGAATCACAAGGTTCAAGCATCACCCTTGGCTATATATACCCTTCCCATTGTATGAGCAAGGAATTTTCACCTTGGCTTCTCCCACATAGGCTTGATAGTTTACAGTCAGTTCTTTGAGGAGTGAGGAGTGGCTCCAACGTCCCACTACTAGGACTATTGATGTATGGTGTATAGATGTGTCTTTGGAATTTCTCTTAATTTAGAATCCTATTAAGGCCAACACTTTTTCATGCATGTTTGTAGATGTTTGTGATACTATTATTTTAGCATTTTAATTTCACCTTATCACTCCCATTGAGTTAAATTCCCTTTCCCATAAACATACATTCAACATATAAAATTATGGTAATGAATTTTTTAGATTAAAACACATGGGAATGTCAACACATGTTGAAAATAAATATGGACATAACTAGACCAGCAACACACATAAAAATACATAGATTTTTTGTCAACTTAGACCTAGGAAAAATCCCTTCAATCTTCTCAGGGGAAACCCTGTTAGAGAGCTCTTCAAATTTATTTATCTTTCAAGTTCAGGAAAAATACATTTGCAGGCAAAACAAAAGAGAAAAATACAACTTATCTCTTCAGCCCAAAACTCCTTGAAAACCATGCCGACTTTGCCTCGATTTGTGTGCCCACTTGAAGCTGAAAATATTTACTGTACGGATATGACTGTACAGATTTCCGTACCATTGTACAGACTATATGCATTTTTTTTCAATTTTTTTTTTTTTTAACTTCTCTCAAACTGTGTGCAGCTCACAACATTCAATGTTGTTTGTACTGTACCTTATGTTGTCTTCCAGGCCTTGATTTCCATGCCTAGCTTTGCCCAGAAATCACTCCTTCAGCTTGCTGCAACAAATTTCTCCTTCAAAACGTTTCTCCAGCTCTCAGCCTCCTCACTCCAATCTATTCATGAATAATGAATGTAGTCTTTCTTTTCTTCTCCCCATTTTGTTTCCCTAAATGACTTTTGATCGACCCTAAGATTTATTGACGCATATTTGTTTAGATCAAGGGATGAGAATAAATGTGCATTTAATTCGCATTTTCTATTTTTTAACTCACCCATTAAATAAAGTACCCACATTGTACTTTATGTCTAAAGTCACTTTTCACTTTATAATTTAACATTGACTTTACCACTTATAAATTCACTTTCACTTTATAAAGTCACACTTAGGAAAAGAATTATTCTGGACACTTTTCCCTAGGTAGAGACTAACCCATGGGAAATCACTTGTCCAAGGTACATTAAAAATCAACATCCCCAAACCAAATTAGATTTGGTTTCTCATGCACAATCCATCTATCTGCATGGTAGAACTCAATGTGAATTCCCATGTAAAAAATGTTTGTTATTCCTGATGTGATATTTCAAATTTTCAAATTTTTACTTATGACCGAATTCATAAATCTGTTACATGCAACTGTATTCATGCACATCTCTCACATCAAACTCAAGTTGGGAATGTTTGTCTCTCATGAAGTCATGGAATTGTGAAGTTGATCATCTCAAAGACTATATTTTCCCGCAATCATACTTATCAAATTTTCCCCTTCATGGTCAGCTCCTCGGTCTTCTTGCGAATCTTGTATTGCAAATATGTCCTCTCATCACACCAGAAATTTCCCTGTGTGATGATTAACGCACAAGTTATCACATGAATCAAGTTCGTCTTCATTCACCATGCCCCAACGGGTTTCATGCATTCATAGTTCTAGTATCCTTGTGAAATTATTGTGATGACTATCATACTTGTGCAATTTTTCACCAGTTGCAGTGAGGTGGTCCGTCATGTCTAGCTTACAACGAACTTGGTTCCATTGTTCAGAGCATTCATAAGATTGTTAAAATGAATCTTTCTTTGTTCATTGAAAACTAGGAATTTGATGTCTCAACTAGCTTTTCTGATCATTTCTCTATCTTGGGTGACTGTTATTCGACTTATCATTTTTCCCATGAGCACATCTGATGATAGTTGCTTCACGCGCTCTGATATTCATTGTTTAGCATATTCCTCTTTAGACATCTGTTAAGCAGGTGAGGCACATCTGTTAAGCAGGTGAGGCACTTCATCCTTTGCTGATGGTTATGGTAGGTCCTCACTGTCTTTGCATGACTGCTGAGAATGATTAGAACTATTTTTCCTTACAAGATTCCCATTGTGATCCTGCTTTTCGAATCCAAAATTCATCTTTTCATACATCATGAGGCTTTCTAGAAAGCCAACATGATTTCTATTATCCAATCGCTTAATGGCTGGAATAATCTTACTTGGCAAGCTATGTTCAAGGTAGAAAGTTTTTATCCTTCCACGCACTTGCTAAGAAGCTTGGTACAGATGAGGATGCACCCGCAAGAGGCTTTCAAGGTTTGCTGAAAAGTGGTATCCATCAAAGAGGTAAGCATGTGTATTGGGTGAAAGTTGTGATTTGTCTTTTTTCCCACAGGAAAGACCTTCCTTTCCGTGTGAAAGTTTCTCAAGTGTTTGTATTTTCTATTGCACATCACTTTCTATATGTTTTAATCGTTCATATCTTTGTGGATGAAGCTTAGGAATGACTATGGTGGCTTCACTGGAAATATCATTACACGTAACCTTGACCGTCTAGCTGGTAGGATAGGAATAGGATTAGTTGTGTCTTAGTTTTGCTTTCCTTGCATTCGTCTTGTACTCATTCCCCGTAGTTTGTCATGGTTGTCTCATTCTGGTTTTACAACATGTTTCCTTTAGTCATTTTGTTCTCTTGTCTTTCAATTTTGGTTTCATGGTTCTATGTCTTCTTTATTTTTTCTTTGTTTCCTTCCTTGTTTAGTTTTCTGTTTGTTTTCACTACGCAAATAAGTGTTGTGCCTGGACTTGCGTCCTGGCTTTTGAATGTGTATGTGGCTGACATTCAAAGAGTTTCGTGACATTGCAACCCTTAGCTAGTCATGTGTCCGTCTTCCTTGTGTTTGGTTGTAAATTTTAGCTAATGCAGTCTTGACGGAAAATATGGTCTGTCCGTAAGGAGAGATTTGGACCAACCATGAACTTGTTTCTAGTCTCAGAACCTCATGCCTGTACTCAGTTTTCTACTTTGGTGTGTTCAATCTTATCCAACTAGTAGAAACAGAGAAGGGGAAAAAATCTAAACAAGCAAACCTAAATTAGAGGTCTTTACATGCATCTTTGAAGGAACAACGTCTCCTTCTCTCAATAAGTTGGGATCCCTCTTTCGGCCAAAAATAAATAAGTGTTGATGCACAATCCTCTTTCAAAAAATAAACAAGGAAAAAGAGAGAAAGGCTTCCTGTGCAGAGAGGTGAAGCAAGCTACTCCACCGAGGTACTGTGTAGGCTCGATGGCAATGGAGAAATGCTTGTGTTCCTATGTGACTCTACCAAGGTACTGTCTAGGCCTGCTGCCAGTAGAGAAACACCAAAGATGAAAAACTATACTCTGAAAATCTTAAGCTCGTGAGCTAAACTACACTTCCCAATTTGAAACACTGTGATCTGCCTGAATTTTATGTTGTGTTCAACTCTGAAGGTACAAAGGGGACCATGTCTTCCCATGGGGTAAGTGGGGAAGTCGATGTAATCTGCACAACAAATCAATACTTCCTAATGGACCAAGGCCCTACACTAAAATGAACCAAGACAGAGAAACTAGAATTCAACCAGTGAGTCTCCAAGTGTTGTAATGGCTGCAACGACCTCCAAAATTTTGGCCTGTACTCAAGTTTTAGAGCCTACTATGGATCCTGTGATCGATTTTTCCTTAGTAAATGATTGGTAAGTTGATGATCTCAAGCTTCCCTCTTCGGTCTTAAGAGTCATTCACGCTTTTATATTTCTACAATATGTGTCATCTTTGGAGGATGGGGATTATCACCTATTATGAAAAGGGAAGCTTGTTTTGCTTCAAGGGAAAATCCGCCCAACCTCCCTTAGCATTGAAAACTGCATAGCAGTTTCCTCCAGTGTCCTTCCCTCAGCCGAAACCCACTTTCTCCAGAAAGTACGTAGTGTTGTCCCTCAGCTACCCATTTTGCCTTGCATCCTGAAATTGCGGAGATGTGTCCTCCCAAGACCTCATCCCATAGCAGTGTCTTACATCTTGAAACTGCACAGTGTTTTCCCTCAACCACCCAATCTGCCTTGCATTCTAAAATTGCACAAAAGTGTCCTCTTAGGGCCTCATCCCATTAACATTCACTACCTGTTGAAACTGCGCAGATATATCTCTCAGTGACCACAAAGAAGGATGGAATGCTAGATGACTCTTACGGAGTTGAGGAAGAAGATAATCAGACCAAGGAACCCAAGGTATGATAGAAGATCGGGACCGCATGAAGACTCCATCTGATGCATAACCCTTTGGAAAGCAGGTATGGAAAATGAAGCACATATTTTGAAATACACCTCTTAGTATAGCTTGAAGGAATTCTTACCATTGTCATATAATTCTGTCTTCAATGACATACATTGTTGCAAGAACTGAAAGTCATTCCATGTGTTTCCGCTACGTGTCTTGCCCCCTTTCGCCCATTGGATCAATTGTTGTCTTTTGATATTTTTGGTTGTTATGTAAGGTTTGCGAGCCATTCTGGTGACCATGAAGGTTGGTCTTTGTGTATACAAGTGTCCTAACCATGTGAACACTTATCACACTTTTCATAAAGTTGTAAGCATTATCACGCAAGTTTAATCATGGGTGTCCAAAGGTCTATCCCAAGTGTCGCACTTGTCGCTTTCAGCACTAGACAGTCTCACAGAGGGTCATGCTTTGCAATGTTTCCCCGGTGATTAGTGTTGTCATGTTATTGAAGTATGATGAGTGTGTGGTCACAATGTTGAAGTTCTCACAAGTTCACTTTCCTCTCACACTTAGCCATTTTCCTAAAAATCTCTTTGACTGAACAACCCCGCTTCATCACCCCCCGACTGAGTTGTACTGCATAGTCTCAGCCCTCAGCAGTGCTGCTCTACTTCCTAGAACTACATAGTGCTTGAGGATGTCCTCCGGATCCGTTGCACTATGCAATCCCAAGAGTGAGCAACCTGTGTTCCTTACCAGAACTACACAGAAAATGCCTCAAGGCCTGACCTGGACTGCGCACTTCGCAAGATCAACCATCTAGCCTCATTCCCACTTGTTGGAACCTCGCATTGCACAGAGACTTGAGCCTACACTACTCCCACAAAACTGTGCAGAGGTGTCCTCCTAGTGACCTCCCTCAGCCGAGACTCATTCCTCTAAAAATGCACAAAATTTCCCTCTGGTGCCTCGGTTGTCCTACCTTGTCTTCCCTTTGGAAACTATGCAAAGGTGTCCCTCAGGGCCCCACCTTGCATCCACCACTAGTTTCCTCAACTGTGCAATCCTACCTCCCAGTGGCCTCTGCACAATTTTCCTAGACAGTGAAGAATGTGCCTCGGAGTTCCTAAGCCAAGCCTAAGTTGTGCTTTGCGTTGTCTTAGCGACTAGTCCACCTCCCTATCACTTGGAACTGCGCATTGTGTAGTTGTTGGTGCTCTTCCTAGCCTGTCATCTGTCCCAGGCCCAGAACACAGAACAAAATGAATGCATATTAGACTAGGAGGTTTTGGATTTGATGTTGTACCGTCATGAGTGAATTGCAGGAATAGGTACACTGATGGATCATGGCGAGATGATGAACAAGATGAAGGATTGCGCATGCTAGACGAGTTTTGTGCAGCTGGATGAACAAAAGAAGCTCATCCAAGAGAAAGCGAAAGAAACACATGCATACAACCATCTTGCAAGACCAAGACCATTGAAGACCTTGCAACATCAAGCCATGCAGAGGAGAAGACAAAGCACACACACGAAAGTACATCCATCACTTAGTAGCATAGTAGCTTGACATGGACACCACAACCAGCTAGTACATGTCAGCAATGTCATGTCAAGTTGTGTCATGAGTTGTCACGACCACATCACTACTATGGGCCATATTTGTTGTAACTGAATGTAATGTAAAGTGGACATCCAATGGACACACACATGAGATAAAGAGTCATGTCAGTTGAAAAGTCATAGGAAGTTGAATGGTCATGAAGGTAATATAGGAATCACAAGGTTCAAGCATCACCCTTGGCTATATATACCCTTCCCATTGTATGAGCAAGGAATTTTCACCTTGGCTTCTCCCACATAGGCTTGATAGTTTACAGTCAGTTCTTTGAGGAGTGAGGAGTGGCTCCAACGTCCCACTACTAGGACTATTGATGTATGGTGTATAGATGTGTCTTTGGAATTTCTCTTAATTTAGAATCCTATTAAGGCCAACACTTTTTCATGCATGTTTGTAGATGTTTGTGATACTATTATTTTAGCATTTGTAATGCATGTTTGTTTCACACGTACTAATATAGTCGAACTACTTCAGTTGTTTTAGTACTTACATTGTTGGGAATGTGTTGTATTGGTTATCAATGCTATCTCATCCCTGTGGACTACTAAATGGGATATAAGACAAACTATGCTTGTGTATTGGTTACCACCATTGTCACATCCTTGTGGACTACTCCACGGGATACTCAACAAACCATCCTTGTTTTCTAGTTATAGTGACCGTCACATTTGTGTGGACTACTCCATTGGGTGGTGTACGTGTTGTACCCCTTACTTCGGTTCTAATGATCATCACATCGATGTGGACTACTCTACTGAGTGGTGTACGTGTTGTCCCTTTCACCTCGGTTTTAATGACTACCACATCCACTATGGACTATTCCACTGGATGCTAGACATACCTTTCTAGTTCGTGTATGTCTCTTCCTGGGTGGTACTATTAAATCTCACTTAGAGGCTAACTTTACTCTCCCCCTTTACAGTAAAAGAACTAAGACACAAGTTACATTACGCACTCACTAGGCGCATGTACCTTGTTGTTTGAAGATACTAGTGCAACACTCTCATGTGCTGAAAGCTAGAGCCAAGGCATATCTCTAATTATATGGAAACCAAGCCTTTATACCAAATGGGACTCCTACACCAAATGGTGTGAGGTCTAGTTGGGATTTCATACTAGGGAGATCCCCTAAATGTTGGCGGGGTCAACACCGTTCACACAACCATAGTCCAATGTCATATAGTGAGAAAGATTGTGTCAATATGAAAATCAATCGTAGTCAACCATGTTTAGTTTAGGGTTTATATACCTTGGATTTATAATATTTATCCCATGGATTTATAATCCCTTGGGTATTTAGTTTTAATCCCTTAGGTTTATTATTCCCTTGGGTTTATAATACTTATCTTAGGGTTTAATATAAATCCATTGGGTTTATAATCATGGTCAATGATGGTCTAATGTCACATTGTGACAAATATTTTCTCAATATGAAAATCAACCAATGTCGCATTGTGACAATGATTGTCTCAATATAAAAGTCAACCATGGTCAACCACGTTCCAACGTCACATTGTGAAAAATATTGTCTCAATATGGAAATCAACCATGGCTAACCATGGCCAATCATGCTCAACCATGATCAACAATAATGGTCACGTTGTGACAAATATTATCTCTTGGTGCAACATCATATTAGGACAACCATGGTCAACCATGGTCCAACGTCGCATTGTGATAAAGATTGTCTCAATATGAAAATAAACCATGGCCAAGCATTGTCCAAAGTCGCATTATGACAAATGTTGTCTCAATATGAAAATTAATCATGGTCAACCATAGTCAAACGTCGCATTATGAAAAGGATTGTATCAATATGAAAATCAATCGTGGTTAACCATGGTCAACAATGTTTAATTTAGGGTTTATAATATTTTTCTTAGGGTTTATATACCTTGGGTTTATAATATTTATCCCTTGGGTTAATATTATTCCCTTGATTTATAATCGCTTGGGTTTTCAGTTTTAATCCCTTGGGTTTATCAATCTAAGTGTCCATATTCCCATGGTATAATATTATTCATCACATTTATAATTTTATTCTTAGGGTTTAACATAAATCCCTTGACTTTGTAATCATAATGTTTAATATAAATCCCTTGGGTTTATAATATAAATCCCTTCATTTTATAATATTTATCTTAGGGTTTATATATCTTGGGTTTATAATATTTTTCCCTTACGTTTAATATTATTCCCTTTGGTTCTTAATATTAATCCCTTGGGTTTATAATATAAATATCTTGAGTTTAATAATCTAAGAGTTCATATTCCTAGGGGATAAACCATGGTCAACCATAGCCAACCATTGTCCTACGTTGCATTGTGACAAATGTTGTCTCAATATGAAAATCAATCATGGTCAACCATAGTCCAACGTCGCATTGTGACAAAGATTATGTCAATATGAAAATCAACCATGATGAACAATGATCAACCATGTTTATGTTAGGGTTTATATACCTTGGGTTTAGATATTTATCCCTTGGGTACTTAGTTTTAATCCCTTGGGTTTATAATATCAATCCCTTGGTTTATCAATCTAAGGCTTCATATTTCTAGGGTATAATATTATTCATAAGGTTTATAATATTAATCCTAGGGTTTAATATATATCCCTTGGGTTTATGATATTTATGTTATTGTTTATATACATTGTGTTTATAATCCCTTGGGTTTATTATTCCCTTAGGTTTATAATATTTATCTTATAGTTTATATACCTTGGGTTTATAAGATTAATCCCTTGGGTTTAATATTATTCCCTTGGGTTTATAATATCATGGAGTTTTAGAATTAATCACTTGGGTTTATAACATCAATCTCTTGGGTTTATCTATCTGAGGGTTCATATTCCTAGGGTATATTATTATTCATAAAGTTTATGATACTGATTCTATGGGTTAATATAAATCCATTGGGTTTATAATCATGGTCAACCCTATGCAACCATGGTCCAATAAGACATTATGATAAATATTATCTCAATATGAAAATCTACCATGGTTCCATTGTCAAATGTCACTTTGTGAAAAAGATTGTCTCAATCTAAAAATCAACCATGGTAAAACATGGTCAACCATGTTTATTTTAGGACTTATAGTGTTTATCTTAGGGTTTATATACCTAGGGTTATAATATTAATCTCTTGGGTTTATCCCATGGGTTTATTATTACTCCCTTGGGTTTATAATCCCTTTGGATTTTAATATTAATCCCTTGGGTTTATAATATCAATCCTTTGGGTTTGTTAATCTAAGGGTTCAGTTTCATAGGGTTAATATTATTCCCTTAGGTTTATAATACCTTAGGATTTTAGAATTATTCCCTTGGGTTTATGAATCTAAGAGTTGATATCCCTTCGGTTTATCAATCTATTGGTCAAATGTCACATTGTGACATCCACGACCATGCATGGTTAACCATGGGCCAATGTCGTATTGTTACAAAGATTGTCTCAATATGAAATTCAACCATTGTGAATGATGGCCAATAATTATCCAATGTTGCATTGCCAAACAATGAGTTTATAATACCTGGGGTTTTAGAATTTATCTATTGGATTTATATTTAATTTAATAATAATAAATAATAATAATAATTAGTTAAGTATTATTATTATTTATTAATTTATTATGAATGTACTAATTATTGACAATTAATTATTTAATGAATATTAATAATAGTAACTATGTTTATATTAATAAAAAAATATTAATACATAATAATGTACGTTAACATATTAATTTGCATTTAATACATTAATCTACTAACATGCACAATAATATACATTCCATATATAAACAGATAATATTATATATATAAGTTTATATAAATATATATAAATATTAATGTATATTTATAAATGTAATTCATATACATCTTTTTTTTTCCGAAGGTGGCAAAACCTATCAAACTCAGGTGTCAAACCAACAGTGAGGACAACCATCTCTGGCTGCTATCCGCGAATGTCGATTTGACTCATCACCGTTATCAAGGAAAACCACGCCACCTGTAATAACCCGCTGGTGGTCCGTAAGGGAGCAGGCTTTCACTCCTGCCAAATGCCTCTGGGTCTTGGGCCGTTAACCTGTTTCCTTACGTCCGAGAAAGACGAGCTCTTAGCCAAGCAGAAGCAGTTTTACATCTACCCATATACATCTACCCATATTTATAATTATAATTATTATTATTATTATTTAATGTAATTGTGCTAATTTTAGCTATTATCATTCTCTATAAAAAGAAATTAACCAATCAAATCATGTATAGTTTATAATTTTTCATAACCCAAACAAATTCCTTTACCATATGTTTTGAAAAAAAATCATATCGAATAAGACATTGAGTTTGGTCATAAAAATCAGATCGAATAATAAAAAAAATGAATGATCTACGCTGGGTTGTGAATAAGGTTATGGTCTCCTTAAATTGTTTGTCCCCAATTTTGATTTCAATTGTCTTTTTCTTATTTCGTTATCATGTTTCGACTTGGCAGTTGCATCTCTCGGCTTTACAATTCCATAGTATTATGAGTCTTTCATCACATTTATATATGAAGTCGTAAGTCAATATTGAATAAAATATATTTTTGTTAGAAAGTTTATTTAATAATTTTGTAAAAATATAATGTAAATGTGAGTAAAAGTTTTTATGTTTAAATTTTAGTTATTTACTTATAGCTGCACGTTGGAGGTGGCAGAATTTAACTAAGAATTATAGAATGAGTAATTGGAATGAACTCTATATCATACCAGTATAAATTTGATACAATTAATTTAACCGTATTCTTAAGCAAATACAACACATTTGACCAATAACTTGAATATGACACTTTCAATTCATATAAAATAATATATTTAAAATAAAATTAGAATAAAATAAACCGATGGTAAATTTTGAAAATTTGATAAACATGAATTGAGTCCAATAATTTATTTTTACAACACATTTGACCAATAACTTGAATATGACACTTTTAATTCATATAAAATAATATATTTAAAATAAAATTAGAATATGACACTTTTAATTCATATAAAATAATATATTTAAAATAAAATTAGAATAAAATAAATTGATGGTAAATTTCGAAAATTTGATAAACCTGAATTGAGTTAAATAATTTATTTTTGTGTTAATTCATTAAATTTCTAATAACTATTCAAAAATTTAGAATTGCATAACTAATAAATGTAATTATCTTAATACCTTCATACCAACTCGCCTTTCAATCATACTTTTTATTTAACCATGGTATTTTTATAAGTTGGTAACGAATCACATTACAAGTGTTTCCCATTTGGCCCATCTTGCGTGTGAATAAATTGCTTTTGATGTAGAGATTCTAAAAGATGAAATGATATAAATTTTTAATATTCAATTGTAGACGTTTGACTATTGCATTCAAATCCTCTAGATTTTCTCATCATTGTTTTCATTTCAGTTTGTGACATGTGTAAATATATTTATTGAAAGAAAATTCATAACATATTCAGAATGTCATCCTAACCTATTTCTAGGCACGACATAAGGTTGCCTTCTCAAATCTGGCATGCCCTTAAGAGAGGACAAGTGAAGCAAACTGTTGCCTCTTTCATCGCCCATGTTGAGTGTGGAGATTGGTTATCTTCATGATTCATAGGTTTTGTTTCAGCTGTGTTTGGACCCTAGTCCTTGACGAGGAGGTATGGGGGGGATTCCCCCCCACTATTTCTCTCATGGGTCTAGGGAGGACTACATCATTCTTTTAGCCCTCCTAGTAGTGGTTTAGGGGCAACGCCCCCAAAATGAAAAACATTATTTTATCCCCCTTGGTGGTGGTTTAGATGTAGCACCCCTAAAAAACAAAATTTTGAGAAAACTACCTTGTAAAATATTGTAATTTTGTTGTTAATCTAGGTTATTCATTAGGTGGAAGATTTGACGATAGAAGTTATATTAATTTACAAGTTTTTCCCTAGAAGAAACCCTCGATTTACATGAGGGAATTGTATTGTGAATGCATATTATTCTGTGAGATAAAATCAAAGGAGATTGTGTGAAAGAGAAGATGAAGTTACAATGGATGTGATGTAGGCTGTATTCCTTCAATTTGTTGGATAAGATAAAATGAAGGACTAGTTGTTTCTCTGTGGATGTAGGCCAGATTGGGTGAACCAAATATATTTGTGTCTTTCTTGTTTTATGCTTTTCTATGTTTTTGTTTTTGCGATATTTTATGTGTTCCATTGTTTTGTTATTTAATCTCAAACCATTGGTATCAAAGCGGGAGTTCTATTTGGCTGGTAAACTCACAAGAAATAAGGATTCTTGGTTTGAGTGGGAGCAAAGGAAAAAGATGGTAGGTTTAGTGTTGAAAAATGCAAGAACAAAAGTTACTAGCTCTCGAAGATGCAAATGAAAAATTATTTGTATCAAAAAAATATTTACCTACCTTTTAGTATAAAAACAAAGAAGCCAATGAGTATGACACACAAAGAATATGATATTTTTGACAGAAAGGCACTAAGAACAATGTGGTTGTGCCTAGTAGCATTGGTAGCCTTCAACATTTCAAAGGAGATGATAACTGAGGGTTTAACAAAGACATTGGCCAAAGATGTCAGAAGGTGGATTTGTTGTTGATCATTTAAATTAATTTAACACAATTACCGGTGAGTTATGTTTTGTAGGGGTTTCTTTTGATGATGAAGTTACATTTATATTGTTTCTGTGTTCATTACTAGAAAGTTGGAATGACTTAGTCATGACTATCAGTGATTTTGTCTCTGAATCTAGTACTTTAAAGTTTGATGATGTTGTTGGTGTTATCCTTAGCGAGGAAACGTAATGGAAAAGCGGAGGTGAGACAATAGGTAATGATTTGACTATAGATACTAGGGGAAGGAAAATAGAGAGATTAAGGAGATTAGGATATCACAGTAAGTCAAGGAAAGACAAATCCAAATCCATATCAGGGATAGTGTGATGAAAATTTAGGAAGAGAGGACACCTGAAGAAAAACTGTAAGTCTCGGAAGGGAAAAGAAGGACATGGATAGAAAGAGAACTATCAAGAAGAAAATGTAATAAGTGATGTGTTTCAAGATGCTTTGATTCTTTCATTAGAAAATATTATTGATGCCTAAGTGGTAGATGCATGGGTTTCATTCCTTGCCACACCTCATAGGAAACATTTTCATGACTATGTTTGAGGAGATTTTGGAAAGATTCTTCTGGGTGATAATAAATCCTGTAAAATTATTAAAATGGGTAAGGTACTTATAAAGAAACAAAATGGAAACCAATGTCCATTAAAGAAGGTAAGGCATGTTCCATATCTGAAGAAAAATCTATTTTCAACAACGCTATTGGGAGGTGAAGGTTGTGTAACTACATTTATAGATAAAACATGGAAAGTCACTAAAGAAGTCTTGGTAATAGCAAAAGGCGACAAGGTTGGTACATTGTATTTATTTAATGGTATTTCTGATTTTGCTAATGCTTTACCCTCCACCGGAGAAGATACGACACTATGACATCATAGGCTTAGGAAAATAAGTGAGAAGGGGATGCAGATACTTTACCAAAGAAATTTGTTGCCAGGTTTGAAGCATGTTGATTTGGTTATGTGAAAAATGTGTTTATGGAAAATAGAAGAGAGTCATTTTTATCAGAGTTGTGAAAGAAAAATAGTGTAAATTTATTTTTTTTGCATACAAATGTATGGGGACCAAATCAGGTATCATCTCTTTGTGTCTCTCATTATTACGTTACTTTTATTGTTGACATAACTAGGAGAACTTGGATTTATTGAATTCAAAATAAATATGATGTCTTTTATATTTTTAAGAAATTGAAAGATTTGGTTGAGAATGAGATGGGAAAGGAGTTGAAGTGTCACAAATTAGATAATGGAGGTAAATACTGCAGTAAGATGTTTGATAATTACCCTTCATAACATGGAATTCATAGAAAGAAGATATTTCTAGGAACACCATAAAAAAATAGTGTCAAAAATGATGAATAGGACAGCGATGGAGCATGCAAGGTGTATGAGATTGCATGCAAGTTTTCCCTTACAATTTTTGACAGATCATGTAGATATTACTATTTATCTAATAAACAGAGGGCCTTCAAGTTATGTGGATGGTGGTATTCCAAGGAAGTATGGACAGGTAAGAATATAAGCTACTTATATCTAAAGACCTATGGTTATTAAGAATTTGTCAACATTTATAAAGAAAACAGAACAAATCTTGAGGAAAAATCAAAGAAGTTTATCTTGATTAGATATGGTGTTAATGTTTTTCGTTGACACCTATATCATTATTAAAACTATAAAATCATTAGGAGTTCAGATGTGGTATTTAATGAAAGTGTATTGTACAAAGATTAGTTGTAGAGAAAGAAACGGGAAAAGGAAAACAAATAATACATATTTCTTGATGAGATCACATAAAAGGAAAAGTCAAAGGTGCCAGAAAATCATAATGGTTAGTAACAAGAATAATAGGATCAATGGAAGCAACAACAACAAAAATAGTGTCAACCACCTCAAACTCCTGCAAGTATTGTTATAAGATCTACTAGGTTAAGTAGATTCTGTGAACAATACTCTCCTTCATTATATTATGTATTGTTTGTAGAAATTCCTCGTAAATTCACACTGCAAATTGTAATATGCTAAAACAATTGACTTGAATGTATTCTACTCATCAACGGAAACAATAATTGATCGATGAAATCACGAAGCATAAAAGAGAAAGAAGTCAATCACACATAACACAATAATGTTTTGGGGAAAGCCACAACTAAAAACCCCTACTATCTATATATTGTATTAATCAGAAATATGAGAAGATTACAATGATTTTTTCAATCTTGAACAATCTCTACACTATCTGAATCTATCTCACTCTTCACAAACAAGCTCCAGCCAATACTTAACCAAATCTATTGCCTACCAAGCTCCTATTTCCTTGCATAGTTTCCTTGGGAATTATCCCATATTTAATTGGGAAATTCCATAATTATGAATTGCACAATCCTAATAGGTGTTCCTCTGATTACATGAAACACTTGTACAATTCAGATGATTATACAATTGATATTACACTATCCCTGAACTCCAATCTCAATTGTGTCTTTCTCTGATCTGACATGCATGAGGTAATTATGAGTGAATATTCAATTTATTGGTTGAGGAGTGCTTGTTACACCCACTACTGCAGGTTACACCCCTACTGGATATCCCACTAATTCCTCCATCAATGGAACTAGTTTATCTGAATTTAACTCAGTTAGACTGAATTAAATAATTACAACTCAAATTAAACTTAACCATGGCTCCTATAAAGTAGGATACATTCTTCATGACTCAAGTTAGACCCTCAAATTGAATTAACTAAGTCAACTAAGTCAAATTAACTTAACTATTAAAAGTTGTCATGAGATGTGGAATTACAGTTTAATTCTTAATTTAATTCAAGGACAACTTAAATTAAGATTTTTTTCTTGATGTTATTTTTAACATTTCTTGTTGCTATTTTAAACACTCCCTCTCAACAAGAAAGGAATTCAACTCTATCCCAATTCGGTGCCTTTGGAATATTATGCATGCAACAGTTGTCATTGTAATTGTTGATATTGAAACATCTGCAACTAAAAAACATAAAAAATAAATAAATTGAATCAATTGTGTCTGTGACTATCTACTAAACGGTGTAGTTGTTGACTCTACTACTGAGCCTCCTACTTTGCTGTCAACACTGCTTTGCACTTCTTAGTATCTGACTGACACTAATCCTCCTGCTATTAAATACTATGGGCCCCTGTAGCAAGGTAACGATCCATGAGACAAACACACCTCAATGGACCCTGCCCTAATTTTTGCAGCTCTTGAGACTATTGCTTCACATCACCGCACCTCACACTAGGAGGTATGGTTGCATGTGTTCTCTCTCCCTATTTGGCTCAAAATTTCCCCCTACTGGATGTCTCTGTTTAAGTGGATGTTTCCATTCAACCTCCTTTTTTCTTCTCTAATTGTGGCTACTCCACAACTTGCTGAGGCTGCTTTTGAGGCTGCATGTTGAGAGGTAATTTATGCTCCCTCTCAACCACCAAGTCTCTAACCTTTCCCTTGTTCCTGAAGGCTTTGCATGCATGAGCTAAATCTGATCTAATCATATTGTTGTTGCTACTCTTTGCTATTGTTTCTGCACTACTGCTACAATCACTGCAATAATGAGTTTGATCTCCCCAGATGCTGAAGTACTAACTTCCATAGTGTTTCTTCCTATGAAACTAGACTCCCTCTAAGTATCAATCTCTGTGTGGGAAATCTCTCTGCTCCTCAATCTAGCAATATCAATTATCACAACTCCTTTTTGTGTGACTAAGAATTGCCTCAGTGATCTTCCCACTAGCAACCTTATAACTGCATTAAGAATTTTGCACATAGGGTCTTCTAGATCTGCCCTACACTACAACTCCATCAATCTGCAAGGAAAAATTAAAATAATTTCTTCTATTGTGATTTCAACTCTAATACCATGTAGAAATTTATACAAATCTAGATCTGATACCATGTATACATTTCTACAAATCTAGCTTTGATACCATGTAGAAATTCCTTGTAGATTCAAACTGCATATTGTAATATGATAAAAACAATTGAATTGAATCTACTCTACTCATCAGTGGAAACAATAATTGATGAATGAAATCATGAAGCATAAAAGAGAAATAATTCAATTACACCTAACACAATAATTTTATGGGGAAAACCACAACTAAAAACCCCCGCTTCTGTATATTGCATTAATCAGAAATATGAGAAGATTACAATGCTTTGCTCCAGCCCGAGAAATCCATGCACTATCTCATTCTATCTCACTGCTTTAGAAACAAGCTCTAGCCAATACTTAGCCAAATCTGTTGTCTACCAAGATAATATTTCCTTGCACAAATTCCTTGGGAATTAACCCATATTTAATTGGGAAATTCCACAATTATGAATTGCACAATCCTCATAGGCCTTCCTCTTATTGCATGCACCATATATACAATTTAGATGATTATACAACTGATAATACACTACCCCTGAACTCCAATATCAACTGGGTATTTCTTTGATCTGACATGCATGAGTTAATTATGAGTGAATCTTCAATTTATTGGTTGAATAGTGCTCGTTACACCCCACTACTGCAGGTTACACCCCAGTACTGGATCTCCCACTAATTCCTCCATTAGTTGGAACTAGTTTAATTGAATTTAACTCGGCTAGACTGAATTAAATAATTACAACTCAAAATAAACTCAACGAGGGTTCCTATAAAGTAGGAAACACTCTACATGACTCAAGTTAGACCCTCAACTCGAAATAATTGAGTCAACTAAGTCAAATTAACTTAGTTAACTATTACAAGTTGTCATGAGATGTAGAATTACAAGTTGATTCCTAATTTAATTCAAGGACAAATTAAATTAGGACTTTTTTCTTAATGCTATTTTTAACATTTCTTGTTTCTATTTTCAACATTGTTGACTGATTCTGGTGAACCAGAATGGCATGAAGAAGCAATGTAGGTAGAAACTAGAAAGAAGTGGAAGAAAACCATGAAATAAGAGACGAACTACTTAGTATATAACTAGAATTGGGAATTCATCAAGTTTCTTGCAGGCAAAACATCAATGTAGAATAAATGAGTTTAAATGTTGAAGGAAGAATATGGAGGATAAATGAGGTATAAGGCTAGACTTGTTGTGAAAGGGTTTGCACAAAAGAAATCTATAGACTTTGATGAAATATTTTCTTGTTGTTAAAATGACTTTAATCAAAACTATTTTAAGTCTAGCGACGACTAATGATTTTCATCTTTAGTAGTTAGATATAAAGACAAACTTTCTTGATGGGGATTTGGAGGAAGATATTTATATGTGGCAGCCATAAGGGTATGAGGTCAAAGGGAAGGAGAAATTAGTGTGGAAGTTGAAAAAGAGTCTATATGGCTTAAAACAAGATAGAAGGCAGTGGTATCTAAAATTTGTTTGGTTTATGTTTGAACAAGATTATATTAGATGTCATTATGACCATTGTGTTTATCTTAAGAAATTAAATGATGACAACTATATTATATTGCTATTATATGTAGATGAAATGCTTGATGTAGGGCCTAACACGCATGAAATAAATGTGCTCAAAAGAAAATTGGCCAGTTCATTTGCAATGAAGGATTTGGGTGTTACAAAACAAATCCTTGGTATGAAAATAACTAGACACATGAAAACTCACAAATTAACATTTTCTCAGGGTGAGTACATAGAAAAGGTGTTGGGAAGATTTAATATGCAGAATGCAAAACCGGTGAGTACACCTTTGGCTATTCATTTCAAACTAAGTAAGGAGACACGTCACAAGACTCGGGAAGAGAGAGATTATATGTCTAAAGTTCCATCATGAGGGCTTCATTAGGGGAACAATACCATACCATGTGGTTCATATTGGAGGATATATATTGTAGAAAAAATGACATAATATATTGAACATATAATAGGGGGTAAATGGTTTTTATATTATCATCTTCAAAAAATGAAGCTCAAGGTTAATGGAAAAATACAAAAAGATATAAAAAATGTTAATGAAAAAATGGATACTTACAATATCTAGTGAAAGTAGGGTTTTTTTATTTGGGAAGGTGTATTAGGTTCATATTGGTAGGGGGTTAAAAAATGTGACTTTTAGATGTTTTTTCTAATATGTAGTTAAATTAAGGGTAGTTTTTAGTATGCTAGAAACACAAGTGATATCTCAGAGGTTCATTGAGTAAATCTTATGTGAGTTTCATACACATCAGTAGTTGGAATCTTAATGTATACAGTAGTGTTCATAAGGCCTGATATTCCACATGTAGTGGAATTTGTAAGCAAGTATATGAAAAATCCAAGAGAAGAGAATTAGATGATAGTACAATGGATTCTCAAGTATTAAAGAGGCACCACAAAGCAAGTGTTATGATTTTAAGGTTGAAACATTGTTCTATAAGGATATGTAGACTTAGTTATGGTAGGTGATAGAGATAATAAGAGGAGAATCATAGGGTATATGTTTATTATAGGCAGAACAATAGTCAGTTGATTTTATAAAATGTAAAGAATTATTGCACTTTCAACAATGGAAGAAGAGTATGTTGTTGTTATAGAGGGTAGTAAAGAAATGATTTAGTTACAAAGGTTTATGGATGAATTGGGCAAGACGTAGGAGATTATTATATTATATAGTGACAACAAGAGTGCCATTCATCTTGTAAAGAACTTGACATTTCATTTTAAGACTAAACATATAAAGCTTAGATACCATTTCTTACAGTCGATTTTGGAAGATGGACAGTTGAAGCTGGAAAAAATACACACTAACAAAAATCTTGTAGATGTGTTAACAATGGTTGTAACTAGAGAGGAACTGCTTTTTTTTCTCAGTTTCAATTAGTCTTCAAGTATGATGGTAAAAATGAGAAACAACCAGGTCCAAGTGAAAGCATTGTCTGGCAAGTGAATTTGTGGCATTGCTATAATTAGTTTCCAATTGGAAGAATGTTGGGTGTGGAACTTGATTATCTTCTTGATGTACAGGTATTGTTTCAGTCATGTTTTGATCCTCGTCCTTGACAGAGGGGTAAGACCTCTCCGCTCCTCTCCCTCCTCTATTGCTGCTAGGTGGTGCAAGGAGGAGGGAAGTGGATCGGGTGGTGATAACACTCTTTTAGCCTCATCTAGTGGGGGTTCAAGGGTAGTGCCTTTGAAAAAAAAATAAAGAAAAAATACCTTGTAAAATATTGTAATTTTTTAATCAATCTAAATCGTTCATTAAACAAACAAAAAAAATCTGACAATAAAAATTATATTAATTTAAAGTTTTTTACCTTAAAAGTCAACCCTGAATTTTTATGAGGGAATTATACTTCGTTGTGTATTAATTCTGTAAAAAATAAATGCCTATCCCTTTCGAGAGCAGTAACATGAGCTTTGAAAGTGAAATGGGTCCTATCACACCCATACACTTGCAGTAGTCTTTCAACCACTTATAGCGAGGTGCGGCACTACCAATCATTTTCTTTTCACCAATACTTACGATTGTAGACTATGCCTAACATTCCATACTTAGTTTTATTTTCGTTACCAAGTATTATTATGTTTCCTTTATACAAGTGAAATCCCACAACATTCACATAAACAACATTATACAAGAGAAATGCACAACAGTATGAAGGGAGGGGCAACTCCCTGCAATATGAGTCTGCCTGAATCAATATATTATACAATCTTCACTTTTACAAAGTACAAGTTAAATCTTGGGAAACCCCAAATTTACACTTAGCCAATTTTCAACTTTGGTAAACTCGGTTGCCCAGCTCGTCGGCACCTCCACACGGTCGCCACACGACTCACGAACCCTTCGTTCACCTTGTCGCATGATCATGTTGTTTGCCCAACTTGGGCGCGCCTCCAAGTCACCACACACGGGCGCCTCTGGCCGAGACACACCTTTGTTCACAATCTCAACACTTCACCAAGTCACCGTGCACACTTGCACGATGGGCAGGTGCTCACCCGAGTTACCCAAGAACTCGTGCCAAGTCGTCGCACAAACTGGGCGCCCACCAACGTTTCATCGTTGGGCACTCCTACACGTTACTCGGGCGCCACACACCCGTGCACGCCTCACTCCAACTGGTGGGCAACCCTGCCCGCATCCTTCACCCAATCCAAGAGATAGCACTAACTCCGCATGGCCTCGCCCAAGAACGGGCGCATCTCCAACTGCGCCTTCCTTCTTTGCTGCGCCCACACCTTGTATCTGCGCACTCCCTTTCACATGAGCGAAGTTCGTATGTGTTTTGAGCGATGAGTGAATGCCTTTCAAATGCCATCCACACACCTTTTGTTTATACGGGTGGTAGGGCGAGTTGTCTCACTCGGCCGACTCGTCCTCCATGCCTTACACACCCCTACTTCATCACAGCTGCATTGTCGGCTTTGTGTCCAAGTATGGGTTGGCTCCATAAGTGTTAACTCATATCTCCCATGCATATAAACTCCAGCTTGCCCTCCTCTTATGCGCATAACACTCCATTGCATATCCAAGTCGAGCTCGCACATAGCCGGAATGCTGTTCGTTCAGCTCCAACTGCGCCCACACTGTTCCACCCGCGCACCCCCCATCGGTCGCGGTTGCACTTCACCTAGTGGGCGGGTCAAGGGCTGCAGGTCCTTACATCCTCCTCCACCTGAAGTCGTTGTCATCCTCGACAACATACCATCTTGGTAGCCATCCACCAAGATCATCAACAACTGTCTCATCCATGATGTCAACTCCTCCACATACTGCAACCATCTCTACAACATATGTAGAACCACTGTCTCCATCATGTCTCGTCCCGGCAACCATCTGTCACCAAGATCACCATACCAAGGTATACACCCCACCGGTATGTCATACATCGGAAATCATCTCAATCCATGATCATCGATCACCCTGTCACAATCTCCACATGCTGCTCCCCATCATGGAAGGCTGGTCCCTCCATCCAAGCTACATGCTTCCTGCAACCTGTCGTGTCGACCTCATCATGTGTTGTCCTCATGTGAACTACTGCCATGATACTCCAACAAATGCTAACACATCTCTGCACACTTCGCGACCCCATGTCTGAACTAGTTGGGTAGCTAATCCAACCGTCACGCTCAAACCATGAGAGTGAACATCCTCATGCCATCATCAGTCGTTTCTCAGAACATCTTGTCACATCCTCAACTCGATCAAGAATCCATCTCCATATAAGTGTAAGCCATGCTCAGGTCCATGAAGTAGCCTTCATCTCATCTGCAACATGTTGTCCATGATGTCTGGTACTCATGTGTTGCATGAAATCAACCACATCTACTCCAACATCATCATCCATATGTGTATCTCCTCAATATGAAGAGACCATCTCATCAAACTTCAACTCTCGATGTGCCACATCCAGGTCCATGAAGCAACCTCCATCATATCTGCAATGTGCCATCCCTCAAGTCTGCCATAGAAACAAGTATACACCTGTCTCATCTATCCATGTGCTGCCCATGATCATAGATCAATTAGCCCCCATGTGTCAAAGTGGTTAAGTCTCGGCTCAACCCATGCCCAAGTGTTGCCACCAAGGCATCATCATCGTTGTAACTCCATCACTCCAAAGTGTCTCATATCAATCTTCCACATCAAGTCACTCTTTCAAGCCATTCCCATACATGTACTTGAAAGTATGCACCCCATCCTACATCAAAGTCTCTGACCTCAGCTCCTCAATGCATCAGATCCTCCAAGTCCACCATACATGAAGTCCCTAAAAGTCACAACCTCATGTCATCATGAGCTCCATGAGTCATCTCTAACCAACCAACATCTCAGCAAGCATACAAGTATCGGCCCAAAGGTCTCTGCAAGATGCCTTAGCTCTCCATGTAGTAGGAATGCACTATAGCCTACTCACAACTCCATCCAAGTCCATGGCCTTTTTGTACAAGAGTGCACAACCTCTCCATCGGCTCATAAGTAAAACATCTCCAAGTCACATCAGCAAATCCATCCGCACAACATCCCTGCCTTAGCACTCCTTATTGGATGCCCATAAGTGACACCTCTACAAGTGCTCCTGCACAATGTCCTTGCATAAGACTGCCATGCTCCATGTCTCCAACCTGTTGTCCATGACTAAGTTGCCCATGTAGTCCAACCATGTAGACTCATCACAACAATCAGTCATCCTCATCCAAGTCTATAATCTTCAGTCTAGTGAACTCGGTCACCCAACCATATCATTATCACATGAGTCTCTCCATCATAGCTCCCACACTAAAGGTTCCACCAAGACTTGCTCTTGGTCTCAGCCATGAGAAGTCCACCCAAGCAACTCAAGTGCCCTCCAATAATTTTTCCATGAGTCATGGCGGGCACTTAGCCAACTCTCCATGTGGCTAAAGCATGACCCAATCCTCCACAACGATCATCATGCTCCTCCCTTGTCACGAGCCTTTGTACTTTCTACCATAAGGTCACAAACAACCTGAACAAGTCCCGCAATAGTCAACAATCCTTGCTTCTCCATACAAGGTTTCATTGTAGACATCCATGGTAAGATGCTGCCTAGCATCGACAAACTAACTTTGCCCTTCCCTGCATACGGTCCATCTACCAAATGCTCGACTGAAACACAAGTATCAATACTTACTTCATCATCATGAGGCTCTTCCATGTGAGTATCCTCATCCATCCATGTCTGCAAACTGCAAGATCCTGGTCCAACTTGATCAATCTCAAGTTCATCCTCCATCGTTGTTACATCTGCAACATCCTTAATCATCACGGCTTCCTCTTCCTTGTCAGCACAATCTGCATCTTCATCCTGCTCCATTGTCCAACCAAGTTGAAGAAGTTCGTCCTCAACATTATTTTCCAAGACTTCAAGTTCCTTTCGAATTCGGGGGTTCTCTTCTTTCAACCGTTTCAACCTGTATAAGGTAAGCAAGAGCTTCCTTTTGCATTCTTCCAAACCTGCCATGTCTTGTCGTTTAGCTTGGCCCAAGCACAAAGCTTCTCCTCTGCTAAACTTGTTTCACCATTCACCCGAATCACCCTGATATTCCACCTGTTACCTGCAAAACTTGAACTCCCTTTCCAGTCTTCGATCTTCGTAGAATCAGCTCCTTGATTTAGTCCACCAGCTCTGATACCACCTGTCACACCCCTACACCTGCGGTAGTCTTTCAACCGCTTATAGCGAGGTGCGGCACTACCAATCGTTTTCTTTTCACCAATACTTACGATTGTAGACTACGCCTAACATTCCATACTTAGTTTTATTTTCGTTACCAAGTATTATTATGTTTCCTTTATACAAGTGAAAGCCCATAACATTCACATAAACAACATTATACAAGAGAAATGCACAACAATATAAAGGGAGGGGCAACTCCCTGCAATATGAGTCTGCCCGAATCAATATATTATACAATCTTCACTTTTACAAAGTACAAGTTAAATCTTGGGAAACCCCAAATTTACACTTAGCCAATTTTCAACTTTGGAAAACTCGGTTGCCTAGCTCGTCGGCACCTCCGCACGGTCACCGCATGACTCACCAACCCTTCATTCACCTTGTCGCACGATCGTGTTGTTTGCCCAACTTGGGCGCGCCTCCAAGTCGCCACACACGTGCACCTCTGCCCGAGACACACCTTTTTTCACAATCTCAACACTTCACCAAGTCACCGTGCACACTTTCACAACGGGTGGGCGCTCACCCGAGTCACCCAAGAACCCGTGCCAAGTCGTCGCACAAACCAGGCGCCCACCAACGTTTCACCATTGGGCGCTCCTACACATCACTCGGGCACCACACACCCGTGCACGCCTCACTCCAACTGGCGGGCGACCCTGCCTACGTCCTTCACCCAATCCAAGAGATAGCACTAACTCCGTGTGGCCTCGCCCAAGAATGGCCGCATCTCCAACTGCGCCTTCCTTCTTTGTTGTGCCCACACCTTGTATCTGCGCACTCCCTTTCACATGAGCGAAGTTCGTATGTGTTTTGAGCGATGAGTGAATGCCTTTCAAATGCCATCCACGCACCTTTTGTTTATACGGGTTGTAGGGCGAGTTGGCTCACCCAGCCAACTCGTCCTCCACACCTTACACACCCCTACTTCATCACAACTGCACCATCGGCTTTGTGTCCAAGTATGGGTCGGCTCCATAAGTGTTAACTCATATCTCCCACGCATATAAACTCCAACTCGCCCTCCTCTTATGCGCATAAAACTCCATCGCATATCCAAGTCGAGCTCACACATAACCGAAATGCTGTTTGTTCAGCTCCAACCGCGCGCGCACTATTCCACCCACCCGCCCTCCATCGGTTGCGGTCGCACTTCACCCAGTGGGTGGGTCAAGGACTGCAGGTCCTTACAGGTCCGCTCTTCACAGATTTGATTCCAATACAGTGTGCTCTTCTCCATTTTTTTCATTAATAAAAGTAATTCGTTGTGTTACTAAAAGCTGCGGACATCCTATGATTCAATCCATTGTTTTCTGCGTGATATTGCACTTGAGGTTACTTTAAATCTTTCTGGGGTATAAATAATTCTGTAATGTAAATTGATTTTTCTTGGTTTTGATGTTAGGGAGGCTTGAAATGCGATTTGGCCGTACGAAAAAGAAACTACGACCACACAGAAGCTCAGTTGGGTGGCGCTGATTATTATTACCCGATTCTTCATATCATTTTCTCAAACATCATTTAGAAAATTTTGAAATAATATCAATGGAAGAGCTCTTTAATTACTTCACGATACAGACCACTTTGCTATTTAAATCTATTTCAAAGGATAAATTTGTCGTAGAAGTTTTAAGGTTTTGATTATGATTTTCTTTTTCCCCAGCTTGCATCAATGAAATTGGCAAAACAAAATCCCACCTTTAAATATTACCTGTTAAATCTAGAGTTCCAACTATAGACAAGGGAAGTAGCAACTAATTCAGCCCATCGTGATTTTTACTTGTCTAATCAAGCTTCAAATTATTAACGTAGAATGTTACATCAATATAGATTTATTTTAAATATAGGTTTAAGATGAGAGTGAATTTTTTTTAATTAACTGATATTATTTAAATATTTTGTATAGTTATTTATTTATTTAATTTTTTTATGAATTTGCATTATTTAAATATTTTGCATAGTTATTTAATTTATTTTTATTTTTATTTTTATTTGAATTGATATTTAATAACAAAATTTCAATTTTGATGAAACACTGACAAAGTTACATATCATACTGGCTTGTAGAATGAGTTTCTCGATTCAAAGACAAATACTTTTCCTCCAACTATTTAATTACACATCATAATGGATTTTAAAATAAGCCTTTTGACTCATAAATAAATAATTTTTCTCCAACTATTTAAAACACGTGGTTGCAATATTAAAATCAAACACTATAGGAATTCAAAATCTAATTTGAATAAATTTTATAAACTTCCATCAATGTTTTATAGGTTCATCGAGATAAAGCTAGCTACATCAACCTTAACTTCGAATTTATAAATATGGAAGAAATCTAAAAGATCAATCTCAACGAAAGTTTGAAATAGATTCATGTATGTATTAACTTTTTATATTTAGTTTATATAGTCAAGTTTTATAGGTTCATCGAGATAAAGCTAGCTACATCAACCTCGACTTCGAATTTATAAATATGGAAGAAATCTAAAAGAACAATTTCAACAAAAGTTTAAAATAAATTCATGTATGTATTAATTTTTTATATTTAGAATATATTGTTATATTTTTTTGGTAATAAGTTATATTGAAATGATCATTGTATTATTAATATTAGTTTAAAATATATCGATTTTTTTAGAAGTTAAAAATATCATACCAACAAAATATTATAGAAAAATTAATAGTAAGCCTACAAACATAGGCAAGTTAATTAAAAAATGTACCTTTATAGAATTTCTAACAAGATTATAGCCTTAAGGAAGTTGTTGATGTTTATGTCTAAGATTATTAGATCCAATATATTCTTGCAAGTAAAGTCCTTCATAAAATTTTCTAATAAGTTTATAACTTTAAAATATAAAGATTAATATAATAGGTATTTACTATATGAGAAAAGTAAAGGAAAAGTTAATAGCAAAAGTATCCCTCAAAAATTTCTTAACAATATTAGAGTAATAAGAGATTTTGTTGGTTATTAAGATTATTACATTAAAATTATTCTCGTATGTAAAGTCCTTAATAAAATTTCCTAATAAGTTTATAACTTTAAAAATAGAGTAATAAGAGATTTTGTTGGTTATTAAGATTATTACATTAAAATTATTCTCGTATGTAAAGTCCTTAATAAAATTTCCTAATAAGTTTATAACTTTAAAAATATAAAGATTAATTGAATACATATTTACTATTTGTCTCTTAATATTTAATATTATATGAAAGACTTTTATATTTAATATTTATAATATATATATATATATATTTTTTTTTAATTATGAAAATTTTATATTAATTTATATAAAAAAATACATAGAGATATTATGATTATTTGTTTTTCATTAGTAAAATCAAACTAATAGCATGCTTTTTTGTTCCAATAAGTTTTTTAACAATAGTAACAACTAAAAAGATAGCGATGCTTAAAACAATATAATAATCTATTAATAAATTTGGGACATATTTCTCTTATGATTGTAACATTGTTGTCATTATTATGCATAATAAAAATCAACAAAAAGAGAATTTATCTAGATGGCAAGTCCACTTGGATAATGTTTGGTATTTTAGCGTCTTATTCAGAATTGTAAATATCTAAATGTACTAACATTTTGGCCAACATCAATACTCTATCATTCATTTTCCTCATATGATTATGCACTTCATCAATGCATAGTAAAATATCATGTTGGGTGTAGGAGCACTTGACCAACCTTTACCCATAATTATTTTTAGTTTACAGTACAAGTCAATGATATATTTTGTTTGTTGAGTTCTAGATTTTTCAATATCTAGAACCCGGACATACTTATCTTTCTCAACCTCCACATCCGTGATGAATCAACATTCAATCCTAGCCTCCCTTTCTACATTCTAGATTTATTGTGGGATTTTCAGAGGGGTGGATTGCACAAATATTGTAGTTGAATGTTCCGTTGAGTATTGGACCTTGAACTTGAGGGGTGGTGAGAGCTCCTTCTTCCCCAATGACCCTTAGACCAAAAAATGCACACCATAATGACATAGTGAAGATAAGAAACCAAAAGAACAAAAACTAAAATGAGCGAAAAAAAATACCATAAGGAAAAGAACCAATGAAACCCAAGCTTCAAGGGACTTAATAATAGATTTGAGCTAGAAGGGATTCTTGGTGGAGAGACAAGAACTCAAGGCGTCCATGAAAACCAAGCTAGAGGGGTAAGGAAGAGATACATTCTACAAAAGGAAGCAGTTCTCATTTATTTTATCTAAAAATCAAGTTAAAAACCAAAGAACACCAAAGGTCCCACACCTTTTGAGAATACATGGGGTAGGTATTATTATCACAAGACTAAGCTTCATAAAAATTACACAAAGCAACACCGGCAGGACCACAAGCCAGAACAATAATAGAATTCCAAAATAATAAAAACCACCAAATGGTCAAAACATCTCAAGAAGATCGTTTTTGCTAACCAAAATTTAAGGTTGAAACCAAAGTCAACAAAGAAACCTAAATTTTTGTAATGAAACTAAAGAGACTATCTTACTACTATGAGAAACACTAGCACATCCTTCCAATGTCGAATATATTACCCTCGCATAAGAAGAAATTATTCTTCTAGGAATTTAAAGTGCTTTGGGGATACAATATCCATGAAAAATAAATGTTTTAGGCATAATTGTACCAAAAAACAAACAAGTTCCTTACTAGGGTGCCTTGTAGAATATTAACTACCCATGCTTTCACCCATTTCCTCTCCATGAGAATTTTATTGTCTTGTATATCACTTACACAATAATGATTCCCGATGGATGAGGCCACTAAACACCTACTTTATACAAAAACTAGCTTAGTTTTGGACCTTCCCTCCTTTGCTAGAATTTCCATTAAATTCATTTTCGATGTGGGAGGATTATCGTTCCCCCACCTCCCAAAAATGACAATTTCTTACTAGATGGTATTCCTTTCATTAATGAGCACCATTGGTGGGAAAGGATGATCTTCCAAAGTAATGTTCAACAAATGTGTTTTTAGTGGCTTACTAATTTTATCTTTTCACAGGGAATCCAAAAGGGAGTTGGCCAACCTGTTTGCGAGCTTGGTCCCTATTCTTCTCACATGTAACATGGTCAAGGTTGGAAATTCAAAAATAAGGGTTTGAATTCTTTCTAATATTGCTTCTATTCTCTAGCAAAAAGAAAATTTAGAAGGAGGCAGTCCATGTTGCAATCTTTTGAATTCCTATTATAAGTTGAGAATAATCTTCTATGATAAGTCTTCTATGACCATTCCTAATTGTATCTTGAAGACCAGATTCCAAGGAAAATAGTTCTATTGAGTTATTTCTTACAAGCCCATCGATCCTACAGAAAGTACCTAGAATGGTGCCATTGTCATCTCTGAAGACTCCAAAACTAACTAGGCCTCGATTTCCTTTTGAGGCTTCATCAAATATGATTTTAATGAAACCAAGGGGTGGATGGAAATGGAAATGGAATTTAAAATTCTAGCTTCTTAGGCATTGTAGATCCAGCCTTGAGCATACCAATTGTGTGCTAGAATGGTTTCTTTTATACTTTTTTCCAAACAAATTCTTCATATGAGGATATTTTTTTGAATAGGTCCCTATTCCTCTCCTTCCAAATCTCCTAGAAATGAATCCTGGTAAGATTTTTCAAGCCTAGTTGATGATGGGTTGAGAAAATGTTGAGCTTCTCCAATTAGATAATGAAGAAGTGACATTATTTCTGGATCTATCTGGTTGTCAGAAAATGACAGCTCACTTTTATTAAAGGAAGAAAGTGAAGGGGGAAGCATTCAGAAGGTGTTTTGTGTTTTCAAATTCTGCTTCATAGAGATAATAGAGTGTTGGTCACTTAAAAACTTTTACATTACAACCTGTCCCATGTTAGAATTTTACCATGCACCAAGAGCCAAAGAAATAGATAATTTTTTGCCATCAATATAATTTCCATATTTTACTTGAAATGTTGTCATTTTGAATGGAAGCAACATTTATTGTTATGCTGTAGGCTTCTTTCAAGTTGCTTTTTATTGTTTTCTTGTATCCCCACTTGAGCTAATATCCATAACATCTTTCATTTTGTGTACTTAGACAACATTTATGTACATCCTATTATTTTATTTTGAAGAGTGGGAGTCTTTACTAAGGTTGATTTCCATGCTCCTTAATATGTTTCACTTTATTTTCAATGCATTTGTTTTTAGATTTTGTTGGACCAAAAGGTTCATGATTGTCATATGCTGGAAGGCACAAGGATGTTTATTCTTATGAACTTTAAGGATGGCCAATAATAGGAAGCCTCTATTACAGTAGATAGATTCCTCGTACCTATGAAATGTTCTTCTAAATTCTAGAACATATTTGTTATCCATTATTTTTTAGCTAAGATATAATTGAGGGAAAAGTCAAATTTGAAATAGGATGACCAAATATGACTTCAATACATAGGGGGGAACTTTTATCTCACAATCCTAATGGAAGGACGATAGTAACAATGTTCTTCCACAAATTTTTGTAATATGAATTGAATCTCCTAACATATAGAATCCTTCTTGTGGTCAATGGATATAACTAAATTATTTTAAACATAGGGTGCTTATAAGAAACAACTAAATTCTTATGAAGAGTCTAAAGTAGGTGAGATAATTTCTACAGAAATTCAATAGAAAAAAAATACCTTGCTTAAGCACCTTTTAATGAGACAAGTATATAAAATGGAGAATTGAGACCAAAATATGGAATCCAAACATGTTTCAAAGGGCCCTACAATTTATCAATTGTTTGTTGAAATCATTTAGAGCCTGAATTATGAATACCCCAATCCAAGAAAACAACTCGAGGATAGATAAGGCTATTATGCATTGAGTATGGATCAACCTAAATGACCTCTGGAAGACAATAAAATGGGGTAAATGTTCCCATGTAGATAGGATAGGATTTCATCCTTTCACATCTCCACCCTATGTAAGGACACCAGTTTAATAAATGTTGTAGCATGTGGAGTTTAATGGAGATGCGGCATGACATGGAATTTATGACCTTGGTTATTTAGAGAATGGGATATTATAATTTCCCCCCATTTCTTCTAAATTCCCTAAGGTCAACAAGGCGATTTCATTAGCAAATGAGTTTGATTTCAAGTTGAGGTTGCACAAAAATTGACAATATGGAACTAATTAGCTTCCAATAGAGGAATATTGAGGTAAAAAATGGACCTCAAATCAAGAAATGTACTAACATCATCAACATTAGAATAATAAATAAGATTCAAGATGATGATGTAATTCTGAGGGTTAAATATTCTTGTAGGGAAAAGAAGAAAACTATTTTTCTTTTAATTGTATTTTTGACTTATATAGATTTACTCAAATGTCAAGTGTAGGCACCCGTTGGATGCATAATTTAATTCAAAATCCAATGAGTACCCACTCTACATACTTTTGAGGAGAATCACATCGAAAATAGTTGGAAATACATTGAAGAATGTGTTTCATTCACAACACATGTTTTTTTGTATTTCAATTTCTTAATATGAGTCAACTTAAAAATAAGTAGAGTTGGCACTCCTTGGATGTGGAATTTAATTATACATCCGATGGTAACCTAAACTTGGAATTTGATTAAATTAAAAGAATATAAACAAAAAATGCAATAAAAAAAGTAGTTTCCTTTTTTTTTTAAAATGCGAACTCTTATTTTATTATTTTAACTATTATTTTCCTTATGAGACCCATCTTAGACCTAAAAAATTATATAATGCTTTCCATTGATTTGGGCAATGAACAAAGCTATCTTGTTGTTCGTAGGATTGATTTTCTTACTTTGGATTTGATAATCACACTTGAATCTCCAGTGGTTATCAGAAATTTGATGTTGCCTTCTTTAATGAGGAGAAGACCTTAAAGAAGAAGATAAACCTTAATTTGGTTGTTTATGATTTTCTTAGACCCCAAACATTTACTAGCTCCATCTTTCCTTCAAAATTAAAAATAATCCCCACACTTTTCACCTTTTAATTTAAAATTTATATACATTAAATTGCATAATTTATGAAGGAAATATTTTAATTTCTAATTGAGACAATGCTATGTTCAATTTTCTTCAATATGTGTTGTTTCATTGTAGGATGTTGATAATTGATATTTCTTTTTTGCTGAGGCAAAAGTCGATCCTTCATTTACATTAATTGAACAAATAGGTTACATTATGAACAAAATCCCCTCTCCACCGAGAGACGAGAAAACTGAGGAGAAACCCATAGGGCCAACCAAAAGGCCGAGCAGAGAAAACCATAAAACCTGGCTAAAGAACCTAAGAATCTGGCGAAGCAATCCGCCAGCCAAACAATGGACGAGGTTGAGCACGCGTCGACAAGACATTCGTATTTTGGCGGGACCCAACCTCCAAACTACCTGTAAAATCAAGATTGAAGAATAACACCTGATGCAACCGACGGTGACTATTAATATCACACCGAAGAAGAAGGCCACTCATTAGTGAGTGGGGAGGGGCGGTTTACTTCCTGCCACGTGGAGGAGCCTGAGAATGATCACTCTGACGAGGCCCAAACCGCTTCCCAAGTGAAAGCAGTGCGATGAGGTGAAAACCACCATTATAGCGGTTTATCCTTCCGACCCCAAATAACGAGAAAATCCTGCCACCAGGGGAATTGGGAATTCTTCCACGCAGATTGATTCTCTGTTTCAGAACTTGGAACCTGTAAAGGAAAAGGAGGAGTCCCATGAAAAGGAAAAGGAGGAAACCACTGCACTCCCCCAGCCGAGCAAAGAGGACCAGCACACAAACTTAGCTTAATCTTTTCCTGCCCCGCAAGCCAAATGATCATAAATTTCCTTGTCCTCAGCAGCTTGAGCCTCGCAGATGGCTTTTAGCCTGCTAGGAGGCATATCCTGCCAGTTCCTGTTTATTCTACATCCTGTATCAATGACTCCTTGGTTGGCTAGCAGATATGCAAGTTTATTGGTCTTTCTCCTAACATGATTGAAGCTAACTGTACGAAGGCATTGGAGATGTTTATGGATTCTCTGGTAAACTTGTATGAGTCTCCAATGCTTAGATACCATTTCAGGCACTGTTCCATAGCTGATTTTCTTAACTGCATTTATAGAAATTTCGGAGTCGGCTTCTATGAGAACATTGTAGCTGTGATTGAGAATGAGTATCTCCAGACATTGTTCCAATGCCATTAGTTCAACCATGTTGTTTGCTTTGCCTAAATGGCAGTGGAAAGTGAAAATTATTTTTCCTTCATCATCTCTTAACACACCTCCATAACCTGCTATTCCTGAGTTGCTTTTTGAAGCCCCATCAATGTTGCATTTTAGATAACCTCTTGGAGGAGGATGCCAGAAATCCTTTTCCCTTTCTAACATTCTTACTTTTTTGATAAGACCCTGGAGAGTAATCTCATTAATTCCCAGCTGATTGAGAGTTCTCAAATCGCGCGCAGTGGGAGGATTCGAGGGGAAACTGCGTATAGTGGTGGAGATAGTTTCCTTAATTTTATTTAAAATTAGATCCAACAGGCTACTGGCAGTAGATTTTTCATCCTTGAAAATTCTTTTATTCCTTTCCTTCCAAACATTCCAGATAGTGAAGCTTGGTGTTAAGGTCAAGGTTGAATTAAGGATATCATTATCTGAAAAGTTATTTCTCCACTTGTTCAGGGTATTAATGATGCTTCCTTTATCTCTGTCAGTTTGTTGAAAAATGAAGTTGAAAGACTCCCACAACCAGTTGATATAGGAACAATTGTTGAGAATATGTTTTATAGTTTCCTCTTGAGCCTCACATAGTGGGCATCTGGAGGGCCCCATAACCCCCCTTTTCTGAATGTTATCCCAGGTTAAGATTTTCTTGTGAAGAACTAACCATATAAATAGTTTGATCTTCATCCAACCTGGTTGGTTCCAAAGTTTTTGCCAGGACTTTGCCGAAACGCAGGGATCTAGGTTAAGGGTGATTCTCTTGGCTTCATGGATGTTAAAGATGCGTTCTTTTTTTTGTCCCCGTCAACTGATCCGGCCCCTCTGTGACCAAGATCATTCTTTGTTCTAAAATTTTCATAAGTTCTTCTGTTTTTGCTGGTCTGGGGTCTTCTCCTCTACATTCAATTTTTCTCCAGTTTCTCCATTTCTCTGTGTCATGAGGAGGATACCAAAAATCTCTGACTTTTATTAGTCCTTGGGAATCAGTTTCCTGCTTGATGCTCATAAAATCCTCCCTTAACATCATGGGTTCTTGTTGCCATTTGTCTTCCCAGAAGAGGGCCTGTTCACCATCTCTGATTTCCCAGAAGCTATTGTTCTGAACTAGGCTTTTGTTATCCCAGGCTTTGTTCCAGATGTGGGAGCCTTTTATGTTCCCTTCCATTCTAATGAGATCACTTGTTAGCTAGGAGCTGGCATATTTTTCTTTCCATGTTTTGGCCCATTGTGCGTCTCGCTATTTAACCCATCTCCACCAGAGTTTAGCTCCTAGAACTTTACTTAGAATCTCATGATCATCTAAGCTTAGGCCTCCATGACTTTTGGGTTTGCAAATTTTCTCCCAGGAAACTAGGGCCCATTTCCTTTTTGTCTCCTCCTTACCCCAGAGAAAGTCTCTTTGGATGTTCCTGAGTTGCTGTAAAACACCTTTGGGAGCTGGTAGGGTTGAAAGAAAGAAAATAGGGATGGATTGAAGAACTGCCTTCGTTAGAATCAGTTTGCCAGCCATGTTCAGCGCTCTAAAAGTCCATCTTTTGATCTTGTCATGCATCTTGTTGAGCACCAGTTCCCAAACCCTCTTGCTCAATGGTTTGTTCGTTAGGGGGATGCCCAGATACTCGGAAGGAAGGACCTCCCTTTTGAAGCCTAGAATTCTGGAGATGTTCCTTTGAATAGCAATGTTAGTGTTAAAGAAAAAAAAAATTGATTTAGAAAGATTGACTTCCATACCTGAAGCCATGGCGAAATCTTTTAAGATTTTTTTGTACTCTGTAGCTTCCTTGACTATGGGGATACCCTGCAACATGGTGTCATCCACAAATTGTTGATGAGTTAAGGCTTGTCCATTCTCCATTAATTGAAGGCCCTTGATCTTTCCTAGAGCTTTAGCTGTTTTAATAGCTTGTCCCAAGCCTTCCATCATGAGGATGAAAAGAAAGGGAGAGAGTGGGTCTCCCTGTCTAAGGCCTCTGGAAGGAGAGAAGATTTCCGAGGGCGCGCTATTCACCAGAATTGAAAAACTGGGAGAGGTAACCATAGCCATTACCCATCTGATCCAGTCATGATCAAACCCAAACTTGGCAAGGACCTTTTTGATGTAAATCCAGTTTACCTTGCCATAAGCTTTTGCAATGTTTAGTTGCATGATCGTACCGGCTTGCTTTTTGCTGGTGAGAGAGTGAGCGACCTCATGGGCCTAAATAATATTGTCCAAGATTTGCCTTCCTTCCACATAACCAGACTGTTCCCCAGAAATCAAAGAAGGAAGAAGAGGTTTGAGTCTGTTGGCCAGAATCTTAGAAATGATTTTGTAAACAACATTGCATAAAGAAATGGGTCTGAACTTATCAGGAGTCAGGGCTGAGTCCTGTTTAGGTATCAGGGAGATGAAAGAGGTGTTGAGGGCTTTCAGAATAGATCTTCTCCTTCTGGATTCCTCAACCACCTCCAAAATATCCTGCTTGACAACATTCCAGCAGGCTTTGAAAAAGTCCACATTGAAACCATCTGGCCCTGGAGCTTTGCCATTCTGAATCTCTTTGATCACCGTGCTAGCCTCTGCTTCAAAAACTGGTTTGTTCAGGTTGAAGTTATCTTCTTTAGACACCATTATGGGAATATTCTTTATAATATCTTGGATTTGATGGGCTTTGTCTGGATTGTTTTCCTTAGTGATACCTCTGAAATGTTGAACTATCACAGCTTCCATATTCTTGTGAGTGGTCTGAAGCTCCCCATTTTCATTCCTTGACAATTGATATTTCATTATTAATAACAAAAACAAATAAATTAACTAATAATATCTCTAGGTGTCTATGTGCACGTTTTTCTCAAATACACATTAATTAAGGTATTTGAACATTGAATCTCATATTTTATGTAACGCTCCACATTATGACGATCACAAATTGAGTTCTCCATGAAAGCTAAATAAAATTATAATATTATTTAATAAATACTATAATTAAATAAATAAATTAATTATATTTTAAAAAATTATAATTATAATTTATTATTATTATTCTTATTATTATTGATTTTTTCATAATATATAAATAAAATAATTACAAAATTGATATAATGTTATATTATTATTTTTTAAAATAATTATAATTTTAAAATAATATAAAATATTTAAGTAATACTAATAAATAATATTATTATACATTGATTTATATATAATTTAGAAAAAATTAATGATTAAATATATATTTATTTTTTAAAATTATATATGTTTATGTATGTATGAACTTATGATTTTAATATTAGATAAGGATTATTATTATAGTGTAATTAAAATTAAAAATAATAATAAAATATTAAATTTATTATTTATTATTTTAATAATATTAAAAATATGTTGGACAGGGTGAATGGAGAAGAGAAGGAGGGGGGAATGCTGCAACTCTTTGACTAATAGGTAGGGGGACATGGCATCATGTCCCCTACAAGTGGCACATGGTACATAAGACGACTTAATTATTTCTCAGGCTAAATGATACAACATTATATGGTAGTGGGTGACTTCACATGTGGGAAGCACAAACAATTTATGAGGAGCTTGTAGGTGGAAGAATAAATGGAGGGTCCCATGCCCAATAGTGTCATACTTAGCAATCAACCAAGCCTGCAATCAATGTTAATGCACCCAACCAAACACTAGTGGTATCGCTATCAATAATAGGGATAATAGTATTACACATGCGAAGAGTATGTTAGCTCTGTTTTGTGTGATGCGAATTAGTTTCATAAGGGATGATAGTAGCTTGAAGTTCACCAGGAAAATCCTAGCCAATATAACATGATGAGAGAAATAATATGGATGGAGGAAGTAAGGAGAGAGACCATCCTATAAGGAATTGCAAGCCGTGGATCAATCTATTCCCAGATACAGTTAAGAAAAGGAATTTTACTGCTAGAGTTTGGTCGGGGGATGAAATTGTGAAAAAATCCATCATTGCAAGGAGGAGCCTGCAATTTATGACTGGGCATAAGTGGAATGTATACAACTTAGGAATATGACAAGGCTATGAAGTTCGAGCTGGTGGGGTTTATATATGGGGAACATTTCTCTCACATATCAACTAGGTAATTTCTATTCTACACTTTAGAATTGTATTGTTGTGTCTGTGTTTTTTCCACCTCCCATTAACCTTTGCAGGGAGATCCCATTTCTAGTGGAAAAAGGTTTAAAGAATTTGTTAAGTGTTTGTTTGTATGGTATTATTTCCTTGCTTCTAAGTGGGAAACTGAGCATAGAATGGAGATCAAAGGGAAAATATATTGTTATTTACTCTATGAGGAGGCAAGGTATTGAATCAAGGTGGGGGGATAACTTCATAGTAATATTGGGGGCAGCCACTAGACTTGGGCCTTGGATTCATGTTCTTGGGGAAAATTCACACTCTGAACTCCAACCGTTTTTATTATGGTATGGGGATCTTTTAAGTGGTAGTAGAATAGGGGTTTTGAAGTTAACCTTGTGTCTGATTAGGCCTTTCAATTATTCTCTGCGGGGGGGGGGGGGGGGGGGTTGGACAAAGTTGCGACTCTAATGTTCTGTCATTGGTGTGGGTACGATGGAGGAATTTGCTTCTGGAATTGGGTGGGGAAGCTATTTTGGTCTGGGAGAATGGGAAGTGGAAGAGTACCGAGTTTCGGTGGTGTAAGAATACTGATAATAGTTGCAACAAGATTGTGCTACCTTTTCATTGGTCCATGTGGATTATAACATGCCTTTCTACCCAAAATATTTTACCATCTGCTATCAAGGGAGACGAACTCAAGGTCATTATGCTAAGGGAGAGAGGACATGTACAAAGAGGCTCTACATATTATGAAGAGCGAGCCCACAAAGGTGGTTCATGCCTTCAAAACATAACATCTATCTCTGCTACAAGTTATCATGGCTCAATTGCTATGAATGTGTAAGAAGAATTAAACTAGGTGGAAATGGCAACCTCATCGCAGTGATCTTCTTTGTCAAATTCAGAGACAGGGGTGCAATGGAAACAATGGATTTCGGATATGAGAAAAAAGTGAAGTAGAAAAAATCAATACATGGAAGTAATATACATGTACTATCAAATGAAGTTTATCTTGACCCACACACTGCTAGATAGTCAAGAATCTAGGAGAGACCCGATTCAGAGTTTGGACCACATGCAAGGTCAATGGTCATCTGAAGCATTATGATTTCATAATGGAGATAATGGATCATAGGTTGGTGCACATGGAAAAACACCTTGATATTCCTCCCATAACTCTAACATCTCTGGTAGACCCATCAATATCGATACCACTAGAGGGCTCAAATTTCGAACCTCTCCCTTGACTCCGTGATGTTTTACATTCATACTCATGATTTTTGTCTGAAAATGTTTATGCATTTGGCCGAATAGGTCAACATCTTAGTGTAGACTTGTTTATTCTCAATTATATTAGGTATTGTATGTTTACTTTTTCTTTGTGGATGGTACAATTTTAGCTATGGAATAGTCTCACGAGAAAGAAATGAAAGTGTCTTATAACTATTTTTTAATATATCTCTCTATTTTAATGTAACAAATATTTTTTAACAAAATTAATTTCGATTTTATTATATTATAGATAATTAATAGTTTAATAAAATAACATAATCAAACTTGTCCATATCTAAATAAAGCTATTATTAAAAATTATATAATTATTACACTATACTTTACTTTTTAGGTCTTTAAATGTAGTTATCTTAAAATATGTGTATCTTTTCTAAATATGTATATAACTTTCATATTAGTTATTTTAAAATAATGTTTTATTTTAAACTATAAAATATATTTATTTATAAATATTAAATATTAAAATTTTATAATTAAAATTATTTTAAAAATAATTTATTTATTAAAAGTTATATTATAAATATAATTTTCGAAATCTTATCAATATTAGAAAAAATAAAAATAAAAATAGGAAAAAATTGCCTGTTTTGTGACTATAAAAATAATAACGACACAGAGGCTTTAGCGATGTATAAAGGAAAAAGGTCTTCTTTTGCGGATTATGATGATTGTGTTGGTCAGAGACACAGCCATCACCTTAAAAGTTGTGTATGATAAAATTTTCCTTCCAAATTTCAACTTGTCATGCTTGGTGGAAAGGATTTTGTTAGACATAAAAGATCTAGATTGAACAGAGCGTTATCATGTTTTACAAAATAAAAATGTGCTCAAACTTTTAAGTTAAAGGTGAGCATTTTAAATAGAGTTTTTTTTGGTTAAAGAAATGAGTATTATGCAATTGAGTTGGTTTTAGTGTGATTTTTTGGAAATTTTTTTATAGGTATTTTGGTCTAATTTTTCTAAAATATGATAAGAATTTATTGAAATCATAAGTTTAATGGGTAACCCCTGCACAATTTAAGTGCCATAAGAGTTTTTCAGGGTGCTGAATCTATATATACAGTGAAAAACTAGAGTAAATAACACAAATCAAGATTTCACCTCAATTTTTTTACTTAATTTCAACACCAAAAAATCCAAAAAATAACCCTAAAAACAACTCCTTATAAAACTTTCTTTCTTATAAATTATTAGTATTAATTAAAGAATACTAATTGCATACATTTTGCATCATATGAAGAAATGTATTGAATTCTATGTAAAATGGTGATGCATTTACTTATTTTTCTTTCCACGTTATGTGACTTAATGAATTATACTTAGTGAGTCTAGGAGCTTGCATATGAGTGTAATTTGGTAAACAATCTAGTAATTTCTTTGGTATATGGTGGCTTTTTGTTTTGGCTTCATCATTTGGAGTGATCTTAATAAGATTTATGATGATTACAAGGTCGAGATTTCCTCGGCACTACTCTATTTCTCCAACACCTCTTTTTCACCGTTTCTTTCTTTTATATTATTTAGACTGTGATAGCTTTGAGGAGTGATGGCATATAGCGCATTTCCATTACTAAAATGAATGTAGCTTAATATGATGCGTTGGAAAGCATGATGTATTACCACTATTAAAATGGATGGATGCATCTTAAGTGAATTGAGTGAAGATAAATGATGTAATACTATGATAAATAAAAATATAATGCTGTATCTTAGTTGAATTGAGTAAAGTTAAATAATATGTGAAATATAATGTGGAGTCCTAAAAACCAACTCCTCTGAAATAGGTTACGACGTATAATAACATTCAAGATATATGTGTGATCGATGCGACCCAACAGATGGTCAAAATTCAAGAAGGGCAACAAGAAGCCAATACACAAATGGGTCAATCATGATTAAACTAGAGATTTATTTACAAATTATTTGGAATTCAGAAGTAGTGAGTATAATTGCTATTTATTTTAGTTTTTGAGTTGAGGGGTTTATTCTATAGTCTAGTATGATGTGTAATTCTGTTTGTCTTTCATCAAAGTTTCTTATGTTTGTTAAAATAAAATGTTTAAAACATATAAAAATAATATCTATTCATAAAAAATTTACACGTGAAAAAATTGGATCCCTCTGGACTTATGTTAGATCAGATCTTTAAGCTTATGTTAGATTTATTTAAAATGGATTTATGCTGGTCTTATTTCTAATGCTTAAGTTTGTCCATTATTTTGTTTCGCTTCACTTTCTTGATACATATGATAAGTTTTAAGAATATCTTGGAATTTGAAATTTAAAAAAAAATTGAGAATTAAAAAAACAGTCAAATAATTGACCACTCTTTTGATTATTAAATTTTAGAATATTCCTGAAATTTACATGCCCAAAGATCACCACTATGTTTGTGCATTCCCTGATTTTTTTGACTACAAATTTGACCATTGAAACTTCAACTGTTTGAAAAGTGTAAGCACAGTTTGACCATTGAAAGTGCGACGGTTCGACGAGCGTCAGGAGACTTTGTGTAAGGCCTTCGCAACTCGGGCAGGCGAGCGACGGGCGCGCGGCACGGCGGGCGCACACGGGTGCGACGAGCGGGCGGTTAATGCGACGGGCGGGCGCTCCTTGGTGCGACGAGCGGGCAGACGTGCGACGGGCGGGCGCTCCTTGGGCGACGATGTGCGACGAACCTCCGAACCTCATGCGACAATAAAATGCGACGATACGTGAGAGCACATGATACTTAGTGCGAAAATGAAAGAAGAGCGAAAGGTTTATACCTTGGTTAAGAGGCTTGCACGATGGAGCAAAGCCGACTTACACATTGGCTATGTTATGGCGTTATAACATGTTTTATGGGGTCGGCCTTAAGGCTAGACACCCCTTAACATTTGGGCAAGCATGCTTATATATTAGAGGACGCAGAGCTCATTTGGAACAAGCAACTTCGCATCTCTCTCTTCTACACATTGGACAGGGGTAAAAGGAAGGCGCAAAGATAAGGTAGAGTGCGCATATCTCATGCGCTCTACAGTAGAAGTGCGCAGTTTTACCGGGAGTCAAGTGTAGGTGTTGAGGTACGGTTTTGAGGTGGATTTGTGCAGGACTTAAAGGAGGAGTTCTTGGTGTCTCGGGTGAGCACCCTCCTACCGTATGAGGTTGGCACATGTGTTGTAAAGGCTGTCTATGCCTTGATTGTAAATTATTCTGAGTATAGGCTTGGAGTTTTGCCAAGTATACTTGATGATGTATTATTGAAGAACTGTTATAATATTTTGGCTGGGCAGACTGTTCGGGAGTTGCCCCTCCCTTTATACTTGTTGCAATTGTTGATGTTCTTGGTTAATTGCATATGGATAATGAATGAGTATGGGCTTCATTAAGTATAAAGGATAAATGCATTTTACTTGGTTGCGAAACACAAACTAAGTAAGGAGAAGTGAATTAGGCGTAGTCCATGTGCACGAGTATTGGTGAAAAGAAAGTGTTCGGTGGTGCCGCACCTCGCCGGCACGGTTGAAAGACCACCGTAGGCTTGGGGGCGTGACAGTTGGTATCAGAGCTCGATTCAGGGTTGAAGAAGCTCGGTTTGAAACTCGTGACAAGTGTGGGTACACTTGAAAATTTGACAGTGGCAGGTGCTTGCAGGTGAAGGAAACTGTTTCACACGAAGTGGAACAAGGGTTGGTTCTAATTGCAGGTGAAGCTGTTGAATGGTCGAAACTAGATTGCAAAAGAGTAAGAAGTTGTTAGAGATGGCAACTGAATCTCAGGCTGGGTCTAGTCATATGATGAAGGATACTAATCTTGGGTTCATTGAAAAGGTGATTGAAAAGATGGAGGCTTTGGAGACTTCTTGGGATAAGAAGATGGACTTGCTTGCTAAAGAGCAAGAGACCAACTTGAAGACCAAGGAAGAGCTTGAAGAACTCCGGGTACAACATGATGAACTCCGAGCACAGTATGAGTACATTGATCTTATGTGTACACAACTTGAAGTAAGAGTCAAGGAGGTTGAAGAATCAAGGGATCAAGGTCTTGCAGAGATCATGAACTTGAGGAAAACTCTTGACACGGCCAATGATGAGATAGCGGTGTTGAAGAAGGCAGTGAGGCACAACTCAGGTGGAGGAGTACCTCATATGAAAGTCAAAGAACCAGAATCTTATGATGGCACAAGGAATGCAAAGACTCTTGGCAACTTTCTATGGGACATGGAGCAATACTTGGAACGATTGGGTCTATCTGATGATGAGACAAAAGTCAAGGTAGCTGCTCAGTTCCTAACAAAGGATGCTAAGATGTGGTGGCGAAGGAGGTTAGATCAGATTGCCAATGGTAGTGCTGATGACATTACTTCGTGGGATGACATGAAGAAGGCTTTGCAGACTCATTTCAGTCCTCAGGATGAAACATGGGAAGCAAGGACGAAGATTAAGTACATAAAACAAACCGGAAGCCTACAAGCATATCAGCGGGAGTTTGCAAGTGCAGCTCTGGAACTTCCTGACATGGTGGAGAGGGACAAGGTGTTCAACTTCATTATTGGATTGAAGCCTTGGGCACGCAATGAAGTGAAGAGGCAGAAGATTAGGACACTTGAAGAAGCTTTTGCTGCTGTTGACAGGTTGGTGGAACATTATGATGAAACTTCTGATGATAGGAAGAAGAAGTTTGAGAAACCGAAAGAAAAGAAGAAGGAAGATGCTTTGAAATCAGATGATAGTTCGAAGGCAAAGAAACCTTTGAAGTGTTGGATTTGTGCTGGTCCACATACGGTGAAGAATTGTCCTTCTAAACCAAAAGTGGCTGCTATTGCACAATCTGATGGAAAGAATGAAGGTGCTTCTGTGGGGATGATGCAGATACTTGGTGCTTCTGCTACTACGGAGGTGGTCTCTAGGAGAGATCCTGAAAGGAACAGATTGGAGTATGTTCAGATGAAGGTTGGAGGTGCTGATGTACTCACTATGGTGGATAGTGGGGCTTCTCACAACTTCATGAGTGAAGATACTGCGAGAAGAATTGGACTGAAGTTTGTACCGGTAAAGGCACAAATGAAGACAGTGAATTCTCCTCCTATGGGGATTCTTGGTATAGCTGAGAAGGTGGACACAACACTTGGTGAATGGACCGGGAAGGTGGACTTCACTATAGTGCGGATTGATGACTATGAAGCTGTATTGGGGATGGAATTCATGAAACAATTTGAGGCTATGGTTGTACCACGTTTGAGGAAACTCTACATTTATGATGGAAGGGAAGATGTACCCATTGGTGTGACAAAACCTGATCATAAATTAGGAGGAATGAAAATGGAGGATAAAGAGAAAGTGAACAAGCGGTTGTCCACTATTGAGGCAAAGCTTGTGGAGCAGTCATTGGTCATTAGATCACTTTCAGAAGGACGATGATGATGATGAGGAGGTGTATGTGAGACCGGATGTCCAGAAGGAAGACCGGGGGGCTTATCTACAAAGGATGGAGGTTGAGGATCCTGATAGATGGATTGAGTTGATTAGTGAGGGAGAGCCTTCAGGCTCTACTCCCTCTACATCTTCTTAGATGAAAAAGGAAGATGGGGCTCATTGTTAGCTGCTCATGGCAGTGAGTCCTTAAACATGTTTGAGCAGGTATGATTGATGGTGCAGGGATGGCTTGGCATCAAGCATCATGACATGTTGCAGATGGATGGAGTTTCCATGGACCTGAGCATGGATTGTAGATTCTTGATGAGTCGAGGATGTGGCGGATGTTTGAGGAACAGTTGATGAGGACATGAGGATGTTCACTCTCATGGATTGGGCGTGATGGTTGGATTAGCTACCCAACTAGTTCAGACATGGGGTCGCGAAGTGTACAGAGATGTGTTGGCATTATGCTGGAGTATCATGACAGAGGTTCACATGATGACATATGGATCAAGATGACTACTGATATATTGTTGAGATGAGATGTTGACACATGGTTGAGGTGTGTTAGCACTTGTTGACATAACATGGGCAGTTTTGCACATGGTGATGATGATATGATGGAGTTGACACATTGTTGCGGTGGACATGTAGCTTGAGTTGGAGGGATCAACCTTCCATGATGGAGAGCAGCATGGGGAGATTGTGACAGGGTGGTCAATGATCATGGACATCTGATATATGACATACATTAGTATGGAGTATCTTGGTGACAGTTGGTTGCTAAGGTGGAGCATGATGGAGATGAGATTCTACATATGTTGCAGGGATGTTTGCCTTATGTGGAGGAGTTGACATCATGGTTGATGATGATCTTGGTGGAGAGCTACCAGGATGGTATGTTGTCGAGGACGACAACGATTTCAGGTGGAGGAGGATGTAAGGCCTTCGCAACTCGGGCAGGCGAGCGACGGGCGCGTGGCACGGCGGGTGCACACGGGTGCGACGAGCGGGCTGTTAATGCGACGGGCGAGCGCTCCTTGTGCGACGAGCGGGCAGACGTGCGACGGGCGGGCGCTCCTTGGGCGACGATGTGCGATGAACCTCCGAACCTCATGCGACAATAAAATGCGATGATACGTGAGAGCACATGATACTTAGTGTGAAAATGAAAGAAGAGCGAAAGGTTTATACCTTGGTTAAGAGGCTTGCACGATGGAGCAAAGCCGACTTACACATTGGCTATGTTATGGCGTTATAACATGTTTTATGGGGTCAGCCTTAAGGCTGGACACCCCTTAACATTTGGGCAAGCATGCGTATATATTATAGGACGCAGAGCTCATTCGGAACAAGCAACTTCGCATCTCTCTCTTCTACGCATTGGACAGGGGTAAAAGGAAGGCGCAGAGATAAGGTAGAGTGCGCATATCTCATGCGCTCTACAGTAGAAGTGCGTAGTTTTATCGGGAGTCAAGTGTAGGTGTTGAGGTACGGTTTTGAGGTGGATTTGTGCAGGACTTAAAGGAGCAGTTCTTGGTGTCTCGGGTGAGCACCCTCCTACCGTATGAGGTTGGCACATGTGTTGTAAAGGCTGTCTTTGCCTTGATTGTAAATTATTCTGAGTATAAACTTGGAGTTTTGCCAAGTATACTTGATGATGTATTATTGAAGAACTGTTATAATATTATTGTTGGGCAGACTGTTCGGGAGTTGCCCCTCCCTTTATACTTGTTGCACTTGTTGATGTTCTTGGTTAATTGCATATGGATAATGAATGAGTATGGGCTTCATTAAGTATAAAGGATAAATGCATTTTACTTGGTTGCGAAACACAAACTAAGTAAGGACAAGTGAATTAGGCGTAGTCCATGTGCACGAGTATTGGTGAAAAGAAAGTGTTCGGTGGTGCCGCACCTCGCTGGCATGGTTGAAAGACCACCGTAGGCTTGGGGGAATGACACTTTGGGTCTGGCAGTATCATAATTAAAAATTAAATAAATTATTATACTAGAAAATTGGTAACCACATATACACCAACTTGTGACAGTGAAAATTAGCATCAAACGTAAAACACTAAATTAAATAAACTTGAGGATCCCACTTTTGACCCAATAGCACAAGCGAGAAAAAAAAGGAGCATACCTAATGTCAATCATATTAAGAACTACATATGGAAGGAGCAGTTCAGTCACACCTTTTTTTAAAAGCAGGGCGTTGTGGTAGAGCCAAAAGCTGCAACTTGCAAGTATTGTTCCTTTGGCAGGGCGTTATGATAGAGCCAAAAGCTGCAACTTGCAAGTATTGCTCCTTTGGCCCATATTGCATGTGAGTCCCTTGCTTTTCTAGGTGCAGCTAACCTAGGCAGTTGACCCAACAGATAAAATGATGAAACTTCTTAGCAGTCAGTTGTACATCATTGCATAGTGCATTCAAAGCAATCTTAAATCTTATAAAAACTTGTTATATATTCACATCATCCTCAATCCTGGTAGCCAAACATCTCCTTTGTCTTTTTGTAAATTTTGTCATTGAGAGAGAATTCATATCATCATCAGTGTGCCATCTCAAGTCAATTGCAGTTGCAGGCACAGTTTAAGAATGCCTTCACAGAGCAGGCATATCCCCAGGAGAGGGCAAGTAAAGGCAACCATTGTTTCATCCCTTGCCCAGTCCATCGAGTTTCTTTTCACATCACATTTATCCTCCAACTCTCATGGCTCTTCACAGTGCTTTATGATGGCTGCTTCTTGTTCTTCCATGTAACCTTTGCTTCAGAGCAATGGCCATATATTCTTTATAATACAAAGAAAAACATCACTGGCAATAAATTCATTTCATTTGACAAAGCACCAAGGTATCCAAACCTCGAGAGTTATTGTGAGAAGAGTAAGATGATCTTAGAGGGTATACAAAAGACTCTGTGCTTTTCTCCATTTTATTTTTATGGTAAAAAGGATTTACTGTGTTACTACAAGCTGCTGACATCAGATCATTCAATCCATTGTTTACTATCTTGATATGGAAATTGAGATTGCTTAGACGCTTCCAGAGGTTTAAATAAATTTGTAAGGGAAATTGAGGGGCCTGAAATGCAATTTTAGCCATTCGACTGAATATATTCGTATCCAATGTATCTTTTTTTCAAGATCATCTCAGACATTCTAAAATAATATCAATGGAACAGCTGTTACAGTTGATTCACTTGTACAGACCATTTTGTTATTTTAATTTATTTCAGGGGACATATGCACAGTCACATATTGGTGATAGATGTTGTATTGTTTCGACTCCAGTAATAATCTTCATTCCATCTACTGGGATGTTTGGCTTTATGTTTGGAGTAGCATTGTATGAGGATTTTAGATCTGGTTAATAAATCTGTTATATATTATGAAGTTGGCTTTCAATTTAGAGTCGAGTCGTATGAGGATTTTAGAACTAGTTGAAGCCAGTTTCGTAAAATACCGCCGATATGTTAAATATTCATTAGATTATAACCAAGTTAGATTATGACAATTTGGTTAATTTTAGGTTGCACTGCTCCTAGCATTTCTTCCACGAACGTTTCTGAGTCTACAATAGCTTTACCGTTGTAGGAAAGAAATTATGAAGCTAATTATGATTATTTTTAGTTTTTTTATAATTAGTTAATATAAAAAAAAATTAAGATGAGGTGTTCTTAAGAATTAACCAGTCATAAATTAAATAATTTTTAAATTGTAATAATATTAAAATAAAAAAAATCATAAAAATTATTATTATTATTATTTAAAGGTAAGAATATAGTAATATTAGGTTAATTAATCAATAATGTTTAATTTTGAAAAATAATGTTTATTTTCTAATAATATTAATAATATTAAGAGAGTATTTTTCAAAAATTTAATTGGATCTTAATTTCAAAGTTTTATTGCAGCCTATGCCATGTGGATAACTACTTTACATATTTTATGTTATAATATATTTACCATGAGTTATTATTCACCATAATTTAAGCAAGTTTTTGCATAAAAATGGATCGAAATAAGATATAAATAGATATATTTACCAAAAGTTACATCTCAACCTTATTTATATTTTCCTTGCAAGCCCGTGTGTCTCATGAGGAAATTAATTTCTCCATATCAATTTATTATTTCCTTTGAAAAAAACACGGCTATAGGAATGGATTTTGACCACCTTGAATTTAGCATTGACAAAGAACATAATTTCTCAAGGACTAAACTGCCATATAACACTTGTTTTATATATATAGATAGATAGATAGATAGATAGATATGATGATGATGATGATGATGATGATGATGATGGCTAACGTCCACTGAGACCAAACTTTGGTCTATCAGACCTAAAGAAACTAATTATTTAGTTTGATTTAAGATTTTATTCCTATGCTCAAAAAGCATGGAGAGAAGCCTCCTGAGCTCACTATAATTTTGACATCGTAAAAGGCTAGGAAGGTCAGTGTTGCTACAAAGATTTTGAAACTGAGATCTAATGTGGTTGTACGTGGGGCACTCTAAGAGGAAGTGATTTTCATCCTCGATGTTAGTATTCTCACAGAGATGGCAGAACCTTTCCATCCATGGCGTTTTAGGAACTGCCCAACGACCCGTTTCACTATGGAGCTCATTAGAGTTCATTTTAATCTTGGCTATATTAATTTTCTTCTTTGAGCTAGTTAAAACAGAGAGATACTTTTGATCTTCTAGGGTTGGGTTGATGACCTCCTTATAATATCTTAATTTTCTTTTAGCTGCTAAATCTTTCTCACACCACATTTTTTCTTTGAACTTAGAAGTAATAATATTTTTAATGTTATTAATGTTTTGCAATGAAACATTCTCATCGATCTCCCAATGGTTTAACCAGGCCCTGGTGTCTTTATACCATCCTCATTTGAGCCCTTGGTGGTTTTGGCTAGAATTTAAAGCTAGCTTAGGAAGTCTATGGTCTCCTATGTTATTGAGTTTGTGCTTGTACAATAGAAGCCTAGTCATAGCTAGGCTCTTGATAGGGGAAAGACCCACTTCTATAAGGAGAAGAGGATATGGTGTGTTGCTTTTAATTTTGAGGTTGTACGTTATAAAACACTTCTGGATTTGCTCAATCTTTCTCCAAGATTCTCTAGAGATGCTACAACCCCAAACCTCACATCCATATAAGATAACCGGAGTGATTAAAGTTTCAAAGAGGAACTTCTTTCTATCCCACATTACGAGGTTTGTCATTTTATAATTATTTTCAATACCAAAATAAGCTTTCCATCCCCCATTAATCCTTTTCTCAATGCTATAGTTCCAGTTGAGCTTGTGATGAATATCAATTCCTAGGTACTTGTAGGAAGACACTTCCTCCAAGTTACTATTGTCATACATAAAATTAGTTTATGTGTCCTTCTTGGATTCGATAACCATAACTTTTGTTTTGTCAGTGTTAACAATCATACCCATGGTAGAGCAGAAATCCTTAAGAAGCATAAGTTGCTTATCAAGATCAGATGGGCACCTTCCGAGAAGAACAATATCGTCAACGTAGAGAAGAAGGATGATGACTATCCTAGCTAAGATCGTGCCAGCACATCCTTCTTCCTCTAAACAACCCTCTAGCTTGTCGATGTAAATGCCAAATAGGGTAGGGGAGAGGGGGAAACCTTGTTTAACTCCGATATTACACTTAATATTTTTCGACCACCCCTCATTGCTCTTTAAATTGGCAATTACATTCTCGTATAACCTTATAGCGGCAACTCTTAACTCAAAAGGAACCTTTAGCTCTTCTAATTTGTTCCAAAAGGTTGTTTCTAGGAATCGTATCAAAATACTTTCTAAAGTCCACAAAGCAGCAAAAGAGATTGGATTTATCATTGCAACATTCCTCCACAATGATCCTAAGCGTAAAAAGGTGGTCTGTTGTTGAGTGCTTCTTTCTAAAACCCGCTTGGCCTTTAGCCCACTTAACTTCACTTTCAAGCCATATGCTCAACTTCCTTTCCAAAATAATACCGTATAACTTGGCTAGGAGAGGGTTGATCATAATTGTACGATAATTAGCGAGGTTATTTGTATCCCCACTTTTAAAAATAGGGATAATGAGGCTTTGAGTCCATGGTTTAGGGAACCCTTGCTTGATCACTTGATTGAAAAGCTTGTGAATGTGGGGGATGAGGACAGGACCTCCAATTTTTAATATTTCCATCTGGTAACCTTCAATGTCCTTAGCTTTCCCATTAGCCAAGCGATTAACCCCAAAATCAATGACTTCTAATGAAAAAACTTCTTTCGTTGTGAGCAGGGTTTCGAGGTTATCCATGACATTTGGAGATTCATAGAACTTTTTAGGATAGGAATTCTAGTTGTGTAAAGCAATTTTATTATTATCTTTAGTTTTCCTAGTTAGAATTTGCCTCCAAAATTTCTTATATAAAACAAGATTTTTAACCATCAAGATTCACCCCACCTTACTATAGAGATCCTTAACCTCTAAATAGACTTTTGCACCCAGAGAGCATTCTTCATCCCAATATGATGGAGACATGTAATTTCTTTCATGCTCAACCTTGAGTGTACAAAACAATGTCAGCTATAATAAAAAGCAAAACGTAATATACATATTTGGTTTATTTTAATTAACATTATTTCATTTTTTTCATATTTCCACCTGGTATTAAAGAGGTGGTAAAAATATTTCACTACCATTCTCAACTGTAAATAAAATATTTTGATATCAATGATAACTAGCATAATTTTACACCAACATTAAATAAGGATAAAATAATTAAAAGTAAAAACAAAAATCTTAATTGTATAAATCTTGCACTTTTTAATAATACTTCAATAAAGGACTTAAATAAACTATTTGAATATGCATATTAACTAATTTTATTCACTATCACCTCCATAAATAAAGAGAGAAAGATATTTTAATATGGACCTTAATAAAATATTTTATTGTTAAAAAAAAGTAATTGAAGACAAAAAAAAAGGAGTTACATCCCAATAAGAGGCAATCTCAACTATGTATATATTATATATAGTTATAAATTTATATATATATATACATATTACATAAAGCAATTGAAAATAAATAAATTATTATGGTTAAAATATTTCAAGTAATATCACTATTCTACACTTTGCCCTTTTTCCAGATATATGTTCATGTTAGTTTGATCTAAAATGCAGACAATATTTAAGTTATGTAATGCACATAATCCAAGTGCAAATTTTCATTATTTAACTAAAGTTATGAATTTAATCTAAACTAAATTATTATAAAAATTAAATTAATTAAAATAGTAACTAAACCACATTTAAAACTAAAAGAAAACAACTAAAAGTAAAAAATATAAAAGTAAAAAAACTACAAACTGAAAAGTAATAATATAAAAGTTTATTAACTAATAATAAAAATAAAATTATGAAGTTAAAATAAATTATTATAAAAATTGAAGCAACAAAACTAAACTAAAAGTTAAAAGTAAATCCCTTGATCGGGGTGTGAGTCGGCAAACAGATCTCGTCAAGATCGGGGCCATGTGTAAGTTGAAATATGTAAGGACCGAATGGCAGCTTACCCACAACCCTCGCATGCTTGGTAACAAAGGTATGGTGGTAGCGCGCATGCCAACAATTAATAACGACAAGATGAACCAGAGTGATACCTCCTTACAGGTGTTAAAAGTTTGCCGCTCCTCATTCTCAAGGGCTTGGTTTCTAGTTTCAGTATTTGGAATAGGTATAGTGCTCTAGGATGACTCGTGGTCGTTTGAGAGGAAGGCTCTGAAGGTTGGTTACCCTGGTGATGTTGGTTGTCTGATGTCCAAATCCACTGGGTATGGTATATATCTTCATCCTATTCATCACCTGCTCTCTGCAAAATTTTCCCTTATTTCACATATCTTATTGGGAAAACTTTATAAAATGGTCTCTACAAGAAATTGGAATCTATGTTGCGAATTATGGAAAGATCCTGTTGGGTTTTAATTTATGTTGTTTGCTTTCTATACGACTACCTTTGTTCTCTTTGGTATTTTATTATCTTGTATGGGAATGTACTACATCTCTCTAGCTTGGATTTATGTGGATATTGCATGCTTGTTTGTATGTGCTAGATGTTTAATCCATTCAATGTATTTCGTAGTGTGGAAGATTCAAAATTTCCTATGTTTGGCTCCTCTTGTTTTACCTCTGTGTTTTGTTGAAAATGGGCTCGGGGATATGGGGCATTCTGTTCCTTGCCTTGGATGGAAAACCCATCTTGTTTTACCTCTATGTTCGGTCTTAAGCAGGCTCGGGGAGCTTGGCTATGTTGGTGCATGCCGTGGGTGGAAAACCCATCTCACTCTCACGTTAATTGTTGAGTTCAAGCCTAACATTAGCTATTCAGTGCCTTTATGTTGTGATAATTTATCAGATCTCCACAATCATTATAATTGTTAGGACCCCTAGCTATCAGGCTACTCCAAGCTCATGGTTTGGGCATCTTGTTCTAGGGTTTTCATCGTATCCACTATTTTGTCCAGAAGCATCATGGTTCTTCCTTCTTCCGGTTCTAAGTCTTTGGGTAGAGGTGGTTGGGCTTGGGGAAGGCACACACAGAAGCCGGGATATAATGGCAAAGCTCAGGCTTGCCAGCTGTGGGGAAGAGGTCGTAAATCAGCCACACAGTTAATCCATGAGGCAACCCACTCCTATCATATAGGTACCCCATCTTAGGTTTGACAACTAATTTCAAATTGAGAAACATAACTTAATCAACATGCAGAAGTAGAGTTTCAATTGGAAGAATGGAGAGACTTGGTTCCTGACCCTGGTCATTCCAAAGGTCGTACAGTTTATCAACACAAGCATATTGTTCACCTCTATTGATTGATGAAGAACATTATGGAAAAGCCTATAATGAACCCTCTAGCTGGCTTTGTTAAGTCTAATCATGGTATTCAAGAAATCTATAAGGAATTTCATCTTATCGAGTTCCAAATTCAATAGTAAAATATTCGCCTCAGTCACATTGAGAAACAAATTTCGTGTCTTTCTCAATTTGAATTACCAGGTTCATGTGCGAAGGATCTAGCTCCAGTGGATTCCTATGATGAATAACAATATGATTGACTCTGTTTGGTTTCAATTTTGTTTAACTCTATGGTAAATCTCCTAGTTAAGATACCATGCTACAATTATTTAGCTTGTAGATGGTTTTAAGACATTTAGCGTTACAAGACACTGTTAGACAAACTCAAACTTTAATATTTTTGGATGGCTTATAATATTGTTTGGTGGCCAACAAACGTGGTTTCCCAATGGGCAGGTTGAGGTCAATGACCTCTTTGAATATGGTTGTAGCCTGCTTTTGATGAATATAAATGGATGAATATAAATGAAAAGGTCTTGCCAAGCTTACCAAAAAAAAAATTAAAATTAATTAAAATAAACTAAAGTAATGACTAAACCATATTTAAAACTAAACTAAAATAGCTAATAGTCTAAATTATAATCGTATTAACTAAAACATAATGAAGTTAATAATACAACGAAACTAAAGAATAAGATTAAAAAATCAATATGATTCAAACTAATCTACAAATTAAAATGTAATAATATAAAATTATATTAATTAAGAATCAAAATAAAGTTATGAAATTAAACAAAACTAAATTATTATAAAAATTGAAGTAACAAAAATAAGCTAATTTTTAAAGTAATTAAAATAAAACTAATGTAATAAATAAAGCACATTTAAAACTTAATTAAAACTATATATAAGTAAGTTATAATCATATTTTCTATTAAAATTGAATGGAATTAATATTACAATTCCATCACCACGGTACAAAACTTCATTAATGTAATTGTTTTTTATTTCTTTGTGTTAGTTCGTATAGATAGTTATCATTTTGTAGTGTTGGATTTTCTCGCAAACCTTTAACTAGCTTCTAGTAGTAGAATTTAGAAATCAAGCTTGCATTTGTAATAGAGTTATTAAACTTATTTTTTTACATAGATTCATTCATAGTCATAGCAGAATGAAAAAGAATTCAACAAGGCTTCATCTCCTTAGTAGCAGAATTTAGAAATCAAACTTGCATTTGTAATAGAGTTATCAAACTTATTTTTTTTTACATAGCTTCATTCACAAGCCTTGTTGAATTTAGAATTCAACAAGGCTTCATCTCAAACATATAACTTCTTGTAAATTTAAAAATTAGTCAGTTGTCTAAACTCTTGGTTATGAGGATACTAATCCTGAAACTCTGTTGTGGTCTCCTACCTGTTGCTCTTACATGTAATATTATTGACTCTTCTTTCTTTTCTGTAGAATACAATTTGGAAATCGAATTTATGGCACATTTTAAACTATAAGAATTTTGGTGTATACTGTGTATCAATATGTTGTCAAAGCAATATTGTCTTGATCTTAGAAAAGCAGTGTTGTCATGATCTCACACAAAATATTGTTTGTTCAAAATATAATTATACATATAATTCTATTTTTGCACTTATCAATCAATAGTCCCCAACATTGTTACATCATAAAGTTATGAATATTGGTGTGTTGGATTGATATTTGGATTAATGTTATGGAATTATATATATATATATTTTTAAATAATTTTTTAAATGGAGTTTAGTTTTATTTATACAAAGAATGAAATACTTAATAGATAATATTATTTTATTTTATTTTTATTATAAATTATCTTATATATAATAATGTTAAAAGATTTTAGTTTTAATGATTTGGTAGATAAATGTTTTTGTAGAGATGTAAGTTGAAGTTTTTGGAAATATGTTGTAATTTCTCTTTTCTTATATATATCAAATAATTGTATTTAATGTAATAATAGTAGCCAATATTTTGTTATTGTTCATCAATGGAAAATGTACTCATTAACTGGTTTTATATAGGACATGTGAGTTTCATTTCATTATCACATTAAACACTAGTTCCATTTTTTTTAAGATATTTTGTAATTATGTGAATACATCCAATTCCAAACAATTCTTTTTAAAATTAAAATAAAATTGCTAATGTTGTGCTTGAAAATGGGCAGTAGTGGATTCAAATATGGTCATAAAAAAGAGGATATATATGTGTTTGCCACCAAAATTCTTTTAACTGTGTTATTAAAGTCACTCTTTAATAGGAACATCGAATAATAATAATTAAGTTTCAAAAATTTAAATGTGGAAACTTTCATTCGCATATATCAACACCTTGTCTTGTTTTATATAACTTCAATTTAAACCACCTTAACTATAGATATTATTTTTTCATTACATTCTAAACTTATTAGAATTGATATTACTCTTTTCAATTGTATCAAAAAAAAATTATACACTGATTTGTGTTTTGAACCTCTAATGATTATCTTTTTCATTTGGAATAATATATGTAAAAACTATTTTTTATAAATAATTAAATACTTAGAAGTAATAAAAGATTATAGTTTTTAATATTTAAATATTGTTGTGTTTAAATTTTTGTTTATATATATATATATATATATATATATATATATATATATATATATATATATATATATATATATATATAATTAGGGTATTTAAAAGTTCCTCATTATTTTATATACAAAATAGAGATTTTTCTTCATTATTATATATTATTTTATTTTTATATAAATAGTATATGATCTTTTATAATTTTATTTTTTAAACGAGAAGAAAAAAATTAGAGTTTTAAAAAATGTTTTAACAAATTTAAATCGTGATTTTACAAATAGCATTTTCAGGAAGTATATCCCCCGTTAATGTAAATATTTGTTTTTATTGCAACCAAACAAACTATTACTTTTATTTAAAATTATAAATTGTTCTTAAATTAAGTTATGGAAAGGAATTTTGTAGTTATTAGTAAATGTTGTTTCTTTTGATTAATTAGTTAAGAGAGGTAGTTATTTGTTCCAAGAAAACAAAGCTAAATCTTGGAGGGTATTTTACTGAAGAGAGATCAAGAGGATAGGGGTATCTGAGATCACTGAGGGGAAAATAGGAAAAAGAATTGTGCTGAGAGGTCAAACAGTTTGTGATAGCTATGTCTGGTTAAGACCAGATAGTTGGATATACACTTAGTCTCTAAGGAGAGAAAGAATTTCCTTGGGATCATGGATAACACAGGGGGAGATTTGCTGGCATAGTGAATCTCACGGTAGGGAGGGAAAAAAAGTGCAGGTCTATGTATAGACCAAATTTTGGAAGCAACGTAATCAAATAAGTTAAATATGTTTGGAAGTAGCATATTCATATAAGTGATATTTTCTGGGTAAAGTATAGAAGTATTTAGATTAATAAGTCCTTTTCTGAGTTATTGAATGATTTAATTGCCTAGTGTGGTTAATTCTAGAAAGATATTAGTAGGTTATCTTTTATTTGAAAGATAGATTTCTTTTTCAAAAAGTTCTTTAAATAAAGAGTTACATGAAAAAAAACAAGGAACCATCTTTATTACTCGAAATGAAAATTGCAGTAAATATTAAGAGAAATAGAAAATAGCAAATACAACACCAGGAATGGAAATATTAAGAGAAATAGAAAATAGCAAATACAACACCAGGAATGGATATCCGATGACAGAAAAAGTTCAATAGTGAATACAATTAAAGGCATACATAACTATGTAATATAAATTGATAAATTCAAGTGGAAAGAATTACGAAGGATCTTCATTCTATAGAAATTTAAGTTCAATAGACTTAGGTAAAACGGCTTTCCGTAAAGAAGTAAATCCCCATTACAAACAAAAAGAACCCTTACACGGTATAGTTATTGTGTGCATAAAAGAAATCAATAAAATATCAAAGTCTAATTTTCTGTTCACATTAATATATGAATATCAGTCGCAGAAGGCCTAGTTGTCTACACATTCTAGCATGTTCTGGATATAAGTTTTAGGCAAAAAAAGGTTAACAATAAGAGAAACACAACTATTACGAATATATCTATTACCATGCAGACTGCTAATTTTAACAATATTAAACATTAGTATTCGAACTTTGTATAGAATGAAGTAATGCAAGTATGAAACTGAGAAAATTTCGAGCTATTGCTAGACTCTGTACAAAATGAAATAATGCAAATATGAAACTGAGAAAATTCTGAGCTATTGCTAGACTCTGCACAGAATGCTATGATGCACTTTTTCCATATATATAAACTGAGAAATTTCCAATCCTTTGCCATATTATAAACAGAGAAATTTCCAAGCTAAGAGAGAGCTCGAAAATTTCCGGATATACGACTTATCAAAATATTCAATATCCTTACTCTAACCCTGTATGAATGTGTGTATATATATATATATATATGAAGTTATCATAAACAATGTCTTGACAGAGGAAGAAACTATAACAGTAAACTAAAACCATGCATTCTTTATAGGTTCAATTGACCATGCCTGTATGAAACAACGACCTGAGGAAAGGTGCCCAAAATTACAATATATGGCCGAAACTGTTTAGATTCTTACAGTTTAAAAGAAAACTAAAATAGTAGGATCAAGCTCCCATAGCTGAGAAAGCCTTCATGACTTTGATATCTAAGAATTTCTAGGAAAACCCCGGCTCTCTGGCCGCAGAACCTTGCCAAAGAAAGAGAACAATAGGAGTTAAATACCTGGTGCATGGAGGGTTCTTGAAAGATGAAGCTAGTAAGAGGGTTTCCTCCTCAGCATTGTCTAAAAACTTTGGCACCTAAAAGACCTTCCACAAAGATAATGAATAAACCATGTTAGATGATAACCTCCATAAGAAACTGCAAAAAGACTAACAAGAAGATATAAAATGCGAAAGATTGTTGAATATTACCATAGAGAAGCAATACAAGAAACCCTCATGCAGCAGATTGAACTCCATGACTCTGAAGAATCTACGGCGGTATGACAGAAAAGTCCAAGTAAAGCTTAGATGCTAGAGGACAGAACTGATAGATAAACAACCCTTGACTTTGGGCAAAGCAGCCAGTCGAACCAGAACCCAAGTCACAAGATCGGAACAAAACCGAAGTCCGTCAGAGTTCCAAAGTAACACGATGCCACACAGGAACAATACCACCAGAAAATGAAGGTTAAAACCATCGAGATTTGTTTGATTAAAATATTCGACAGGAGTCGTCGATAAGGAAGGAAGATCCCGAGGAAAGTGCTGAAGGTGGACAACTCGGAGTATATCGGACTGCCACCTAGGCCAGGATAGCCAGGTCCATTAAATTGGCATAAATAAAAAAGCGGGTTTTCGAGGACTCGAGCCGAATTACTTTAAATGCCAATCCAACATAGTACCATAATCAATAAATGTAATTTGTTTGCAAACCATAAGTTAATTGATCGCACGTGTAAATGATCCCGCCATAGATCATGAACCTAATGCATAATAAAAAACTAAAGTTTTAACTGTCATTGCATTTCAAGCTCTAGTAATGGACTTGTTATTAGACATATAAAGATAATCTTAGAATATGATAATGATAACACTTGGGTGATATGGTAATATATATATATATATATATCTATATCTATATATATATATATATATATATATATATATATATATATATATATATATTATGATTTTAATATGGATGTGTTACGTATGATATTAGAGCGCTTAGGTTTCCAAAATTGAGACCTTTGGAATAAGGAATAAAAAACTTGGTGTTGTGCACGTAGGAGGCAGCAAAAGTCAGTATGAGGCGAAGTGGGAATCTACCACATGGCTCCATATTGGAAACAAGACCAACATCATTTCAGGAAGGCAATCCTGAGGTCTGGGTGCAACTAGGGGATGAGCCACAAAATCCCAATACGGGCATTCGGGCGACTGTACAAGAATTGAAAGGTTAAATGGTCCGACTCGAGGCAGACATCGAGAGATTGATGCAGGAACAAGAAAATATTATAAAAATCCTATCGGATAGACAAAATCATTGGCTGCTAGTTCCTAACCTCAAGCATGGCCATACGACGGGGGAACAAGCGTTCCGAACTGAAAATGTGGAAATGGGAGGAGGTGAAGAAAACCAAGAAGAAGAATCAGGTAATGTGTCCGATTATAAGACTCAGAAGAAGTAGAAAATTGAACTCCAAGGGGAGTTTCAGAAAATCAAGCTTCTTCTCTTCAATGGTGAGCAAGAAGAGGCATTAGAAGCATGGTTAATTAATATGAATAAGTATTTCTAGTTGTACGAGTATGATTACAATTTGAAGGCCTATTTGGCCATTTTCCAGCTTCAAGGGAAAGCCACATTGTGGTGGGAGGAAATAAAAATAGTCCTTGGGGTTAATGAGAAAAACATAACTTGGGAGAAATTCCAGATTATTTTTAAAGAAAAGTATCTAACCGAAAGATTTTATGATGAGAAAGAAAAACAATTCCATGATCTCCGCTTGGACCAAATGACCATGGATGAGTTTATAACAAAATTTACATCATTATTGCGGTATGTTCCTTATATTCATGAAGAAAAAGCCAAAGTACAATGGTTTATCAGCAGTCTTCCATTGTTCATGAAGGAACGACTGGAATTCGACAACCCAAAAACCATGGATGAAGTCATTCGGAAAGCACAGATCTGCTATCAACAAAATAAACCAAAGGGAGATACGAGCAAAAGGTGGGCTGATAAAAAAGGAAATAAATTTATTCCCAGCCACAAGGGGAATAAGGGCACCAACAACAAAGGATTATATAAAGGTAAAACTAACTGAAATGTGAATAAGCCTAGATTTAAAGTACTAGGTGAAACCAAGACAAATGAACAAGCTGGCAGAAATGAAGCAGAATTAATTAACATACCACCTGTACAGTGTTGGGGATGCAGAGGCCCGTATTATGTCAAAAATTTTCCCCACTGAAATGGAGAAGATCAGATCTCACAAATTCAAGAGGCATCTACGGTGGGAGAAGTGGCAAGGAGCATCCCTAAAATTAATGCAGCTCTTGAAGATCATCAGGCAGAGTTTCAGCCAACCATGGTTGAATTTGAAGGTATTATTTTTTACTAGACCTGCTCTATTTCAATATATCCTAGGGCCACTTTTAGTTACATTAGTCCCAGGATATTGGAACAATGTAAAATACAAGCTGTTAAATTTAAAAACCCATGGTTAGTACAGCTAGCCATGGGAGCAAAAAGGAGACTTTTGTCTAAAGTAAGCAACTGCCCTTTAAAATTAGCTAGTCAACCTATTATAGCTTATTTGAATGTGTTACCCCTAGGGTCATATGACATTCTTATAGGCATGGACTAGTTGGAGAAACACTGGTCCATCATAAATTGTAAGACTAAAACTATTAAATACCTAGATGAGGTATGGGAGAGACAGGAAATTCAAGGTGTGCAGAAACCTCTGCAATTAAGGCCTATAATAGCCTCCCAATTAGCCAAATGCATCAAAAAAGGTTGTCAAGTTTATGCCATACAAGTAGGGTATGCTGACTCTAAAGATAAATTTGTATCACTAGAGAATATACCTGTGATACAAAATTTTCTAGATGTATTTCTTGAAGAAATACCAGGCCTACCCCCAAAAGAGAGATAAATTTTACCATTGAGCTAATTCCAGGAGTTGCCCTAGTTTCTCAAGCGCCTTACTGAATGAGCATACCAGAGCTAATAGAATTAAAAATGCAACTCCAAGAGTTGCTTGATAAGAAGTATATCCACCCCAGTGTGTCCCCTTGGGGAGCTCTAGTATTATTTGTTAAAAATAAAGACGGAACCCTATGGATATGCATGGATTACCACCAGTTAAACAAGTTGACCATTAAAAACAAATATCCCCTTCCCTGTATAGATGAGTTATTTGACCAAGTGAAAGGTGCAACCATCTTCTCAAAGATTGATCTTCGTTCTGGGTATCATTAGATCAGGATAAAGGAGGAAGATATTGCAAAAACTGCATTCAGGATGTGTTATGGACATTATGAGTTCGTGGTTTTACTTTTTGGGCTAACTAATGCCCCAACAAATTTCATGTGTCTCATGGACAACATATTCCATCAGTTCTTAGATAATTTGTATTAATCTTCATCGATGACATAAGTATATACTCTCGGAACATGGAAGAACAGAAGGAGCATCTCCGTATTGTTCTGCAAGTCCTAAGAAAACACTAACTATATTCCAAGTACAGTAAATGTGATTTCTTTAAGGAGAAAATCCAATACTTGGGACATGTCATCACCAAGGACGAAATTTCCATAGATCCAAAAAAGATAAGAACCATTATGGAATGGATGGTACCAAAGGATGTAACCGATAAAAGATCATTTATGGGCCTAGATGGTTACTATCGAAGATTTGTGGAGGGTTTCTCTAGAGTGGCATATCATATTACCTCTCTATAAAAGAAAGGAAGAGCGTTCAAATGGACCCCTGACTGTCAAAGGAGCTTTGATCAGCTCAAACATCTTCTTACCACACCACCTATTTTGAGCATTGTTGATCCCAACAAAGAATATGTGGTTTGTACGGATGCTAGTAAGGAAGGTGTAGGTGGCGTATTAATGCAAGAAGGCAAAGTGGTGGCCTACGAATCTAGAAAACTTAAAGAGTATGAACAAAAGTATTCAGCATATGATTTGGAGCTGACAATGGTCATTCATGCCTTAAAAATGTGGCGGCATTACCTATTAGGTAAGAAATTTATGTTGATGACTGACCACCATAGTTTGATTAATTATTTCAAACAACCAACTTTAAATGCCAAGCAACCTCATTGGGAATATTTCCTGAGTGAATTCAATTTCGAAATCAAACATTTAAAAGGAAAAATTGGGTGGCAGATGCTTTAAGTTGGAAGGTAAACTATTTATATGAAATTTATTTTAGTGAATCACGAACTACCTTTTTTGGGTAGATTCAAGAATCAACCATGCAGGATTCAACATATAAACATTTATGGCAGCAAGCAAAAATTCCAAACAACCATGAACAACAATTGGGTTATGAAATAAATGCAGAAAATTTGTTGATTTATAGGAAGAGGATATATGTGCCTAACCAAAAACATCTTAAAAATTTAATTTTAGATGAATATCATAAGATTCCTTATGCAGGCCATCCCGGATACCAGAAAATGATTTCTACCCTGTAGAAGGAATTTTTCTGGCCTGGTATGAAGAAGGAGGTGGCAGAATACTTAGCCAAATGCCTGGAGTGCCAACAAGTGAAAGTTGAGCACCAACATCCAGCAGGATTACTTCACCCTTTGCCCATCCCAGAATGGAAATGGGAAACAATATCTATTGATTTCATTACTGGGCTGCCTAAATCAAGAAAGAAAAACGACTCCATCATGGTGGTGGTGGACAAATTAAGAAAATATGCTCATTTTATACTTGTCTAGTCAACTTACAAAGCAGTCCAAATTGCTAATATTTTTATTCAGAACATTTTTAAACTGCATGGAATCCCCGAGATGATCATTTCCAACCGAGATGTAAATTTTACATCAGCCTTCTAGAAAACCCCCTTCAAGGGATTGGGCACACAATTGCACTTCAATAATGCATACCATCCACAAACAGATGGGTAGACTAAGCGAGTAAATCAAGTGGTTGAAGACATGCTACGAACTTATGTAATGCAACAACCCACTAAATGGGAAAATTATGTACACCTGGTGGAGTTTGTCTATAACAACGGGTACCATATATCCTTACAGATGAGTCACTTTGAGGTATTATACGGGCGCAAGTGCAGGACACCTTTGAGTTGGAGTGGATTGGAGGATAAGCTGTTGCTAGGGCCGAACATGTTAGAAGAGATGGAGGAAATGGTGAAAAAGGTAAGAATCAATTTAAAGGCTACTCAGGACCAAAGAAAGAACTTTGCTAATCCGAAGAGGAGCTTCCAAGAATTCCAAGTAGGGGATCATGTCTACATTTGAGTACGAGCCAAGAAAAACACCTTGCAATGGATCCGGTGTGCTAAATTAGCACCCCAATTTTGTCGACCTTTTGAAATCCTGGCTCGAATTGGACCAGTGGCTTACCAACTTGCCTTACCTAGTTACATTCGTGTACACAATTTCTTCCATGTTTCTCTACTTAAGAAATATGTTTATGACGCTAATCATGTAATGAAATGGCAAGACATTCAAGTAATGTATTAAACAAACTGGTTGATGGCTTAACACATTTTGTTACTATGTTCAGGTTGAATCGGAAGGAGAGTTGAACCTCTGGTTATACTAGATCAGAGAGAAGTAATGCTACGAAAACGAGTTATCACCCAGGTTAAAGTGCAGTGGTAGCACTATGGGCCGAAAGAGGCCACCTGGGAAGATGAGCAGGTTATGAAAGAAAAATTTCTGGGTTTATTTGCAAAATAAAAACATCGGGACAGTGTTCCATTTTTCGGGGGGAAGATGTAATATCCCCCATTAATGTAAATATTTGTTTTTACTGCAACCAAAAAAACTATTACTTTTCTTTAAAATTATAAACTGTTCTTAAATTAAGTTATGGAAAGGAATTTTGCAGTTATTAGTAAATGTTGTTTCTTTTGATTAATTAGTTAAGAGAGGCAGTTATCTGTTCCAAGAAAACAAAACTAAATCTTGGAGGGTATTTTACTAAAGAGAGATCAAGAGGATAGGGGTATATGAGATCGGTAAGGAGAAAACATGAAAAAGAACTTTGTCGAGAGGTCAGATAAATTGTGATAGTTATGTCTGGTTAAGACCAGATAGCTGGATATGCACTTAGTCTCTAAGAAGATAAAGAATGTCCCTGGTATCACAGATAGCACGGGGGGAGATTTGCTGGCATAGTGAATCTCACAGTAGGGAGGAAAAGAAAAGTGCAAGTCCATGTATAGACCAAATTTTGGAAGTAGCGTAATCAAATAAGTTAGAATCTGTTTGGAAGTAGCATATTCAGATAAGTGATATTTTATGGGTAAAGCATAGAAGTATTTAGATTAATAAGTCCTTTTTTGAGTTAAAGATATCGATAGGTTATCTTCTATTTGAAAGATAGATATCCTTTTCAAAAAGTTCCCTAAATAAAGAGTTATATGAACAAAAACATGGAACCATATTTATTATTCGAAATGAAAATGGTAGTAAATATTAAGAGAAATAGCGAATACCAAATACAAAACTAGGAATGGATATCTGGTAACATAAATAGTTCAGTAGTGAATACAGTTAAAGGAATACATAACTATGTAATATAAATTGATAAATTCAAGTGTAAAGAATTACAAAGGATCTTCATTCTATAGAAATTTAAGTTCAATAGACCTAGGTAAAACGAATTGCCGTAAAAAAGTAAAGCCCCATTACAAACAGAAAGAGCCCTTATAGGGTATAGTTATTGTCTGCATAAAATAAATCAATAAAATATCGGAGTTCTCTAATTTATCGTTCACATTAATATATGAATATCAGTCGCAAAAGCCCTAGCTGTCTACACATTCTAGCATGTTCTGGATATAAGTTTTAGGCGGGAAAAGGTTAACAATAAGAACATCAGAACTATTAAAAATTTATCCATCACCATGCGGACTGCTACGTTTAGCAATATTAAACATCAGTATTCAAACTCTGTATAGAATGAAGTAATGCAAGTATGAAATTGAGAAAATTCCGAGCTATTGCTAGAATCTGTACAAAACGAAATAATGTAAATATGGAACTGAGAAATTTCGAGCTATTGCTAGACTCTGCATATAACGCTATGATGTACTATTTCCATTATATAAACTGAGAAATTTCCAATGCTTTTCCATATTATAAATAGAGAAATTTCTAAGCTACGAGAGAGCTCAAAATTTCTGGATACATGACTTGTCAAAATATTCAAAATCCTTACTTTAACCTTGTAGATATATATATGAAGCTATCATAAACAATGTCTTGACAAAGGAAGAAACTATAGTAGTAAACTAAAACCATACATTATTTATAGGTTCAATTTACCATGCCTGTATGAAATGGCGGCTTGAGGAAAGGCACCCAAAATTACAATATATCATCGAAGCCGTTTAGATTATTACAGTTTAAAAGAAAAATAAAATAGTAGGATCAAGCTCCCATAGCCGAGAAAGCCTTCATGAATTTGACATCTAAGAATTTCTAAGAAAACCTTGGCTCTTTGGCCGCATAACCTTGCTAAAGAAAGAGAACAGTAGGAGTTAAATACCCGGTGCATGGTAAGTTCTTTCTCTTGAAAGATGAAGCTAGTAAGAGGATTTCCTCCTCGGCACCTTATGAAAACCTCAGCACCTAAAAGGCCTTCCACAAAGATAGTGAATAAACCGTGTTAGATGATAACCTCCATAAGGAACTATAAAAACTAACAAGAAGATGTAAAATGCAGAAAATTGTTGAAGCTTACCATTGAAAAGCAGTACGAGAAACCCTAACACAACAGATTGAACTCCAGGGCTATGAAGAATCTATGGCGGTATGAAAGACAAGTCCGAGTAAAGCCCAGATGCTGGTGGACAGAGCGGATAGACAAGCAAGCCTTGACTTCGGGCAAAGTAGCTAGTCGAACTAGAACCCAACTCACAATACCGAAACAGAGCTGAAGTCCGTCGGAGTTATGGAGTAACACAATGCCAGACAGGAACAATACCACTGGGAAATGAAAGTCAAAACCCTCGAGATCCGTTTGATTAAAAACGTTAACAGGAGCCGTCGATGAGGAAGGCAAATCCGGAGGAAAGTGCAGAAGGTGGAAAGCTCAGAGTATATCAGACTGCCACCTAGGCCAAAACAAATAGATCCATTAAATTGGCATAAATCAAAAGGCGAGTTTTCGAGGACTGGAGCCGAATTACTTCAAATGCCAATCCGTCATAGTACCAGAATCAATAAATGTAATTTTATTGCAAACCATAAGTTAATTGATCGTGCGTGTAAATTATCCTGCCATAGATCAAGCTTTAATAATGGACTTGTTATTAGATATATAAAGCTAATCTTAGAATATGATAATGATAGCACTTTGGTGATATATATATATATATATATATATATATATATATATATATACCTACTTTTTAATGCGAACATTTCATAGTAATAAATATTTATTTGGTTGTTTCTGATTCTTTTTTCTATTTCAGTTGCCTTGCCTTGACTTTATTTTTAAATATTGCAGTTAGGGAATGACAAAGAAGTGTAATGACTAGGTTGTAAAAAGGAGTGTGAGAAGAATGATAATGAAGAAATTTTAATCCTTCTTTACCTTACCTGTAAAATGCATTATTGATATTCAATCAGTCTATATCACAAATAAGATTATAGAGTGGGACAAACATTATATGCTCTATGGATATATAGAATAAAGTTATGTGGGATTGGGAACAAAAAATGTTTATTTCTATATTGAGTATTTGCATATAATTTTTCATGAATACTATCATGTTCCCTTACATGTACTCATTTTTTTTTTGTGAAGTACATATTTATATGTATATATATTTAATTGTAAAGTACATATTTTTATGTATATTAATTTTCCATTAGATGTATTATTAATTGAAATTTATTTAAAGGTTTCCTAACATTCTATGTGAGATACAGAGTCTTTGTTTAACTTTTATTTGAGTCAATAAATCTTAGTTGTATTTATTTATATTTTTATGATTAAATTTAATAATATATATAATAAATAAATGTTTCTCTAGCCAATTTGTATTTTAATACATAATTGTTTTACTAAACACATTTTGTCAATCTTTTCAACCTTTTTCTATAATTCTTCAACCAATTCTATAACCCATACAACAATTATATAAATTTGTTGTTATTACTAGTTTTTTTTTCATTTACTATTTATAAAATAGATAACATTCTTTGAGGATTCTTTAACTAACTTTGTCGCTCAAACAACAATCATACAAAATTGTTGTTGTTACTAAGAAGAAAATGTCACTATAATATGGAATGATAATATTTTTGTCACAAGTATCTTTATCATTTGTTAATAACACAACACCATCTATGTAAATTGACAATAACAAAGAATGGCTTCTCATATATATACTTCCTTTATTCTTTATGATTCAATTTTCTACCTAATTTATATATAAGTCAAATAGTCCTTGTTGTTCTTTATGGTTCATTTCTATTTTACTCTTGATTTTGACTAGTCCCTCTAATTTTATCATTTGTTGAAATCCTCAATTTTACAATGAAATTTTCATATAATTAGAAATTAGATTTTCTCAACTCTACTTGAATTCTTACTTTCTCTATTATTTTTCAAATTTATTAGACATAATATGATAATTTTTAGAAAAACCCAAGAAGTATTAATAAATATTGTTGTAACATACCTCACTTGCAAAATTTATTTTTTATCTGTTTAATCTCCTCTCCAATCGAATATTTTTTCCGCCCAAGTAAATTCTATAATTACAAGTTATTTGTATTTATATTTATATTGACATGACACAACAACCACTCTTCCATGTATGTGCACATAGGCTTGAGGTTTTTATGCAACCTAAGTTAGTACAATTATGTATATGTATTGGATTAATATTTTTTTGTCACTCTTTGTTGAGACTCAGTTGTAATAGTGAATTTCGTGTTTTACTCCTCTATCTCCAAACACTCCCGAAACCCTAATCCGGCTATACTCCATTTAGATAGTGGATGGCCTCGGGATTTGTAGGATGCTAGGTCTACAACTTGGAAATGTTAGGGTTAAATCAATGGTGCTCATTTAGAAGGGTTGGCCAGAGAGTAACCCCCTTGCAGGCCTGGCACCACGACACCCTCATTTTAACACCCCTATTCCAGAGGATGGATCTACAACTTCCCAAAGAGGAACCCTCGTTTCAATGAGCCAGAACTAGTGCCAACACATTGTTCTAATAGCTAATTTACCGCCGAAGCTTTTACAATCATTTTACTGGATAATTGCGAGGTTCCTTATGTAAATATGTTTGTATTAACTTATTTTGGTTTCCTGGTACTTTCCTTCCATAAATTATAACAGTGGGATCTATCATTTCTTTTTTGTGTTTATTAGCAGGTAAATCAAGGATACGTTCCCTCCTAGGTTCGCGACTAGGGTTTAAAGAGAGCTTGATTCTTGCTACAATGTCTAAGGTCGACTTCTACAACTAAGTCTTTTCATTCTCGGTTTTACTGTTTCCATATGTATATTTATTTAATCTTACCTTGAATTCGACATAAAGTTAAATCATCATGATTTTTACGATAATTTTGTCTAGTTCTACATGCTTATGCACTTTTAAACAATTCTTGACTGATATTTGTGCTTCGTTGTTCCTATTTGGTGCAGGGCTCAAGGTCAACTGGTCACCCTTTGTTTTCTATAAAATTATTACCTTCATGAGGGTTAGGCACTTTACCCTAGGGCCTATTCTTGGCTTATTTCATATCATTCTGGTACATTCATATATTTATTAATGTAGTTGGCATGTGTCAATAAAGGTTATATCTTCAGAACTATGCAATTGTTCATAAAAATAATTTATCATTTCTAAACCCATATTATAGGTCTAATATTTGGTGTTATAACTCGTATTATACAACATAGTTGCATGTGGATCCATCGACACTCCTCCATGTGAGTTTTTCTCCTACCAAGTGTTTCTTCTAGTCAGCCATGTTTATTTTCTTAGTTTACCTAATGAGACTCTTGGGATTCCTCTCACAGGAGTTCCATGGATGGCTGGTCACAGTCACTTGTAGGTAAATGCTTCTGTGATTCCCCATTTTCTTCTTTATCATTTTTTTCCTATTAGTGATATCTTTCTAGCCTCCTTTATCTTTTTGTTGCACATTGGCTCAATGTCTTCAAGTTAATATGACATATGCCCTTACTATATTGTGAATACCCAGTTCCCAAATGTTCAGCTCAGAATTCTTATGTTGCAGGCTGAGCTATCCAAGTTTCTGGTATTTTCTATTATTACATTTAGATTTTTATTCGAGGCATAGTTTCTGGAGTAACCCATTTTGGATGTTCTTTCAGCCCCAAGGCCTTAGATATTTATGTTGGCTGATTTTTCTATACATTGAATTTGTTCTATATTAAGAGACCCCAAGTTCCAATTGGGTAGAGTTTGAAAGTTACTATAGATATATATAATTTTGTGGTTACATCATGCTGCCGAGAGTGGACACACTAGTCCATGATTGATGATATGTAACATGTTTTAGATTTTGAAAACTAGTCTTCTTGATGTTTGTCTAGTTGTATCTCTTATTATTTCCACAACTCGTCCTTTCAGAACTCATATGATAAGTTTTTTAGAAATGTCATTGGTTTAATCTAAGTAGTTCCAACTATGTTTGGTCTATCTATGACACTCTAGTACTCTCTTTTTTCTATTTCCGTAGAAATTTCGAGAGACTAGCATAAGATTTTGTTCATATTTAAATTAATAATCATGTCTGTAATATTTAAAACTAACACATTTGTTAATAACCATACCATCTTTGTTCACATGAATGTACTACACATCATAAATTATTTCATTAAAAATTGGTCCCGTCTCCTTATAATTAGTCATTAAAGAAAGATTTACTAACTCATTTTAATGTCCAATACAATGATTTATACCACCACCTCTACAAAAAGTTTCAACATTTAGAAAATATCTATCATATCACTTCACTATCCAACATAGCTACTCATATCATAAAATTTATAGAAGAAATATTTATACCATTATAATTATAGAAACAATTTAGGTCCTGGAGGGGCCAAAATACTTATCTGCTCAGGTCTAGGCTACTAGGGAAATAAAAAAGGATTAGAGACTCCTCCCAACCGACGAGAATGGTATCCATTACCATTTCTCCCCCCTTGCTAATTTCCATTTCCAGAACAATAATAGACAGAGACCTCACCAGGTCTTTCCTCAGACTCCAAGTCTGATTAGAGACTCCACTGGCCAACCAGCTCAAGAATTCCTTATTTGGCAATGTCCTGCTTTCCTCAATAGCGTCCTTTTTGAGGAAATCAAATTATTATTTCTATTCCCCCTTCCTAAAGGCCTTAGGTTTTTTCTCATACGATCTTGTCTTATATCCCCCAACTTAGATAATTTATCTCTCGGGATGGGAGTAACTATATGTAACTGTCTGGTACGTGAAAATTTCACTTAGAGAGGTTTCCCTGTAAATTTCCTGGCTAACCATAACCAAATCTTAATTAAACTTTTAAACATTATATTTTTCATCAGGATTCACATTAGTAAATTAAATATTTACTCTTCACTGAGGGCTGTTACATCTTCCCCCTCTCGATCAAGACACCATACTTGGTGTTTCTTAGCTGTAAAAACTAGAATGTGCATTGTTCCTAAAATATTTATTATCATCTTTCCCAGGTAGCCTCTCTTGGATGAAGTGCTTCCACTGCACTTAAATAATAATAATATAAATAATAAGTGCTTCCATGTTTTATTTTGAAGAGTAGGAGTCCTTACTAAGGTTGATTTCCATACTCCTTAATCTGTTGCACTTTACTTTCAATGCACCTATCTTTAGCTTTTGTTGGACCAAAAGGTTCAGAATTGTCATATGATGGAAGGCACAAGGATGTTTATTCTTATGAACTTCAAATATAACCAATAATAGGAAGCCTCTATTACACTAGATAGATTCCTCGTGCCTATGCAATGTTCTTCTAAATTATAGAACATCTTTGTTATCCATTATCTTTTAGCTCAGATATAATTGAGGGCAAAGTCACATTTAAAATAGGATAACCAAATATGACTTCAATACATAGGGGAAAACCTTTCTCTTATAATCCTAATAGAAGGATGATAGTCATAATGTTCTTCCACAAATGTTTTTAATATGAATTGAATCTCCTAACAAATACAATCCTTGTTGTGGCCAATGGAAATAATTCAAAATATTTTAAACATAGAGTACTATAAGCATCAACTAAATTCTTATGAAAAGTCTAAAGTATGTGAGATAATTTCTATGGAAATTCAAGAAAACAAAAATTCCTTTCTTAAGCACCTTTTCATGAGACAAGTCGAGAAAATGGAGACTTGAGACCAAAATATGGAATCCAAACATGTTTCAAAGGGCTTTGAAATTTATCAATTGTTTGTTGAAAGCAGAGCCTCAATCATGAATACCCCAATCCTAGAAAAACAACTCAAGGACATATAAGGCTATTATACATTGAGTATGATGTCTAGAAGATAATAAAATGGGGTCAATGTTCCCGTGTAGATAGGATAGGATTGCATCCTTTCACAAATCCTCCCTATGTAAGGATACTAGTGTAATAAATGTTATAGCATGTGGAGTTTAATGGAGATGTGACATGACATGGAATTTCTAACCTTAGTTATTTAGGGAACGGGATATTATAATTTCCCCCCTTTTTTCTAAATCCCCTAAGGTCAACAAGGTGATTTCATTACCAAATGAGTTTGCTTTCAAGTCGAGGTCTCGCAAAAATTGACAATGTGGAACTAATTACTTTCCATTATGGGAATATTGAGATAAAAAGTTGACCTCAAAGCAAGAAATGTACTAACAAAATCAACATTAAAAGAATAAATAAGATTCAAGATGATGATGTAATTCCTAGGGTTAAATATTTTTGGAGAAAAAAGAAGAAAACTTATTTTTTAATTTTATTTTCGGCTTATACAGATTTACGCAAATGTCAAGTGTAGGCACCTATTGGATGCATAATTTAATTTACATCCAATGAGTACCCACTCTACATACTTTTGAGGAGAACCACATAGAAAATAGTTGGAAATACAATGAAGAATGTGTTTCATACGAAACAAATGTTTTTTGTGTTTTCATTTTCTTTTTAATGTGAGTCTACTTAAAAATATGTAGAGTTGGCACTCCTTGGATGCGGAATTTAATTCTACATCCAATGGGTACCTACACTTTACATTTGACTAAATTAAAAGAATATAAACTAAAAATGCAATAAAAAAAGTAGTTTTAAAAAGAAAATGCAAACTCTTATTTTATTATTTGAACTATTATTTTCCTTATGAGACCCATCTTAGACCTCAAATTTTGTTTAATGATTTCCATTGATTTTAGCAATGAAAAAATATAGCTTGTTGATCGTAAGGTTGATTTTGTTACTTTGGATTTGATGATCACACTTGAATTTGCAGTGGGTATCAGAGATTTGATGTTGCCTTCTTTAATGAGGAGAATACCTTAAAGAAGAAGATAAACCTCAATTTGGTTGTTTAGGATTTTTCTTAGACCCCAAACATTTACTAGTTCCATCTTTCCTTCAAAATTATATATAATACCCACACTTTTCACTTTTTAATTTAAAATTTATATACATTAAATTGCATAATTTAAGAAGGAAATATTTTAATTTATAGTTAAGAGAACGCTATGTTCATTTTTCTTCAATATGTGTTGTTTCATTGTAGGACGCTAATAATTGATATTTCATTAACAATAACAAAACCAAATAAATAAACTAGTAATATCTCTAGGTGTCTATGTACACCTTTTTCTCAAATACATACTAATTAAAGAATTTGAACATTGAATCTCATATTTTATATAACACTCCACATTACGACAATCACAAATTGATTTGTCCTTGAAAACTAAATAAAATTATAATGTTATTTACTAAATAGTATAATTAAATAAAAAAATAATTATATTTTAGAAAAAAGTATAAATTTGTATAGTTTAAATAATAATAATAATATTTTGTATTGATTTTTTCATAATATATAAAAAAGTAATTACAAAATTGATATAATGTTATATTATTATTTTTTAAAATAATTATAACTTTAAAATAATATAAAATATTTAAGTAAGAATAATAAATAATATTTTTTTTTTTTTTTTTTCCACAGAAAAAGACCAACCTTTTATTAATAAAAAGGGTTACATAAACTATGTAAGAGTAACGCCGAGACTGCAACCGCCAGCAATCGGGGCGAGTCTCAGCTACCAGAACAGCTCGCTGTCAAAGCAGCTCGTGTACAATGGCACACAAAGCGGCGAAGCGAGACAAACCTGCATTCAAAAAATGCAGGAAGAAGAAAAAGAGAGGGGAAGAGAAAGAGGAGAAAAGCGGAAACTGCAAGATCACGTTTTTCTCCCTTTCTTTTTTTCGACCTTACGCCATTCTCCCAGAGATGGCTCACAAGAGGCAAGGACAATCTGGCATTCGGCATGAGGAGTTCCTGAGTCCTTATCCGAATCTGATGTTTCTGAAGTATGTTGTCTTTTAATTCCTCCGCTGCCTGGGTCCACAACAATTCGATCAGCCGATGGACGGGGTGGATCCACGGGAACAGACGTGTCCACTGTTTGCACCTCAGGTTCCTGTGTAGGTTTATTGCTTTCTGATGGTACTGGTTCCTCTTCTTCTTCTGACTCATCCTCTTCTGGCTCAGGAGGAGGAAACTGCCAACCTTTCCTCTGCTTCCTGATCGGTTTCTTTTTGCTGTTTGTTTTCTTAACCTCTGGGCAAGTATTTTGAAGATGTCCTGTCATCCTGCAATTCCTGCATCTGAACGCAATTCCTGCAATTCCTGTCATTTGTATAGTTTCAATAACAATAACAATAACAATAATATTTTCTATTGATTTTTTTCATAATATATAAAAAAATAATTACAAAATTAATATAATGTTATATTATTATTTTTTAAAATAATTATAACTTTAAAATAATATAAAATATTTAAGTAAGAATAATAAATAATATTATTATATACAATGATTTATGTATAATTTAGGAAAATAATGATTAAAATATATTTATTTTTAATTTATATACATTTATATATGTATGGAATTATGATTTTAATATTAGATAAGGATTATTATTAGAGTGTAATTAAAATGAAAAATAATAATAAAATATTATATTTATAATTTATTATTTTAATAATATTAAAAATATGTCGGACGAGGTGAATGGAGGAGAGAAGGAGGGGTAATGTCACAACCTCGACCAATAGGTAGGGAGACATGGCATCACATCCCTTGCAAGTGGCACATGGTACATAAGCTGACTTAATATTTCTCAAGTTAAACAATACAATATTATATGGTAATGGGTGACTTCGCATGTGGGAAGCACAAACCATTTATGAGGAGCATGTAGGTGGAAGAATATATGGAGGATCCCATGACCAGTAGTACCATCCTTGGTAATTGATCACACCTGCAATCAATGTTAATGCACCCAACCAAACACTAGTGGTATCCCTATCAATAATAGGGATAGTAGTATTACACGTGCGAAGAGTATGTTAGCTATGTTTTGTATGATGATAATTAGTTTTATAAGGGACGATGTAGGTTGGAGTTCACCAAGAAAAGCCTAGCCAATATAACATGGTGAGAGAAATAATATGGGTGGAGTAAGTAAGGAGAGAGACCATCCTATAAGGAATTGGAAGCTGTGGATCGATTTATTCCCGAATACAGTTAAGAAATGGAAATTTACTGCTAGAGTTTGGTTGGGGGATGAAAGAGTGAAAAATTTCTCAGTGCAAGGAGGAGCTTGAAATTTATGACTGGGCATAAGTGGAATATATACAACTTAGGAATCTGACAAGGATATGAAGCTCGAGCTGGTGGGGTTTATATATGGGGAACATTTCTCTGACACATCAACAAGGTCATTTCTATTCCAGTCTTTGGAATTGTATTGTTGTGTTTGTGTTTTCTCCACTTCCCATTAACCTCAGTAGGGAGACCCCCTTTCTAGTGGCAGAAGGTTTAAAGAATTTGTTAAGTGTTTGTTTGTATGGTATTATTTCCTTGCTTCTAAGTGGGAAACTGAGCAAAGAAGGGAGGCCGAAGGGAAAATATATTATTATTTACTCTATGAGGAGGTGAGGTATTGAATCAAGGTGGGGGCATAAATTCCTAGTAATATTGGGGGCAGTCACTAGACTTGGGTCTTGGATTCATGTTCTTGGGGAATATTCACACTCTAAACTCCAACCATTTTTGGTATGGTATGGGGATCTTGTAAGTCCAGATTTCAGAAAAAATGAAATTTTAAAAAATAAATCGACGGGTTGACATCTTAACAACCCTTCTTAATTTTTTTTATAATATTATTCCCATTTTTTTTTAAATGGAAAAATTCAAATTTTATTTTTTTTTCTTTTTACTAGTAAAATTTTCTCTCTACTTTTGTGATGTGCTAGAAGCCCTTTGAAGGGCTCTTACACGTTCAAATTTTATCATTGTTGGAGACACATGGTTACGATGTTGAAGTCGAGCAGTATAGGGATTCTAAATCTAGTTTGAGTCGATTTCATAAAATTGCATCAATGTTTTATAGGTTCATCGAGATAAAGTTGGCCATATCAACCTTAATTTTGAATTCATAAATATGGAGGAAATCTAAAATAACAATTTAAATAAAAAATAAAAATAAATTCATGTATGTATTAATTTTTATATTATTTATATTGGGTTTATATTGTTATATTTTAGTTTTGTATAATATGTTATATTGAAATAATCATTGTATTATTAATATTAACATATGTGTTGAACCTTACCTCTTATGGAAATGGTTATAAATAAATGATTTACTTTAACACAGTTGAATCTCAAAAAATATATCTAATTTAAAATATATTAATTTTAAAAAAATTATATATATATATATATATATATATATATATATATATATATATATATATATATATATATATATATTAAATTAAAAATATTATGCAAACAAAATATTATAGAAAAATTAATAACAAGCATACAAACATAAAAGCAAGTTAATTATAAAAAAAATACCCTTATAGAATTTCTTAACAAGATTATAGCCATAAGGAAGTTTGTTGAGGTCTAAGATTATTACATCCACTTTATTCTTGTAAGTCCTTAATAAAATTTCCCAATAAGGTTACAACCTTAAAAAAATATAAAGATTAATAGGATAAGCATTTACTATTTGTCTCCGTGTTGTACCCCTCTATAATTCCTTAACAAGATTAGAGTTGTAAGAGATTTTGTTGATTATTAAGGTTATTACATCAAAATTATTCTGGTATGTAAAGTCTTTAATAAAATTTCCTAATAAGTTTATAACTTTAAAAATATAAAGATTAATGGAATAGATATTTACTATATTTAATATTATATGAAATAAATTTGTGTTTAATATTTATAATATGGATGTTTGTTTTGTTTTGCTTTTTTTTTTTTTAATTATGAAAGTTTTATATTAATTTATATAAAAAAAAATACATAGAGTTATTATTATGATTATTTTTTTTATTAGGGAAACCAAATTAATAGTATAATAGCATGGCTTTCGCCCAAATAAAATCTTTAATCATAGTAACAACCAAAAAGATAGTGAGGCTTAAATCAATATAATGATTTATTGATAAAATTGTGACATATTTCTCTTACGATTGCAACATTGTTGTTACTATTATGCATAATAAAAATCGACAAAAAGAGTATTTATCTAGATGGTGAGTCCACTTGGATAGTGTTTTGGATTTTAACGTCCTATTCAGAATTGTAAATATCCAAATGTACTAACATTTTGGCCAACATCAATACTCTATCATTGATTTTCCTCATATGATTATGCATTTCGTCAATGCATAGTAAAATTTCATGTTGGGTGTAGGAGAACTTGACCAACCTTTACTCATAATTGTTTTTAGTTTACAGTACAAGTCAATGATATATTTGGTTTGTTGAGTTCTAGATTTTTCAATATCTAGAACCCATCCATCTACATCTTTCTCAATCTCCACATCTGTGATGAATCAACATTCAATCCTAGCATCCCTTTCTACATTCTAGATTTATTTTCTGATTTTCAGAGGGGTAGATTGCACAAATATTGTAGTTGAATGTTCCATTGAGTATTAGGCCTTCAACTAGAGGGCTGGTGAGAGCTCCTTCTTCCCTAATGACCCTTAGACCCAACAATGCACACCATAATGACATAGTGAAGACAAGAACCCAAAATAAAAAAACCAAACATAGTGAGAAAAAAATGCCGTAAGGAAAATAACTAACATTGAAACCAAGCTTAAAGGGACTTACCAATAAATTTGAGTTAGAATGGATGCTTGGTGAACAGACAAGAACTTGAGGCGTCCATGGAAACCAAGCTATAGGGGTAAGGAAGAGATGCATTCTACGAAAAAAAGTAGTTCTAATTCATTCTCTCTAAAAATCAAGCTAAAAACAAAAGCACACCAAAGGTCCCACACATTTTGAGAATACATGGGGAAGGTATTATTATCAAAAGCCTAAGCCTCATAAAAATGACACATAGCAACACTAGTAGGACCACAAGATAGAAAAATAATATACTTCCAAAATAAGAAAAACCACCAAATCATCAAAACATCTCAAGAAGTCTCTATTTGCTAACCAAAATTTGAGGTTGAAACCAAAGTCAACAAAAAACCTAAATTTTTGTAATAAAAACTAAAGAGATCATCTTACTACTATGCCAAACACTAACACATCCTTCTAATGTCGAAGATATTACCCTCGCATAAGAAGAAATAATTCTTCTAGGAATTTAAAGTGCTTTGGGGATAGAAAATCCATGAAAAATAAATGCTTTAGGCATAAATTGTACAAAAAACCAAACAATTTCCTTACTAGGGTCCCTTGTAAAATATTAAATACCCATGCTTGCACCCATTTCCTCTCTATGAGAATTTTATTGGCTTGTCTATTACTTACACAATAATGATTCCCAATGGATGAGGCCACTGCACACTTTCTTTATACAAAAACTAGCTCAGTCATGGACCTTCCCTCCTTTGCTAGAACTTCCATTAGATTCATTTTCCATGTGGGAGGATTATTGTTCCCCCACCTCCCAAAAATGAAACTTTTCTTACTAGATGGCATTCCCTTCACTAACGAGCACCATTGGTGGGAAAGAATGATCTTCCAAAGTAATGTTGAACAATTGTGTTTTTAGTGGCTTACTAATTTTCACTTTTCATAGGGAATCCAAAGGGGAGTTGACCAACATATTTGCGAGCTTGGTCCCTATCCTTCTCAAATGTAACATGAGGTTGGAAATTCAAAAAGAAGGGTTTGAATTCTTTCCAATATTTCTTCTATTGTCTAGCAAAAAGAAAATTTGGGAGGCAATCCATGTTGAAATCTTTGAATTCCTATTATAAGTTAAGAATTCCCTTCTATGATAAGTCTTCAATAACCATTCCTAATTGCATCATGAAGACCAAATTCCAAAGAAAATAATTCTATTGAGTTATTTCTTATAAGCCCATCGATCCTAGAAAAAGTACCTAGAATGGCGCTCCTGTCATCTCTGAAGTCTCCTCCAAAACTAACTAAGCCTTGATTTCCTTTTAAGGCTTCATCAAAGATGATTTTAATGAAACTAAGGGGTGCATGGAAATGCCAATGGAATTTAAAATTCTAGCTTCTTGGGCATTGCAAATCCAGTCTTTAGCAAACTAATTGTGTGCTAGAATGGTTTCTTTTATACTCTTTTCCACACAAATTCTTCATAGGAGGATTTTTTTTGAAGATGTTCGTATTCCTCTCCTTCCAAATCTCTTAGAAATGAATCTTGGTAAGATTTTTTAAGCCTAGTTGATGATGGGTTGAGGAAATGTTGAGCTTCTCCAATTAGATAATGAAGAAGTGACACTATTTATGGATCTATCTAGTTGTCGGAAAATGAGAGCTCACTTTTCTTAAAGGAAGAAAGGGGAGGGGCAAGAATTAAGAAGGTGTTTTGTGTTTTCAAATTCTGCTTCATAGAGATAATAGAGTGTTGGTCACTTAAAACCTTTTACATTACAACCTATCCCATGTTGTAATTTTACCATGCACGAAGAGCCAAAGAAATATATAAATTTTTAGCCATAAATATAATCTCCATATTTTACCTAAAATGTTGTCATTTTGCATTGAAGCGACATTTATTGTTATGTTGTAGGCTTCTTTGAAGTTCTTTTTTCTTGTTTGCTTGTATCCCCACTTGAGCTAATATCCATAACATCTTTCTTTTTGTGTACTATTTCCTCTTTAATATACTTACACAACATTGATGGACATCCTATTGTTTTATTTTGAAGAGTAGGAGTCCTTACTAAGGTTGATTTCCATACTCCTTAATATCTTGCACTTTACTTTCAAGGCACCTATGTTTAGCTTTTGTTGGACCAAAAGGTTCAGGATTGTCATATAATGGAAGGCACACCAATGTTTATTCTTATGAACTTCAAATATGACCAATAATAGGAAGCCTCTATTGCACTAGATAAATTCCTCGTGCCTATGCAATGTTCTTCTAAATTATAGAACATCTTTGTTATCCATTACTTTTTAGCTCAGATATAATTGAGGGCAATGTCAAATTTAAAATAGGATGACCAAATATGACTTCAATACATAGGGGAAAACCTTCATCTCATAATCCTAATCAACGGATGATAGTCATAATGTTCTTCCGCAAATGTTTTTAATATGAATTGAATCTCCTAACACATACAATCCTTGTTGTGGCCAATGGATAAAATTCAAATATTTTAAACATAGGGTGCTTATAAGCAACAACTAAACTCTTATGAAGAGTCTAAAGTAGGTGAGATAATTTCTACAAAAATTCAAGAAAACAAAAATTCCTTGCCGAAGCACCTTTTCATGAGACAAGTTGAGAAAATGGAGACTTGAGACAAAAATTTGGAATCCAAACATGTTTCAAAGGGCCTTGCAATTTATCAATTGTTTGTTGAAAGTAGAGCCTGAATTATGAATACCCCAATCCTAGAAAAACTACTCGAGGACATATAAGGCTATTATGCATTGAGTATGGATCAATCTAAATGACGTCTAGAAGACAATAAAATGGAGTAAATGTTCCCATGTAGATAGGATAGGATTGCATCCTTTCACAAATCCTCCATATGTAAGGATACTAGTGTAATAAATGCTGTAACATGTGGAGTTTAATGGAGATGCATCATGACATGGAATTTATTACCTTAGTTATTTAGGGAACGAGATATTATAATTTCCCCCCATTTTTTCTAAATCCCCTAAGGTCAACAAGGTGATTTCATTAGCAAATGAGTTTGCTTTCAAGTCGAGGTCTCGCAAAAATTGACAATAGGGAACTAATTACTTTCCATTATGGGAAAATTGAGATAAAAAGTGGACCTAAAAGCAAGATATGTACTAACAAAATCAACATTAAAAGAATAAATAAGATTCAAGATGATGATGTAATTCCTAGGGTTAAATATTTTTGGAGGGAAAAGAAGAAAACTAGTTTTTTAATTTTATTTTCGACATGTATAGATTTACTCAAATGTCAAGTGTAGGAACCCGTTGGATGCATAATTTAATTCACATCCAATGAGTACCACTCTACATACTTTTGAGGAGAACCACATAGAAAGTAGTTGGAAATACAATGAAGAATGTGTTTCATACAAAACACATGGTTTTTTGTGTTTTCATTTTTTTTTTAATGTGAGTCTACTTAAAAATATGTAGAGTTGGCACTCCTTGGATGCAGAATTTAATTCTACATCCAATGGGTACCTACACTTGGAATTTGACTAAATTAAAAGAATATAAACTAAAAATGCAATAAAATAAATAGTTAGAAAAAAATGAAAACTCTTATTTTATTATTTGAACTATTATTTTCCTTATGAGACCCATCTTAGACCTCAAATTTTCTTTAATGATTTCCATTGATTTGAGCAATGAACAAAGCTAGCTTGTTGATCGTAGGGTTGATTTTGTTACTTTGGATTTGATGATCACACTTGAATCTGCAGTGGGTATCAGAGATTTGATATTGCCTTCTTTAATGAGGAGAAGACCTTAAAGAAGAAGATAAACCTCAATTTGGTTGTTTATGATTTTTCTTAGACCCCAAACATTTACTAGTTCCATCTTTCCTTCAAAATTATATATAATCCCTACACTTTCACCTTTTAATTTAAAATTTATATACATTAAATTGCATTATCTATGAAGGAAATATTTTAATTTCTAGTTGAGACAATGCTATGTTCATTTTTCTTCAATATGCGTTGTTTCATTGTAGGATGCTGATAATTGATATTTCATTAATAATGACAAAAGCAAATAAATAAACTAGTAATATCTCTAGGTGTCTATGTACACCTTTTTCTCAAATACATATTAATTAAGGGATTTGAACATTGAATCTCATATTTTATATAACGCTCTACATTAGGACAATCACAAATTGAGTTGTCGCTCAAAACTAAATAAAATTATAATGCTATTTAATAAATAATATATATATATATATATATATATATATATATATATATATATATATATATATATATATATATTTGTTATAGTTTAAATAATAATAATAATAATAATAATATAGTAGACAATGGTATTCTCTATTGATTTTTTTCACAATATATAAATAAAATAGTTACAAAATTGATATAATGTTATATTATTATTTTTTGAAACAATTATAACATTAAAAGAATATAAAATATTTAAGTAATAATAATAAATAATATTATTATATACAATGATTTATGTATAATTTAGAAAAAATAATGATTAAAATTATATATTTATATATGTATGGAATTATGATTTTAATATTAGATAAGGATTATTATTATAGTGTAATTAAAATGAAAAATAATAATAAAATATTATATTTATAATTTATTATTTTAATAATATTAAAAATATGTCAGACGAGGTGAATGGAGGAGAGAAGGAGGGGTAATGTCACAACCCCCGATCAATAGGTAGGGGGACATGGCATCACATCCCTTGCAAGTGGGACATGGTACATAAGTTGACTTAATTATTTCTCAGGCTAAATGATACAACATTATATGGTAGTGGGTGACTTCACATGTGGGAAGCACAAATAGTTTATGAGGAGTATCTAGGTCGAAGAATATATGGAGGATCGCATGACCAGTAGTGCCATCCTTGGTAATCGATCACACCTGCAATCAATATTAATGCACCCAACCAAACACCAGTGGTATCCCTATCAATAGTAGGGATAGTAGTATTACACATGCGAAGAGTATGTTAGCTATGTTTTGTATGATGATAATTAGTTTCATAAGGGACAATGTAGGTTGGAGTTCACCAAGAAAAGCCTAGCCAATATAACATGGTCAGAGAAATAATATGGGTGGAGGAAGTAAGGAGAGAGACCATCCTATAAGGAATTGCAAGTTGTGGATTGGTTTATTCCCGGATATAGTTAAGAAAAGGAAATTTACTGCTAGAGTTTGGTCGGGGGATGAAATTGTGAAAAATTCCTCAGTGCAAGGAGGAGCATGAAATTTACGACTGGGCATAAGTGGAATGTATACAACTTAGGAATCTGACAAGGATATGAAGCTCGAGCTGGTGGGGTTTATATATGGGGAACATTTCTCTCACATATCAACTAGGTAATTTCTATTATAGTCTTTGGAATTGTATTGTTGTGTCTTTGTTTTTTCCACTTCCCATTAACCTCAGCAGGGAGACCCCCTTTCTAGTGGCATAAGGTTTAAAGAATTTGTTAAGTGTTTGTTTGTATGATATTATTTCCTTGCTTTTAAGTGGGAAATTGAGTAGAGAAGGGAGGCCGAAGGGAAAATTTATTGTTATTTAATCTATGAGGAGGCGAGGTATTGAATCAAGGTGGGGGGATAAATTCCTAGTAATATTGGGGGCAATCACTGGACTTGGGTCTTGGATTCATGTTCTTAGGAAAATTCACACTCTTAACTCCAACCATTTTCGGTATGGTATGGGGATCTTTTAGGTGGTAGTAAAAGAGGGGTTGTGAAAGTTAACCCTATGTTTGATTGGGTCTTTCAATTATTCTCTAGAGGAGGTCGTGGGGGGGGGGGGGGGGGGGGGGGGCAGCGGCGGGGGGTGTGATGTCGACGAAGTTGCGACTCTAGTGCTCTCTCATTGGTGTGGGTAGGGTGGAGACATTTTCTTCTAGAATTGGGTGGGGGAGCTATTTTGGGCTGGGAGAATAGGGAGTGGAAGAGTACCGAGTTTCAGTGGTGTATGAATACTGATAATAATTGCAACAAGATTGTGCTACCTTTTCATTGGTCCATACGGATTATAACATGCCTTTCTACCCAAAATATTTTAGCATCTGCTATCCAGGGAGACGAGCTCAGGGTCATTATGCTACGGGAAAGAGGACATGTGCAGAGAGGCCCTTCATATTATAAAGAGTGAGCCCACAAAGGTTGTTCATGCCTTAAAAGCATATCATCTAGCTTTGTTATAAGTTATCATGACTCAATTCCTATGAATGTTCAAGAAGAATTAAATCGGGTGGAAATGATAGCCTCATCGCAATGATCTTCTCTATCAAATTCGTAGATGGGGGTGAAATGGAAACAATAGATTTTGGATAGGAGACAAACGTGAAGTAGAAAAAATCAGTACATGCAAATAATTTACATGTACTGTCAAATGAAGTTTGTCTTAACCCACACACTACTAGATAGTCAAGAATCGAGGAGAGACCCGATTCAGACTTTGGACCACATGCAAGATCATTTGAAGCATTATGATTTCAGAATGGATATGATGGATCATAGGCTAGTGCACATGGAACAACACCTCGACATTCCTCCCATAACTCTAAGATCTTTGGTAGACCCAACAATATCGATACCTGTAGAGAGCTTAGATTTTGAACCTCTCCCCTGACTCTGTGATGTTTTACGTTCATACTCATGATTTTTGTCTTGAAAATGTTTATGCATTTGGCCAAATAGGTCAACATCTTAGTGTGAACTTGTTTTTTCTCAATTATATTAGGTACTGTATGTCTATGTTGTCTTTGTGGAGGGTACAATTTTAGCTATGGAATAGTCTCATGGGAAAAAGATCAAAATGTCTTAGGACTGTTTTTTAATATATCTCTCTATTTTAAAGTAATAAATATTTTTTAACAAAATTAGTTTCAATTTTATTATATTATAGATAATTAATACTATATTAAAATAACATACTCAAACTTGTCCATATCATTTATATCTAATTAAAGCTATTATTAAAAATTATATGATTATCACACTATACTTTTCATATCTTTAAATGTAGATATCTTAAAATATGTATTTATTTTCTGAATAGGTATACACCTTTCATATTAGTATTTTACTATTTTAAACTATAGAATCTATTTATTTTTATAAATATTATTTTAAAAATAATTTATTTATTAAAAAATTATATTATAAATATAATTTTCGAAACAATATGAATATTAAAAAAAAATAATCTACCTATCTATATATATAGATATAATTATATAGTTATAATTTCATGGCCATCTAAATAAATAAAAAAACAAATTTCACAAAGAAAGAAAGAGTTGAAACTTCATCATATATAAAGCCCCTACGCACAAAATAAAAATTGCTCTCATTGATCCTAAAACTATGTGTAATACATGAAGATGATATAAGGCATGTTTTTAATATTTTACAATCTAAATAGCTGAGGGAAAACCAAAATGTGTTCCATCATGGATAATCTGAAATACTAGTGAAAATATTGTAAAAATATTAAACATTTGATTGGCCGTAGGTTAAGGTTTTTTTTTGAATTTGAAGGAAATATAGAAAAAAATTGCCTACTGTTTTGAGACAATGACAAATAATAATAACACAAAGGCTTTAGCGATGTATAAAGGCAAAAGGTGTTCTTCTGCGGATTATGATGATTGTGTTGGTCAGAGACACAGCCATCACCTTTAGAGTTGTGTATGATAAAATGTTCCTTCCCAATTTCAACTTGTCCTGGTTGGTGAAAAGGAATTTATTAGAGATAAAGGATCTTGATTGAATATACTGTTATCATGTTTTACAAAGAAAAATTTTACTCAAACTTTCAAGTTAACCAGGGGGAGTATTTTAAATAGAGTTTCCATTCTTAAAAGAAAGAGTGTTATACAACTTAGTTGTTTTTAGTATGAATTTCTTGAAAGTTTTTTTGATGGTTTTTTCCTGTCTAATTTCTCTAAAATTTAGTAAGAATTTATTGAAATCATAAGCTTGAATGGTAATCCCTACACAATAAAAGTGCCCTAAAGATTTTTCACGGTGCTGAATCCATATATACAATCAAAAAAACCAGTTTAAATAACACAAATCAAAATTTCACCTTAAAATTTTGACCGGATTTCGACACCAAAAAATCTAAAAATTTACACACAAACAACTCTTTATGCAACTCTCTTATAAAATATTAGTATTAATTAAAGAATACCAATTGCATACATTTGGCATCATATGAAGAAGAGTATTGAATTCAAGGTAAAATGATGACGCATTTACTTATTTTTCTTCCCACGTTATGTAACTTAATGAATTATACTTAGTGAGTCTATGAGCTTGCATATGAGTGTAATTTTTTTTTTAAACAATCTATTAATAACGTATTTCTTTGGGATATGGTGGTTTTTTGCTTTGGCTTCAACATTTGGAGTGATCTTGATAAGATTTATGATGATTACAAGGTTGAGATTTCCTAGGAACTACTCTATTTCTCCGACACCTATTTTTCACAATTTTTGCTTTTATATTATTTAGAGTTTGGTAACTTTGAGGAGTGATATAGACCTAAGAATGTATAGCATATATCATAGTTCCATTACTAAAATGAATGTAGCTTAATATGATGTGTTGGAAAGAATGATATATTACCACCAGATGCATCCATCTTAAATGAATTGAGAGAAGTTAAATGAAATGTGAAATGGTGTAATATTATGATAAATAAAATATAATGTTGTATCTTAGTTTAATTCAGTATAGTGAAATAAAATGTGGAGTCTTAAAGACCTACTCCTCTGAAATACTACATATGGAATTTGAGAAATAGGTTACGAGGTATAATAACATTCACGAGATATGTCTGATCGATGCGACCCAACAGATGGTCAAAATTCAAGAATGGCAACAAGACGTCAATACACAAATGGGTCAATTATGATCCTAATCAATTCGAGATTTATTTCACAATTTTGCAAATGCACGTCGGGCCAAAAACTCCATTTGGAGAATTGAGGATGGCAAGGGAGGTTTTTTCCACACTCAACAGGATATCTCGGCAGAAGCTACCAGATTTTTTCAAAATCTTTATAAAAGGCAGGATAGCAATGCATATGACTCTTTATGGGCTGTGGACCAGCTGCCTGTAATGTTTGACGAGAATGCAAATGAACAGTTCTTTAAACCTATCATGGAGGAGGAACTTCTCGACAAAGTTCAAAAGGGACAAAAGCCCTGGCCCTGATGGTTGGCCGATCGAGTTTTTTAGTCATTTCTATGATCTGTTCAAAAAAGATTTGCTGGGTATGGTGGATGCCTCTCGCATGTCTGGGAACATAAACAGTGCGCTATCCGCCACCTTTATAGCACTTATTCCCAAGAAGGTCAAATCGGAATCGTTCTTCGATTACAGGCCGATAGCCCTTTGCAATACTCTATTTAAAATCATATCTAAGATTATTGCCGAAAGGGTGAAGGTGGTTCTTAACTCCTTCATTACAAAGGAGCAGCATGCCTTTTTAAAAGATAGGCTTTTTCTGGACGCTGTTGCTATGACGCATGAATGCCTATTCTCTATTAAAACAAAAAATATAGATACCGCTGTCCTGAAGATAGATCTCAAAAAAGCCTACGATTGCGTAGACTGGGGCTTCCTCCGAATCCTTCTTGCAAAAATTGGATTAAATGCTCAGGGTATTCGATGGATTATGGCGTGTGTTGAAAACGTCAATTACTCTGTTCTCATCAATGGCATACCTTCCTCTTTCTTTCCTGCGGAGAGGGGCCTTCGCCAAGGCTGTCCTCTATCCCCATTACTTTTTATTCTCGTGATGAATACCCTCAGCTCACAGATCAATCGGGCAGTTGCAGAAGGGAGATGCAGGCCGATCAAAATCTGCAAGGACATTTCCCTTTCTCATAACCTCTTTGTAGATGACATTCTCCTTTTCGCGATGCTATGTAAATCTTCATGGGTTTGTTTATATGTGATTTTCCAGAAATTTCACTCCGCATCGGGCCTCTCTATTAATAAAGACAAATCCACATTGTATCACAATGGAACAAATTCGGACATAGCACAATGGATCGCTGCTCGTTTTGGCATAAAACTTGCATTGATTAAGGATGGGTTTAAATATCTTGGGTTCCACTTAAAAGCTAAAGCTTATCATGCGAGGGATTGGCAATGGCTAATCGAGCGTTTTTACAAGAAAATCTCATGTTGGGAGATGCGTTTTTTATCCTTGGCAGGCAGATACATATTGGTTCGCTCTGTTCTCTCTCAACTGGCGGTATATTGGGGCCACCTCTTCCTACTTCCTGCATCTATTACTAGAAAAATGGCTTCTCTGGCGGCCTCCTTTTTATGGGGCAGCAGATCTTATCAGTCAAAGATCCATCTCGTAAAGCTGGACTCCATCACAAGGCCGAAGGTTCTGGGCGGGTGGGGCCTTCTGCACATGCCAACTTTCGGGAAAGCCTTACTATGCAAATCCCTATGCAGAGGTATATACAGGAATTGTCAATGGAGCACTATCATAAATCAGAAATACCTCAAAGGAAAATCTATGGTTTTTTGGTACAGAAGACGTTCCCTCGGCATCAGAAGGGGCTCCCCCATTTGGCAGAGTTTTAGAAAGATTCAGTCTCTCTTCTTGATGAATTTATGATGGAAATTGTTCACGGGATCTAGCATTTTTATTGGCTTGGATTCTACTGTGTTCGATCTGGAATCAATGATTCCCCCTGCTTTGCTTTCCTTCTTCTTCCAAAGGGGCTTGTTCACATGGGACAAATTAATAAAATCTTGGTCATCTCAGTCCCCTGTGTGGAAGGATGCGACTGAATTATCACTGCCCCTCTCTCTTCGTCCCTTATGGTCATCTGCTATCAATGGTTTCTCCAACAAGGGTGTCTCTCAATCGGGAACCAAGGATGAACTCATTTGGTCGCTTCAGAATTCAACTAAATCTAATACTGTCAGAGATCTTTATGCTGCTTTCCTACCACAACAGTCACCTTCCTCTCCCATCTTCCCCCTCAAATTGTGGAAAGCTTCCTGTCCACTCAAGATGATTCTTTTTTCATGGCTCCTCTTCTCGGACAGGAATCTCACCTGGCAGGTTCTCCAAAGAAAGGGATGGCAGGGTCCAGGCAGATGTCAAATGTGCCTTTCAGAAGATGAATCCAACGCCCACATGTTCTTCAGCTGTGCCTCATCTTCAACAATCTGGTATGAATTATCTTTGATATATGGTTTTTCTCATCAAGTTTTTTCATCTGTACAGGAAGGCTTCAACTGGTGGAGCGCCCAGAATCCCTCCTGGCGCTCATTGTTTATCCTCACCTGCTGGTATCTTTGGAAATGGAGGAATGAATGCATTTTCCAGAACTCCAAATTGCCCCTTCATTCTATCCTCATCCATATCACGGGCAATCTGCCTCCCGCAGATTAATCTCCAATCCAGCTCTGTTTTTCATATACAGCATATTCGGCCACCTTCTCTTCAATGCTGATGTATTTTCACTTACTGGTTTCTTGTCTCAGCTCCCACTGACTTTCTCAATCCTTTTTGGAAGGTCTGCTTCTGTCTTGAAGCGACAGTGTGTTTTGTTTCATGGTTTTTTCCTCATGCCTATGCTGCGCCTTTTTGCTCTATGCGGGGCTCAATGATTCTCGCTGGTCTTTCTCTATTAAATCAGTGACAAAATGTAAATATGCTGCCTCATCAGTTCTCTCAAATGGATCAGCAGCATGTCTTCCTGCTGTCTCACACAGATATGATATCGATCATGTATTTTGAACTCTATATTTTCTTAATATAACTATTTTGATTTTTCTCTCTGAAAAAAATAATTGTTATTTATTTTGGTTTTTGAGTTGAGAAGTTCATTTTACAGTTTAGTATGATGTGTAATTTTGTCAGTCAGTCATTAAATTTGAAATTTTGCACATGAAGAAATTAGATCTTTCTTGGCTCATATCAGATCGGATCTCTCTCGGCTCATCTAAATATTAAATCGATAGTTAAAATGAATCTATGGTGATCTTATTTCTAATGCTTAAATTTGTCGATTATTTTGTTCTAACTTGACTTTCTTGATATATATGAAGACGACTTGTTGAATTTATATTATTGTAAATTTTAGAAATACCTTAAAATTTGAAAATTAGGAGAAATTTGAGAGTTAAGAAAACAGTCAAATGATTGACCACTCTTTTGATTATTAAATTCTAAAATATTCGTAAAATTTACATGCCCTAAGATCATTATGTCGGTGCATTCCGTGAATTTTTGCCAAAAATATGACTGCAGTTTGACCATTGGAACTTCAACTGTTTGACAAGTGACCATTGAAACTTCAACTGTTTGAAAAGTGTAAGCACAGTTTGACCATCGAAAGTGCGATGGTTGGACGAGCGTTAGGAGAATTTGGGTCTGGCAGTCTCATAATTAAAAATGAAATAAATTATTACACTAGAAAATTGGTAACCACATATACACCAACGTGTCACAGTGAAAATTAGCATCAAACATAAAACACTAAATTAAATAAACTTGAGGATGCCACTTTTGACCCCATGGCACAAGTGAGAAACAAAAAGCATACCTAAATTCAATCATATTAAGACCTACATATGGAAGGAGCAGTTCAATCACACCTTTTTTTAAAAGCAGGACGGTGTGATAGGGCCAAAAGCTGCAACTTGCAAGTATTGTTCCTTTGGCAGGGCGTTATGATAGAGCCAAAGGCTGCAACTTGCAAGTATTGCTCCTTTGGCCCATATTGCATGTGAGTCCCTTGCTTTTCCAGGTGCAGCTAACCTAGGCAGTTGACCTAACAGATAAAATGATAAAACTTGTTATATATTCACATCATCCACAAGCTTGGTTGCCAATCGTCTCCTTTGTCTTTTTGTAAATCTGTAAATTTTGTCATTGAGAAAGAATTCATATCATCATCAGTGTGCCATCTCAAGTCAATTGCAGTTGCAGGCACAGTTTAAGAATGCCTTCACAGAGCAGGCATATCCCCAAGAGAGGGCAAGTAAAGGCAGCCATCGTTTCATCCCTTGCCGACGCCATCAAGTCTCTTTTCACATCACATTCATCCTCCAACACTCATGGCTCTTCACAGTGCTCTATGATCGCTGCTTCTTCTTCTTCCATGTAACCTTTGGTTCAGAGCAATGGCCATATATTGTTTATAACACCAAGAAACACATCACTGGCAATAAATTCATTTCATTTGACAAAGCACCAAGGTATCCAAACCTTGAGAGTTACTGTCAGAAGAGTAAGATGATCTTAGAGTGTATACAATACAGTCTGTGCTTTTCTCCATTTTTTTTTATGGTAAAAAGGATTTACTGTGTTACTACAAGCTGCTGAGATCAGATGGTTCAATCCATTGTTTTCTGTCTTGATATGGCAATTGAGATTGCAGAGACGCTTACAGAGATTTAAAGAATTGTGTAAGGGAAATTGAAGGGTCTGAAATGCAATTTTAGACATTCGTCTGAATATATTCGTATCCAATGTATCTTTTTTTCAAGATCATCTCAGACATTCTAAAATAATATCAATGGAATAGCTGTTACAGTTGATTCACTTGTACAGACCATTTTGCTATTTTAATTTATTTCAGGGGACATATGCACAGTGACATATTGGTGATAGATGTTGTGTTGTTTCGACTCCAATAATAATCGTCACACCATCTACTGGGATGTTTGGCTTTAAGTTTGGAGTAGCATTGTATGAGGATTTTAGATCTGGTTAATAAATCGGTTATATATGATGAAGTTGGCTTTGAATTTATAGTCGAGTCGTATGAGGATTTTAGAACTGGTTGAAGCCAGTTTCGTAAAATACCGCCGATACATTAAATATTCATTAGATTATAACTAAGTTAGATTATCACAATTTGGTTAATTTTAGGTTGCACTGCTCCTAGAATTTCTTCCGCGGACGTTTCTAGTCTACAATAGATTTACCGTTATAGGAAAGAAATTATGAAGCTGATTATGATTATTTTTAGTTTTTTATAATTAGTTTATATATAAAAATTTGAAATGAGGTGTTTTATGATCCTAATGGGTCAATTATGATCCTAATCAATTCGAGATTTATTTACAAATTAGTGGAATTTGAAAATGGATTAGTATAATTGTTATTTATTTTGGTTAATTTTACAGTTTAGTATGATGTGTAATTTTTTTAGTTAGTCATTAAAGTTGAAATTTTGTACGTGAAGAAATTAGATCTTTTTGGCTCATATTAGATTGGATCCCTCTCAGCTCATGTTAAATCCGTATTTAAGATGGATCTACGTTGGTCTTATTTCTAATGTTTAAATTTGTCAATTATTTTGTTTTAACTTAATTTTCTTGAAATATATGAAGATGACTGTTGAATTTATGTTATTGTAAATTTTAGAAGTATATTAGAATTTGAAAATTAAAAGAAATTTGAAAGTAGAGTCAAATGATTGACCAGTCTTTTGATTATTAAATTCTAAAATATTCCCAAATTTACATGCCCTGAGATCATTATGTTGGTGCATTCAGTTGGTGCATTCAGTGAATTTTTGCCAAAAATATGACTGCAGTTTGACCATTGGAACTTCAACCGTTTGACAAGTGACCATTGAAACTTCAACTGTTTGACAAGTGTAAGCACAGTTTGACCATTGAAAGTGCTATGGTTAGACGAGCGTCAGGAGAATTTGGGTCTGGCAGTCTCATAATTAAAATTAAATAGATTATTATACTAGAAAATTGGTAACCACATATACACCAACTTGTGACAGTGAAAATTAGTATCAAACATAAAACACTAAATTAAATAAACTTGAGGATGCCACTTTTGACACAATGGCACAAGCGAGAAACAAAAATCATACCTAAAGTCAATCATATTAAGACCTACATATGAAAGGAGCAGTTCAGTCACACCTTTTTTTGAAAGCAGGGTGTTGTGATAGAGCCAAAAGCTGCAACTTGCAAGTATTGTTCCTTTGGCGGGGCGTTATGATAGAGCCAAAAGCTGCAACTTGCAAGTATTGCTCCTTTGGACCATATTGCATGACAATCCCTTCCTTTTCTAGGTGCAGCTAACCTAGGCAGTTGACTCAACAGATAAAATGATGTAACTTCTTAGCAGTCAGCTGTACATCATTGGATAGTGCATTCAAAGCAAACTTAAATCTTATAGAAACTTGTTATATATTCACGTCTTCCTCAAGCCTTGGTAGCCAATCTTCTCCTTTGTGTTTTTGTAAGTTTGGTCATTGGGAGAGAATTCATACCATCATCAGTGTGCCATCTCAAGTCATTTGCAGGAACAGTTTAAGAATGCCTTCACAGAGAAGGCATATCCCCAAGAGAGGGCAAGTAAAGGCAGCCATTGTTTTATCCCTTGCCCAGTCCATCAAGTCTCTTTTCACATCACATTTATCCTCCAACTCTCATGGCTCTTCACAGTGCTCTATGATGGCTGCTTCTTGTTCTTCCATGTAACCTTTGCTTCAGAGCAATGGTCATATATGGTTTATAACACAAAGAAACACATCAATGACAATAAAATCATTTCATTTGACAAAGCACCAAGGTATCCAAACCTTGAGAGTTATTGTCAGAAGAGTAAGATGATCTTACAGGGTATACAATGCAGTCTGTGCTTTTCTCCATTTTATTTTTATAGTAAAAAGGTTTTACTATGTTATTACAAGCTGCTGACATCAGATGATTCAATCCATTGTTTGCTATCTTGATATGGCAATTGAGATTGCAGAGACGCTTCCAGAGATTTAAAGAATTTTGTAAGGGAAATTGAGGGGCCTGAAATGCAATTTTAGCCATTCGACTGAATATATTCGTATCCAATGTATCTTTTTTTCAAGATCATCTCAGACATTCTAAAATAATATCAATGGAACAGCTGTTACAGTTGATTCACTTGTACAGACCATTTTGCTATTTTAATTTATTTCAGGGGACATATTCACAGTCACATATTGGTGATAGATGTTGTATTGTTTCGACTCCAGTAATAATCTTCATTCCATCTACTGGGATGTTTGGCTTTAAGTTTGGAGTAGCATTGTATGAGGATTTTAGATCTGGTCAATAAGTCGGTTATATATTATGAAGTTGGCTGGGAATTTAGAGTCGAGTCGTATGAGGATTTTAGAACTGGTTGAAGCCAGTTTGGTAAAATACCGCCTATATATTAAATATTCATTAGATTATAACTAAGTTAGATTATCACAATTTGGTTAATTTTAGGTTGCACTGCTCCTAGCATTTCTTCCACGAAAGTTTCTGAGTCTACAATAGCTTTACCGTTGTAGGAAAGAAATTATGACGCTGATTATGATTATTTTTAGTTTTTTTATAATTAGTTAATATAAAAAAAAAATTGAAATGAGGTGTTCTTAAGAATTAACATGTAAGGTCCCCGAGTTGAGCCGAGCGCGGTGCGACGAGCGGGCGAGTTGACATGGGCACAGGCGCCTTGAACGGGCGCGGGCGCGGTGCGACGAGCGGGCGAGTTGACACGGGCGTGGGCACGGTGAACGGGCGCGGGCGCGGTGCGACGAGCGGGCGAGTTGACACGGGTGCGCGGGCGGGTGCGCAGGTGAGCACACATGGCGGGCGCGTGGGCGAGCGCACACAGAGAAGCGACGAACGAGCGAGTCATGTGCGACGATACGATTTGCGATGGCGTTTTATACCCGATGAATGTTTAGCGATGGTGTTTGAGGGCCGACTCACATGGAGGGCAGGCCGACCTATTTGTAAGGCGCTGCAAGGGGTGTGTATGGCAAGTGTGGGGCGGTCAGCTGGGTAGCCCACCCACACTCAAACATGCATATATATGTGAGTGCGTTGGAGCACTTGGAAATCATTCAATCGACAAGCATCTTCGCTAAGGAGCTAAGGCACAGATCTAAGTGCGCAGAAGCAAGGAGTGGTAAGGCGCATATCTCATGCGCTCCTCTTGGTTAGTTGCACGGTTTTGGAGAGCGCATTTGAGTTGGGTGAAGGTGTTGGACAAGGTGTGCCCGGTGATCGGTTGAGGTGTGCACGACGGTCGTGCAAAGTGTCCGTTTATGCTAGGACTTGGCGTGGGTGTCTTGGTGGCTCCGGTGAGCACCTGCCTATCGTGCAAGGTGTGCACGAAGGTGAACGGAGGTTCACCTTGATTGTAAACTTGACTAAGTGTAAATTTGGGGTTTCCCAAGATTTAGCTTGTACATTGTAAAAGTGATGATTATATAATATATTGATTCGGGTAGACTCATATCGCAGGGAGTTGCCCCTCCCCTTTATACTGTGTAATTGTCTTCTTGTTTATAATTGCTGTTGATAATGAATGAGTATGGGTGTTCATTGGTATAAAGGATAAACATAACAATACTTGGTTGCGAAACACAAACTAAGTAGGAGAAAGTGAATTAAGGCGTAGTCCACAAATATAAGTATTGGTGAAAAGAAAGTGTTCGGTGGTGCTGCACCTCGCTATAAGCAAACCCATCTTGTTTTACCTCTATGTTTGGTCTTAAGCGGGATCGAGGAGCTTGGATATGTTGCTGCATGCCGTGGGTGGAAAACCCATCTCACTCTCAGGTTAATTATTGAGTTGAAGCCTAACATTAGCTATTTAGTGCCTTTATGCTGTGATAATTTATCAGGTCTCCACAATCATTATAATTGTCAGGACCCCAAGCTATCAGGCTACTCCAAGCTCATGGTTTAGGCATCTTGCTTTAGGGTTTTCATCGTATCCACTATTTTGTCCAGAAGCATCATGGTTCTTCCTTCTTCTGGTTCTAGATCTTTGGGTAGAGGTGGTCGGGCTTGGGGAAGGCACACACAGAAGCTAGGATATAATGGCCAAGCTCACGCTTGCCAGCAGTGGGGAAGAGGTCGTAAATCAGCGACACAGTTAATCCATGAGGCAACCCACTCCTATCATATAGGTACCCCATCTTAGGTTTGACAACTAATTTCAAATTGAGAAACATAACTTAATCAACATGCAGAAGTAGAGTTTCAATTGGAAGAATGGAGAGACTTGGTTCCAACCCTGGTCATTCGAGAGGTCGTACAGTTTCTCAATATAGGCAAATTTTTCACCTATATTGATTGATGAAGAACATTATGTAAAAAGCTATAATGAACCCTCTAGCTGGCTTTGTTAAGTCTAATCATAGTCTTCAAGAAATCTAGAAGGAATTTCATCTTATCCAGTTCCAAATTCAATAGTAGAACATTCGCCTCAGTCACATTGAGAAACACATTCTGTGTCTTTCTCAATTTGAATTACCGGGTTCATGTGCGAAGGATCTAGCTCCAGTGGATTCCTCTGATGAATAACAATATGATTGACTCTGTTTGGTTTCAATTTTGTTTAACTCTATATGGTAAATCTCCTAGTTAAGATACCATGCTACAATTAATTAGCTTGTAGATGGTTTTAAGACATTTAGCGTTACAAGACACTGTTAGACAAACTCAAACTTTACTATTTTTGGATGGCTTATAATGTTTTTTGGTGGCTAATAAACGTGGTTTCCCAATGGGCAGGTTGAGGTCACTGACCTCTTTGAATATGGTTGTAGCCTGCTTTTGATGAATATAAATGAAAAGGTCTTGCCAAGCTCACCAAAAAAAAATTAAAATTAATTAAAATAAACTAAAGTAATAACTAAACCACATTTAAAACTAAACTAAAATAGCTAATAGTCTAAATTATAATCGTATTAACTAAAACATAATGAAATTAATAATACAACAAAACTAAAGAATAAGGTAAAAAAATCAATATGATTCAAACTAAACTGCAAATTAAAATATAATAATATAAAATTATATTAATTAAGAATCAAAATAAAATTATGAAATTAAACAAAACTAAATTATTATAAAAATTGAAGTAACAAAAATAAGCTAAAAATTAAAAGTAATTAAAATAAAACTAATGTAATAAGTAAAGCACATTTAAAACTTAATTAAAACTATATATAAGTAAGTTATAATCATATTTCCTATTAAGATTGAATGGAATTAATATTACAATTCCATCACCACGGTACAAAACTTCATTAATGTAATTGTTTTTTATTTCTTTGTGTTAGTTTGTATGGATAGTTATCATTTTGTGATGTTGGATTTTGTCGCAAACCTTTAACTAACTTCTAGTAGCAGAATTTAGAAATCAAACTTGTATTTGTAATTGCATTTGTAGTAGAATTATTGAACTAATTTCTTTTTACATAAATTCATTCACAATCGTAGCAGAATGCAAAAGAACTCAACAAGGCTTCATCTCGAACATATAACTTCTTGTAAATTTAAAAATTAGTCACTTGTCTAAACTCTTGGTTATGAGGATACTAATCCTGAAACTCTGTTGTGGTCTTCTACCTGTTGCTCTTACATGTAATATTATTGGCTTTGCTCTTACATGTAATATTATTGACTCTTCTTTCTTTTCTGTAGAATACAATTTGGAAATCGAATTTATGGCACATTTTAAACTATAAGAATTTTGGTGTATACTGTATATCAATATGTTGTCAAAGCAGTGTTGTATATCAATATGTTGTCAAAGCAGTGTTGTCTTGATCTTAGAAACGCAGTGTTGTCATGATCTCACAAAAAATATTGTTTGTTTGAAATATAATTATACATATAATTCTATTTTTGCACTTATCAATCAATAGTCCTCAACATTGTTACATCATAAAGTTATGAATATTGGTGTGTTAGGATTGATATTTGGATTAATGTTATGGAATTATATATATATATATATATATATAATTCCATGATATATATATATATTTTAAATAATTTTTTAAAGAGAATTTAATTTTATTTATACAAAGAATGAAATACTTAATAGATAATATTATTTTATTTTATTTTTATTATAAATTATTTTATATATAATAATGTTAAAAGATTTTAGTTTTAATGATTTGATAAATAAATGTTTTTGTAGAGATGTAGGTTGAAGTTTTTGGAAATATGTTGTAATTTCTCTTTTCTTACATATATCAAATAATTGTATTGAATGTAATAATAGTAGCCAATATTTTGTTATTGTTCATCAATGGAAAATGTGCCCATTAACTGGTTTTATATAGGACATGTGAGTTTCATTTCGTTATACATTAAACACTAGTTCCATTTTTTTTAAGATATTTTGTAATTATGTGAATACATCCAATTCCAAACAATTCTTTTCTAAAATTAAAATAAAATTGCTAATGTTGTGCTTCAAAATGGGCAATAGTGGATTCAAATATGGTCATAAAAAAGAGGATATATACGTGTTTGCCACCAAAATTCTTTTAACTGCATTAATAAGTCACTCCTTAATAGGAACATCGAACAATCATAATTAAGTTTCAAAAATTTAAATGTGGAAACTTTCATTCACATATATCAACACCGTGTCTAGTTTTATATAGCTTCAATTTAAACCACCTTAACTATAGATATTATTTTTTCATTACATTCTAAACTTATTAGAATTGATATTACTCTTTTCAATTCTATCAAAAAAAATTATACACTGATTTGTGTTTTGAACCTCTAATGATTATCTTTTTCATCTGGAATAATATATGTAATAATTATTTTTTATAAGTAATTAAATACTTAAAAATAATTAAATATTATAGTTTTTAATATTTAAATATGGTACAATGTTAGTTTTTAAATTTATATATATGTGAAATTAGGGTATTTAAAAGTTCCTCATTATTTTATATACAAAATAGAGATTTTTCTTCATTATTATATATTATTTTTTTTTTATATAAAATAATATATGATCTTTTATAATTTTATTTTTCAAACAAGAAGAAAAAAATTAGAATTTTTAGAAATGTTTTAACAGATTTAAATCATGATTTTACAAATAGAATTTTCACGAAGTATATCACCCGTTAATGTAAATATTTTTTTTCATTGCAACCAAACAAACTATTACTTTTCTTTAAAATTATAAATTATTCTTAAATTAAGTTATGGAAAGGAATTTTGCAGTTATTAGTAAATGTTGTTTCTTTTGATTAATTAGTTAAGAGAGGTAGTTATTTGCTCCAATAAAAAAAAGCTAAATCTTGGAGGGTATTTTACTGAAGAGAGATCAAGAGGATAGGGGTATCTGAGATCAGTGAGAGGAAAATAGGACAAAGAACTATGCTGAGAGGTCAGACAGTTTGTGATAGCTATGTCTGGTTAAGACTAGATAGATGGATGTACACTTAGTCTCTAAGGAGAGAAAGAATTTTCCTAGGATCAGGGATAACACAGGGGGAAATTTGCTGGCGTAGTGAATCTCACGGTAGGGAGGGAAAAAAAGGTGCAGGTCTATGTATAGACCAAATTTTGGAAGCAACATAATCAAATAAGTTAAAATATGTTTGGAAGTGGCATATTCAGATAAGTTATATTTTCTGGGTAAAGTATAGAAGTATTTAGATTAATAAGTCATTTTCTAAGTTATTGAATGATTTAATTACCTAGTTTGGTTAATTCTAGAAAGATATCAGTAGGTTATCTTTTATTTGAAAGATAGATTTCTTTTTCAAAAATTTCTTTAAATAAAGAGTTACATAAGAAAAAACAAGGAACCATCTTTATTATTCGAATTGAAAATTGTAGTAAATATTAAGAGAAATAGAAAATAGCAAATACAACACCAGGAATGGATATCCGGTAACAGAAATGTTCAATAGTGAATATAGTTAAAGGCATACATAAATATGTAATATAAATTGATAAATTCAAGTGGAAATAATTACAAAGGATCTTCATTTTATAGAAATTTAGGTTCAATAGACCTAGGTAAAACGAATTGCCATAAACAAGTAAATCCCCATTACAAACAGAAAGAACCCTTATAAGGTATAGTTATTGTCTGCATAAAAGAAATCAATAAAATATCAAAGTCCTCTAATTTTTTGTTCACATCAATATATGAATATTAGTCGCAAAACCCCTAGTTGTCTACACATTCTAGCATGTTCTGGATATAAGTTTTAGGCAAGAAAACGTTAACAATAAGAGAAACACAACTATTACGAATTTATCTGTCACCATGCGGACTGCTACTTTTAACAATATTAAACATTAGTATTCAGACTTTGTATAGAATGAAGTAATGCAAGTATGAAACTAAGAAAATTTCGAGCTATTTCTAGACTCTGTACAAAATGAAATAACGCAAATATGAAACTGAGAAATTCTGAGCTATTGCTAGACTCTGCATAGAATGCTATAATGCACTTTTTCCATTATATAAACAGAGAAATTTCCAAGCTAAGAGAGAGCTCGAAATTTCTGGATATACGACTTATCAAAATATTCAAAATCCTTACTATAACCCTGTAGATATATATATATATATATATATATATATATATATATATATATATATATATATATATATATGAAGCTATCATAAACAATGTCTTGACAGAGAAAGAAACTGTAACAGTAAACTAAAACCATGCATTCTTTATAGGTTCAATTGACCATGCCTGTATGAAACGACAACCTGAGGAAAGGTGCCCAAAAGTACAATATATGGCCGAAACTGTTTAGATTATTACAATTTAAAAGAAAACTAAAATAGTAGTATCAAGCTCCCATAGCCGAGAAAGCCTTCATGACTTTGATATCTAAGAATTTCTAAGAAAACCTCGACTCTCTAGCCGTATAACCTTGCCAAAGAAAGAGAACAGTTGGAGTTAAATAGCATGTGCATGGTGGGTTCTTTCTCTTGAAAGACGAAGCTAGTAAGGGGGTTTCATCCTCAACATTGTCTAAAAACTTTGGCACCTAAAAGACCTTCCAGAAAGACAATGAATAAACCATGTTAGATGATAACCTCCATAAGAAACTGTAAAAAGACTAACAAGAAGATGTAAAATGCGGAAGATTGTTGAATCTTACCATAGAGAAGCAATACAAGAAACCCTCATGCAGTAGATTGAACTCCATGACTTTGAAGAATCTATGGTGGTATGACAGACAAGTCCGAGTAAAGCCCAGATGCTGGAGGACAGAACGGATAGATAAACAACCCTTGACTTTGGGCAAAGAAGCCAGTCAAACCAGAACCCAAGTCACAAGATCGAAACAGAGCCGAAGTCCGTTGGAGTTCCAGAGTAACACAATGCCAGACAGGAACAATACCACTGGGAAATGAAGGTTAAAACCATCAAGATTTGTTTGATTGAAAGAGTCGACTGGAGTCATCGATGAGGAAGGAAGATCCCGAGGAAAGGGCCGAAGGTGGACAACTCGGAGTATATCGGATTGCCACCTAGGCCAGGATAGCCAGGTCCATTAAATTGGCATAAATCAAAAAGCAGGTTTTCGAGGACTAGAGCCAAATTACTTTAAATGCCAATCCAGCATAGTACCATAATCAATAAATGTAATTTGATTTCAAACCATAAGTTAATTCATTGCACGTGTAAATGATCCCGCCATAGATCATGAACCCAATGCATAATAAAAAACTAAAGTTTTAACTGTCATTGCATTTCAAGCTTTAATAATGGACTTGTTATTAGTTATATAAAGATAATCTTAGAATATGATAATGATAACACTTGGGTGATATGGTAATATATATATATATATATATATATATATATATATATATATATCTATATATATATATATATATGAATTTAATATGGATGTGTTACATATGGTATCAGAGCGCTTAGGTTTCCAAAACTGAGACCTCTGGAATAAGGAATAACAAACTTGGTGTTGTGCACGTAGGAGGCAGCAAAAGTCAGTATGAGGCAAACTGGGAATCTACCACATGGCTCCGTATTGGAAACAAGACCAACAACATTTCAGGAAGGCAATCCTGAGGTTTGGGTGCAACTAGGGGATGAGCCAAAAAATCCCAATATAGACATTCGAGTGATTGTATAAGAATTGAAAGGTTAAATGGCCTGACTCCAGGTAGACACTGAAAGATTGGTGCAGGAAAAAGAAAATATTCTAAAAATCCTATCGAATAGACAAAATCATTGGCCGCTAGTTCCTAACCTTGAGCATGGCCATACGACGGCGGAACAAGCATTCCGAACTGAAAATGTGGAAATGGGAGGAGGTGAAGAAAACCAAGAAGAAGAATCAGGTAATGTGTCCAATCACAAGACTTAGAAGAAGTAGAAAATTGAACTGCAAGGGGAGTTTCAGAAAATCAAGCCTCTTCTCTTCGATGGTGAGCAAGAAGAGGCGGTAGAAGCATGGTTAATTAATATGAATAAGTATTTCTTGCTGTATGAGTATGATTACAATTTGAAGGCCCGTCTGGCCATTGTCCAGCTTCAAGAGAAAGCCACATTGTGGTGGGAGGAAGTAAAAACATTCCGTGGGGTTAATGAGAAAAACACAACTTGGAAGAAATTCCAGATTGTTTTTAAAGAAAAGTATCTAATCGAAAGTTTTTATGATGAGAGAGCAAAACAATTCCATGATCTCCGCTTGGACCAAATGACCATGGATGAGTTTATAACAAAATTTACATCATTATTGCGGTATGTTCCTTATATTCATGAAGAAAAAGCCAAAGTACAAGGGTTTATTAGCAGTCTTCCATTGTTCATGAAGGAACGACTTGAATTCGACAACCCAAAAACCATGGATGAAGTCATTTAGAAAGCACGGATTTGCTATCAACAAAATAAACTAAAGGGAGATACGAGCAAAAGGTGGGCTGATAAAAAAGGAAATAAATTTATTCCCAGCCATAAGGGAAATAAGGGCACCAACGACAAAGGATTATATAAAGGTAAAACTAACTGAAATGTGAATAAGCCCAGATTTAAAGTACTAGGTGAAACCAAGACAAATGAACAAGCTGGCAGAAATGAAGTAGAATTAATTAACATACCACCTCTACAGTGTTGGGGATGCAGAGGCCCGCATTATGTAAAAAAATTTCCCCACCACAAGGGAGAAGATCAGATCTCATAAACTCAACAGGCATCTACGGTGGGAGAAGTGGCAAGGAGCTTCCCTAAAATTAATGTGGCTCTTGAAGATCATCAGGCAGAGTTTCAGCCAACCATGGTTGAATTTGAAGGTATTATTTTTTACCAGACCTGTTCTATTTTAATAGATCCCGGGGCCACTTTAAGTTACATTAGTTTCAGGATATTGGAAAAATGTAAAATACAAGCTGTTAAATTTAAAAACCCATGGTTAGTATAGCTAGCCATGGGAGCAAAAAGGAGACTTTTGTCTAAAGTAAGCAACTACCCTTTAAAATTATCTAGTCATCCTATTATAGCTTATTTGAATGTGTTACACCTGGGGTCATACGACATTCTTGTAGGCATGGACTAGTTGAAGAAACATTGGTCCCTCATAAATTGTAAGACTAAAACTATTAAATACCTAGATGAGGTAGGGGAGAGATAGGAAATTCAAGGTGTGCGGAAACCTCTGCATTTAAGGCCTATAACAGCCTCCCAATTATCCAAATGCATCAGAAAAGTTTGTCAAGTTTATGCCATACAAGTAGGGTATGCTGACTCTAAAGATAAATCTGTATCACTAGAGAATATACTTGTGATACAAAATTTTCTAGATGTATTTCTCGAAGAAATACCAGGCCTACCCCAAAAGAGAGATAGATTTTACCATTGAGCTAATTCCAGGAGCTGCCCTAGTTTCTCGAGCACCTTACCGAATGAGCATACCAGAGCTAACATAATTAAAAATGCAACTCCAAGAGTTGCTTGATAAGAAGTATATCCACCCCAGTGTGTCCCCTTAGGGAGCTCTAGTATTATTTGTTAAAAATAAAGATGGAACCCTACGGATATGCATGGATTACCACCAACTAAACAATTTGACCATTAAAAACAAATACCCCCTTCCCCGTATAGACGAGTTATTTGACCAAGTGAAAGGTGCAACCATCTTCTCAAAGATCGATCTTCGTTCTGGGTATCATCAGATCAGGATAAAGGAGGAAGATATTGCAAAAACTGCATTCAGGATGTGTTATGGACATTATGAGTTTGTGGTTTTACTTTTTGGGCTAACTAATGCCCCAACAACTTTCATGTGTCTCATGAACAACATATTCCATCAGTTCTTAGATAAATTTGTATTAATCTTCATTGATGACATACTGATATACTCTCGGAACATGGAAGAACATAAGGAGCATCTCCGTATTGTTCTGCAAGTCCTAAGAGAACACCAATTGTATGCCAAGTACAGTAAATGTGATTTCTTTAAGGAGAAAATCCAATACTTGGGACATGTCATCACCAAGGACGCAATTTCCATAGATCCAGAAAAGATAAGAACCATTATGGAATGGATGGTACCAAAGGATGTAACCAATAGAAGATCATTTATGGGCCTAGATGGTTACTACTGAAGATTTGTGGAGGGCTTCCCTAGAGTGGCATATCCTATTACCTCGCTATAAAAGAAAGGAAGAGCATTCAAATGGACCCCTGACTGTCAAAGGAGCTTTGATCAGCTCAAACATCTTCTTACCACATCACCTATTTTGAGCATTGTTGATCCCAACAAAGAATATGTGGTTTGTACAGATGCTAGTAAGGAAGGTGTGGGTGGCGTATTAATGCAAGAAGGCAAAGTGGTGGCCTACGAATCTAGAAAACTTAAGTAGTATGAAAAAAAGTATTCAGCATATGCTTTGGAGCTCACAATGGTCATTAATTCCTTAAAAATTTGGCGGCATTACCTATTAGGTAAGAAATTTATGTTGATGACTCACCACCATAGTTTGATTAATTACTTCAAACAACCAACTTTAAATTCCAAGCAATCTCATTGGGAATATTTCCTGAGTGAATTCGATTTTGAAATCAAACATTTAAAAGGAAAAATTGGGTGGCAGATTCTTTAATTTGGAAGGTAAACTGTTTATATGAAATTTCTTTTAGTGAATCATGAACTACCTTTTTTGGGTAGATTCAAGAATCAACCATGCATAATTCAACATATAAACATTTATGGCAGCAAGCAAAAATTCCAAACAGCCATGAACAACAATTTAGTTATGAAATAAATACAGAAAATTTGCTGATCTATAGGAATAGGATATATGTGCCTAACCAACAACATCTTAAAAAATTAATTTTAGATGTATATCATAAGATTCCTTATGCAGGCCATCCCGGATACCAGAAAATGATTTCTACCATGCAGAAGGAATTTGTCTGGCCTGGTATGAAGAAGTAGGTGGAAGAATACTTAGCCAAATGCCTGGAATGCCAGCAAGTGAAAGTTGAACACCAATGTCCAGCAGGATTACTTCACCCTTTTCCCATCCCAGAATGGAAATGGTAAACAATATCTATTGATTTCATTACTGGGTTTCCTAAATCAAGAAAGAAAAACGATTCCATCATGGTGGTGGTGGACAAATTAAGCAAATATGCTCATTTTATACCTGTCCAGTCAACTTACAAAGCAGTCCAAATTGCTAATATTTTTATTCAGAACATTTTTAAACTACATGGAATCCCCGAGATGATCATTTCCGACCGAGATGTAAAATTTACATCAGCCTTCTGGAAGACCCTCTTCGAGGGATTGGGCACACAACTACACTTCAGTAATGCATACCATCCAAAAACAGATGGGCAGACTAAGCGAGTAAATCAAGTTGTTGAAGACATGCTGCGAACTTATGTAATGCAACAACCCACTAAATGGGAATATTATCTACACCTGGTGGAGTTTGCCTATAACAATGGGTACCATGCATCCTTACAGATGAGTCACTTTGAGGTATTATACGGGTGCAAGTGCAGGACACCTTTGAGTTGGAGTGGACCAGAGGATAAGCTATTGCTAGGGCCAGACATGTTAGAAGAGATGGAGGAAATGGTGAAAAAGGTAAGAATCAATTTAAAGGCTACTCAAGACCAAGGAAAGAACTTTGCTAATCAGAAGAGGAGCTTCCGGGAATTCCAAGTAGGGGATCATGTCTACATTCGAGTATGAGCCAAGAAAAGCACCTTGCAATGGACCGGGTGTGCTAAATTAGCACCCCGATTTTGTGGACCTTTTCAAATCCTGGCTCGAATCGGACCAGTGGCTTACCAACTTGCCTTACCTAGTCACATTCGTGTACACAATGTCTTCCATATTTCTCTACTTAAGAAATATTTTTATGACGCTAATCATGTAATGAAATGGCAAGACACTCAAGTAATATATATCTATATCTATATATATATATATATATATATATATATATATATATATATATATATATATATATATATATTATATATATATATATATATATATATATATATATATATATATATATAGTTTCTCTTTAAGGATGTATTAAACAAACTGTTTGATGGCTTAACACATTTTGTTACTATGTTCAGGTCGAATCGGAAGGCGAGTTCTTGGTTGAACCTCTGGTTTACTAGATCAGAGAGAAGTAATGCTACGAAAACGAGTTATCACCCAGGTTAAGGTGCAGTGGTAGCACTATGGGCCGGAAGAGGCCACCTGGGAAGATGAGCAGGCTTATGAAAGAAAAATTTCTGGGTTTAATTGCAGAATAAAAACATTAGGAAAATGTTCCATTTTTCGGGGGCAAGATGTAATATCCTCCGTTAATGTAAATATTTTCTTTTACTGCAACCAAACAAACTATTAATTTTCTTTAAAATTATAAACTATTCTTAAATTAAGTTATGGAAAGGAATTTTGTAGTTATTAGTAAATGTTGTTTATTTTGATTAATTAGTTAAGAGAGGCAGTTATCTGTTCAAGAAAACAAAACTAAACCTTGGAGGGTATTTTACTAAAGAGAGATCAAGAGGATAGGGGTATATGAGATCGGTAAGATGAAAACATGAAAAAGAACTGTGTCGAGAGGTTAGACAGTTTGTGATAGTTATGTCTGGTTAAGACCAAATAGCTAGATATACACTTAGTCTCTAAGGAGAGAAAGAATTTCCCTGGTATCACAGATAGAATAGGGGGAGATTTGTTGGCATAGTGAATCTCATAGTAGGGATGAAAACAAAAGTGCAAGTCCATGTACAAACCAAATTCTGGAAGCAACGTAATCAAATAAGCTAGAATCTGTTTGGAAGCAGCATATTTAGATAAGTGATATTTTATGGGTAAAGCATAGAAGTATTTAGATTAATAAGTCCTTTTCTGAGTTAAAGATATCAGTAGGTTATCTTCTATTTGAAAGATAGATTTCTTTTTCAAAAAGTTCCCTAAATAAAGAGTTACATGAACAAAAACATGGAACCATATTTATTATTCTTAATGAAAATTGTAGTAAATATTAAGAGAAATAGCGAATACCAAATACAAAACCAGGAATGGATATCTGGTAACATAAATAGTTCAGTAGTGAATACAGTTAAAGGCATACATAACTATGTAATATAAATTGATAAATTCAAGTGGAAAGAATTATAAAGGATCTTCATTCTATAGAAATTTAAGTTCAATAGACCTATGTAAAACGAACTGCTGTAAAGAAGTAAAGCACCATTAAAAACAGAAAGAACCCTTATAGGGTATAGTTATTGTCTGCATAAAAGAAATCAATAAAATATCAGAGTCCTCTAATTTTTCGTTCACATTAATATATGAATATCAGTCACAAAAGCCCTAGCTGTCTACACATTCTAGCATGTTCTGGATATAAGTTTTAGGCGGGAAAAGGTTAACAATAAGAACGACACAACTATTACAAATTTATCCATCACCATGCGCACTGCTATGTTTAGCAATATTAAACATCAATATTTAGACTCTGTTTAGAACGAAGTAATGCAAGTATGAAACTGAGAAAATTCTGAGCTATTGCTAAAATCTGTACAGAACAAAAAAATGCAAATATGAAATTGAGAAATTTCGAGCTATTGCTAGACTCCGCATATAACGCTATGATGTACTTTTTCCATTATATAAACTGAGAAATTTCCAATTCTTTTCCATATTATAAACAGAGAAATTTCTAAGCTAAGAGAGAGCTCAAAATTTCTAGATATACGACTTGTCAAAATATTCCAAATCCTTACTTTAACCCTGTAGATATATGTATGAAGCTATCATAAACAATGTCTCGATAGAGGAAGAAACTATAACAGTAAAACTAAACCATACATTATTTATAGGTTCGATTGACCATTCCTGTATGAAATGGCGGCTTGAGGAAAGGCGCCCAAAATTACAATATATCACTGAAGTCGTTTAGATTCTTACAGTTTAAAAGAAAACTAAAATAGTAGGATCAAGCTCCCGTAGCCAAGAAAGCCTTCATGAATTTGATATCTAAGAATTTCTAAGAAAACCCTGGCTCTGGCCGCATAACCTTGCCAAAGGAAGAGAATAGTAGGAGTTAAATACCTGGTGCATGGTGGGTTCTTTCTCTTGAAAGATGAAGCTAGTAAGAGATTTCCTCCTCGGCACATAAAAGACCTTCCACAAAGACAGTGAATAAACCGTGTTAGATGATAACCTCCATAAGAAACTGTAAAAAGACTAACAAGAAGATGTAAAATGTGGAAAATTGTTGAAGCTTACCATAGAGAAGTAGTACGATAAACCCTAACACAACAAATTGAACTCCAGGGCTTTGAAGAATCTATGGCGGTATGAAAGACAAGTCCGAGTAAAGCCCAAATGCTGGAGGACAGAGCGGATAGACAAGAAACCCTTGACTTCGGGCAAAGTAGCTAGTCGAACCAAAACCCAAGTCATAATACCGGAACAGAGCTTAAGTCTATCGGAGTTATGGAGTAACACAATGCTAGATAGGAACAATACCACTGGGAAATGAAGGTCAAAACCCTCGAGATTTGTTTGATTAAAATATTTAACAGGAGTCGTCGATGAGGAAGGAAAATCACGAGGAAAGTGTAGAAGGTGGAAAGCTCAGAGTATATCAGACTGCCACCTACGCTAGGACAACCAGGTCCATTAAATTGGCATAAATCAAAAGGCGGGTTTTCGAGGACTGGAGCCGGATTACTTCAAATGCCAATCCGGCATAGTACCAGAATCAATAAATGTAATTTTATTGCAAACCATATGTTAATCGATCGTGCGTGTAAATGATCCTACCATAGATCAAGCTTTAATAATGGACTTGTTATTAGATATATAAAGCTAATCATAGAATATGATAATGATAGCACTTGGGTGATATATATATATATATATATATATATATATATATATATATAAATATATTATGATTTTAATATGGATGTTTTACACTTTACAAAAAAAAATGTATACCTACTTTTTAATACGAACATTTCATAGTAATAAATATTTATTTGGTTGTTTCTGAATCTTTTTGCTATTTCAGTTGCCTTGCCTTGACTTTATTTTTAAATATTGCAGTTAGGGAATGACAGTGAAGTGCAATGACTAGGTTGTAAAAAGGAGTGCGAGAAGAATGATAATGAAGACATTTTAATCCTTCTTTACCTTACCTATAAAATGCATTATTGATATTCAATCAGTCTATATTCACAAATAAGATTATAGAGTGGGACAAACGTTATATGCTCTATGGATATATAGAATAAAGTTATGTGGGATTGGGAACAAAAAATGTTTATATCGATATTCAGTATTTGCATATAATTTTTCATGAATACTATCATGTTCCCTTACATGTACTCATTTTGTTTTTTGTAAAGTACATATTTATATGTATATATATTTATTTGTAAAGTACATATTTTTATGTATATCAATTTTCCATTAGATGTATTATTAATTGAAATTTATTTATAGGTTCCCTAACATTCTATGTGAGACACATAGTCTTTGTTTAACTTTTATTTGAGTAAATAAATCTTATTTGTATTTATTTATATTTTTATGATTAAATTTAATAATATATATAATAAATAAATGTTTCTCTAACCAATTTGTATTTTAATACATAATTGTTTTACTAAACACATTTTGTCAACCTTTTTAACCTTTTTCTATAATTATTCAACCAATTCTATAACCCATACAACAATTATATAAATTTGTTGTTATTACTAGTTTTTTTTTCATTTACTATATATAAAATAGATAACATTCTTTGAGGATTCTTTAACTAACTTTGTAGCTCAAACAACAATCATATAAAATTGTTGTTGTTACTAAGAAGAAAATGTCACTATTATATGGAATGATAATATTTTTGTCACAAGTATCTTTATCATTTGTTAATAACACAACACCATCTATGTAAATTGACAATAACAAAGAATGGCTTCTCATATATATACTTCCTTTATTCTTTATGATTCAATTTTCTACCTAATTTATATATAAGTCAAATAGTCCTTGTAGTTTTTTATGGTTCATTTCTATTTTACTCTTGATTTTGACTAGTCCCTCTAATTTTATCATTTGTTGAAATCCTCAATTTTACAATGAAATTTTCATATAATTAGAAATTAGATTTTCTCAACTCTACTTGAATTCCTACTTTCTCTATTGTTTTTCAAATTTATTAGACATAGTATGATAATTTTTAGAAAGACCCAAGAAGTATTAATAAATATTGTTGTAACATACCTCACTTGCAATTATTTTTTATCTATTTAATCTTCTCTCCAATCGAATATTTTTTCCGCGCAAGTAAATTCTATAATTACAAGTTATTTGTATTTATATTTATATTGACATGACACAACAACCACTCTTCCATGTATGTGCACATAGGCTTGAGGTTTTTATGCAACCTAAGTTAGTACAATTATGTATATGTATTGGATTAATATTTTTTTGTCACTCTTTGTTGAGACTCAGTTGTAATAGTGAATTTCGTGTTCTACTCCTCTATCTCCAAACACTCCCGAAACCATACTCAAGCTATACTCCATTTAGATAGTGGATGGCCTCGGGATTTGTAGGATGCTAGGTCTACAACTTGGAAATGTTAGGGTTAAATCAATGGTGCTCATTTAGAAGGGTTGGCCAGAGAGTAACCCCCTTGCAGGCATGGCACCACGACATCCTCATTTTCACACTCCTATTCCAAAGGATGGATCTGCAACTTCCCAAAGAGGAACCCTCGTTTCGATGAGCCAGAACTAGTGCCAACACATTGTTCTAATAACTAATTTACTGCCGAAGCTTTTACAATCATTTTACTAGATAATTGCGACGTTCCTTATGTAAATATGTTTGTATTAACTTATTTTGGTTTCCTGGTACTTTCCTTCCATAAATTATAACAGTGGGATCTATCATTTCCGTTTTGTGTTCATTAGCAGGTAAATCAAGCATACGTTCTGTCACGCCCCTACACCTGCGGTAGTCTTCCAACCGCTTATAGCGAGGTGCGGCACCACCGAACACTTTCTTTTCACCAATACTTATGTTCGTGGACTACGCCTAACATTCACTTTCTCCTACTTAGTTTGTGTTTCGCAACCAAGTACTATTATGTTTATCCTTTATACCAATGAACACCCATACTCATTCATTATCAACAACAATTATAAACGAAGAAGACAATTGCACAGTATAAAGGGAGGGGCAACTCCCTGCAATATGAGTCTGCCCGAATCAATATATTATATAAACTTCACTTTTACAATGTACAAGCTAAATCTTGGGAAACCCCAAATTTACACTTAGTCAATTTTCACAACTTCGGCAAACTCGGTTGCCCAGCTCGTCGGCACCTCCGCACGGTCGCCGCACGACACCAACCCGTTCACCTCGTCACCTCGTCGCACGTCTTCGCAGGTTCGCTCTTCGTTTGGTCACAAACGCCCAAACCGTGTATACCTGCCCACACGCAGTCCCACTTGCCAACCTTGACAAATGCCAAAATTGTGTGAATAGCACGTAGTACGCCTGCCCAACTCTACGACCTCTGGTTCCAACCTTCGTTCATCTTCGTGCACACTTACACGATGGGCGGGTGCTCACCCGAGTCACCAAGACACCCACGCCAAGTCGTCGCACAATTCGGACGCCACACGTTCACCGCGCATGCCTCACCCGACCACCGGGCACACCTTTGCCCGCACCTTCGCCGAACACTAAGTTCAATGCTTCTTTGTGCATGACCACCCAAGAACAGTTGCATGTATATCTGTGCCTTCTCCTTCTTGAATCTGCGCACAAGACTGCGCCTCTACTCCATGTAGCGAAGATGAGAAGTGATCGAATGTGATGATGCCAAATGCTCTTTAAATGCACTTTACTTATATCCATCGCAAGTGTGGGTGGTGGCTCGCCCAGCCGACTACCCAATGCCCACACTTCACTGCAAAGAGCCCTTTGTTATGGTCGGCCTTCGCTCCAAGTGTGGTCGGTCTCCAAACAAATCGCTCCACGCTCCAATCGCCATATAAATGCTATCGCACTTCTATTATTGTCACATGTTTTCGTTGTAAGTTTTGTCGCACAACCGTTGTGCGCTCTAACTCACCTCACGCCCGCGCGCGCGCCCGGCTCGCCCGGCGCCCAATCGCGCTGCACGCACGAGGACATTACATCCTCCTCCACCTGAAATCGTTGTCGTCCTCAACAACATATCATCCTGGTAGCCATCCACCAAGATCATCAATATCCATGATGTCAACTCCTCCACATACTACAAACATCACTGCAACGTATGTAGAACCACTGTCTCCATCATGTCTCGCCCCGGCAACCACCTGTCACCAAGATCACCATACCAAGGTATACACCTCATCGGTATGTCATACATCAGAGATCATCTCAATCCATGATCATCGATCACCCTGTCACAATCTCCACATGCTGCTCCTCATCGTGGAAGGCTGGTCCCTCCATCCAAGCTACATGCCCACTGCAACATCTCGTGTCGACCTCATCATGTGTCATCATGTGAACTGCTGCCATGATACTCCAACATAATGCTAACACATCTCTGCCCACTGCATGCCCCCATGTCTGAACTAGTCGGGTGATCAGTCCAACTATCACGCTCAAATCATGAGAGTGAACATCCTCATGCCACCATCAGTTGTTTCTCAGAACATCCCGTCACATCCTCAACTCGATCAAGAATCCATCTCCATACAAGTGTAAGCCATGCTCAGGTCCATGAAGTAGTCCTCATCTCATCTACAACATGTTGTCCATGATGTTTGGTGTCAATGTGCTATATGAAATCAACCACATCTATCCCGACATCATCCATATGTGTATCTCTTCCATATGAAGAGACCATCTCATCAATCTCCAACTCTTGGTATGCCACATCTAGGTCCATGAAGCAACCTCCATCATATCTGCAATGTGCCATCCCTCAAGTCTGCCATAGAAACAAGTATCTACTTGTCTCATCTATCCATGTGCTGCCCATGATCATAGATCAATCAGATCCCATGTGTAAAAGTAGTTGAGTCTCCGCTCAACTCATGCCCAAGTGTAGTCACCAAGACATCAACATCGTTGTAACTCCATTACTCCAAAGTGTCTCATATAGATCCTCTACATCAAGCCACTCTTCCAAGCCATTCCCATACATGTACTTGAAAGTATGCACCCCATCCTGCATCAAAGTCTCTGACCTCAGCTCCTCAATGCATCAGATCCTCTAAGTCCACCATATATGAAGTCCCTAAAAGTCACAACAATCTCATGTCATCATGAGCTCCATGAGTCATCCCTAACCAACATCTCAGCAAGCATACAAGTCTCGGCCCAAAGGTCTCTGCAAGATGCCTCAGCTCTCCATGTAGTAGGAATGCTCCATAGCCTTCTCACAACTCCATCCAAGTCCATGGCCTTGTTGTACATAAGTGCACAACCTCTCCCTCGGCTCATAAGCAATAAGTCTCCATGTCACACTAGAAAATCCATCTGCACAACATCCCTGCCTTGGCACTCCTCATTGGATGCCCATAAGTGACACCTCTACAAGTGCTCCTGCATAATGTCCCTGCATAAGACTGCCATGCTCCATGTCTTCCACCTGATGTCCATGACTATGTTGCCCATGTGGTCCAACCAAGTAGACCCATCACAACAATCGATCATCCTCATCCAAGTCTATAATCTTCGGTCTAGTGAACTCGGTCACCCAACCATATCATCATCACATGAGTTTCTCCATCATAGCCCCTCCACTGAAGGTTTCACCAAGACTATCTCTTGGTCTCGACCATGAGAAGTCCACCCAAGCATCATCATACCTCAAGAGTGTGTGCCCTCCAATCTGTCCATGAGTCATGCCGGGCACTTAGCCAATTTTCCATGTGGCTAAAGCATGACCCATCCTTCACAATGATCATCATGTTCCTCCCTTGTCACGGGCCTTTGTACCTTCTGCCACAAGGTCACAACCAACCCAACAAGTCCTGCAACAATCAATAATCCTTGCTCTTCATCATCATCATGAGGTTCTTCCAAATGGGTACCCTCATTCATCCATGTCTGCAAACTGCACGATCCTGGTCCAACTTGATCAATCTCAAGTTCATCCTCCATCATAGTCATATCTGCAACATCCTCAATCAACACGGCTTCCTCTTCCTTGATAGCACAATTTGCAATTTCATCTTTCTCCATTGTCCAACCAAGTTGAAGAAGTTCATCTTCAACATTCTTTTCCAAGACTTCAAGTTCCTTTCGAATCCGTGGATTCTCTTCTTTCAACCTCTTCAACCTGTATAAGGTCAGCAAGAGCTTCCCTTCGCATTCTTCCAAACCTGTCATGCCTTGTCGTTCAGCTTGGTCCAAGCACTAAGCTTCACCTTTGCTAAACCTATTTCACCATTCACCAGCTTCACCAAGTTCCTGCAACCATGAACCGGCCCTTGTTCCACTTGTATGTGAAACTAGCTTCCTTCACCTGCAAGTACCTGCTTCCACTGTCACTTCGTCACGAGCAACCTTGATCACCAGCTCTAACCGAGCTCTGATATCAACTGTCATGCCCCTACACCTGCGGTAGTCTTCCAACCGCTTATAGCGAGGTGCGGCACCACCGAACACTTTCTTTTCACCAATACCTATGTTCGTGGACTACGCCTAACATTCACTTTCTCCTACTTAGTTTGTGTTTTTCAACCAAGTATTATTATGTTTATCCTTTATACCAATGAACACCCATACTCATTCATTATCAACAACAATTATAAATGAAGAAGACAATTGCACAATATAAAGGGAGGGGCAACTCCCTGCAATATGAGTCTGCCCGAATCAATATATTTTATAAACTTCACTTTTACAATGTACAAACTAAATCTTGGGAAACCCCAAATTTACACTTAGTCAATTTTCACAACTTCGGCAAACTCGGTTGCCCAGCTCGTCGGCACCTCCGCACGGTCGCCCCACAACTCACCAACCTGTCGTTCACCTCGTCGCACGTCTTCGCCGGTTCCCTCTTCGTTTGGTCGCAAACGCCCAAACCGTGTATACCTGCCCACACGCAGTCCCACTTGCAAACCTTGACAAATGCCCAAATCGTGTGAACAACACATAGTACGCCTGCCCAACTCTACGACCTCTGGTTCCAACCTTCGTTCATCTTCGTGCACACTTACACGATGGGCGATCGCTCACCCAAGTCGCCAAGACACCCACGCCAAGTCGTCGCACAATTCAGGCGCCACACGTTCACCGTGCACACCTCACCGACCACCCGGCGCACCTTCGCCCACCTTCGCCCAAAAATAAGTTCAACGCTTCTTCGTGCACGACCGCCCAAGAACGGGCGCATGTATATCTGTGCCTTCTCCTTCTTGAATCTGCGCATAAGACTGCGCCTCTACTCCATGTAGCAAAGATGAGAAGTGATCGAATGTGATGATGCCAAATGCTCTTCAAACGCACTTTACTTATATCCATCGCAAGTGTTGGTGGTGGCTCGCCCAGCCGACTACCCAACGCCCACACTTCACCGCAAAGAGCCCTTTGTTATGGTCGGCCTTCGCTCCAAGTGTGGTCGGTCTCCAAAAAAATCGCTCCACGCTCCAATCGCCATATAAATGCTATCACACTTCTATTATTGTCGCATGTTTTCGTTGTAAGTTTCGTCGCACAACCGTTGTGCGCTCTAACTCACCTCACGCCGCGCGCGCTCGCCCGGCTCGCCCGCGCCCAATCACGCTGCACGCACGAGGACATTACACGTTCCCTCCTAGGTTCGCGACTAGGGTTTAAAGAGAGCTTAATTCTTGCTACAATGTCTAAGGTCGACTTCTACAACTATGTCTTTTCATTCTCGGTTTTACTGTTTCGATATGTATATTTATTTAATCTTACCTTGAATTCAACATAAAGTTAAATCATCATGATTTTTACAATAATTTTGTCTATTTCTATATGCTTATGCACTTTTAAACAATTCTTGACTGATATTTGTGCTTCCTTGTTCCTATTTGGTGCAGGGCTCAAGGTTAACTGGTCCCCTTGTTTTCTATAAAATTATTACCTTCATGAGGGTTAGGCACTTTACCCTAGGGCCTATTCTTGGCTTATTTCATATCATTCTGGTACATTCATATATTTATTAATGTAGTTGGCATGTGTCAATAAAGGTTATATCTTCAGAACTATGCATTTGTTCATAAAAATAATTTATCATTTCTAAACCCATATTATAGGTCTGATGTTGGGTGTTATAAGTCGTATTATACAACATAGTTGCATGTGGATCCATCGACACTCCTCGATGTCAGGTTGTCTGCTACCAAGGGTTTCTTCTGGTTAGCCATGCTTATTTTCTTAGTTTACTTGATGATACTCTTGGGATTCCTCTCACAGGAGTTCCATAGAGGGTTGTTCACAGTCAATTGTAGGTAAATACTTATGTGATTCCCCATTTTATTCTTTATCATTTTTTCCCTGTTAGTGATATCTTTGTAGCCTCCTCTATCTTTTTGTTGCACGTTGGTTCAATGTCTTCAAGTTACTATGACATATGCCCTTACTGTATTGTGAATACCCAGTTCCAAAATGTTCAGCTCAGAATTCTTATGTTGCAGGCTGAGCTATCCAGGCTTTTGGTACTTTCCATTATTACATTTAGTTTTTTATTCGAGGCATAGTTTCTGGAGTAACCCATTTTGCATGTTCTTTCAGCCCCAAGGCCTTAGATATTTATGTTGGCTAATTTTTCTATACATTGAATGTGTTCTATGTTAAGAGACCCTATGTTTCAATCGGGTAGAGTTCGAAAGTTACTATAGATATATATAATTTTGTGGTTACATCATGCTGCTGAGAGTGGACACACTAGTCGTTGATTGATGATATGTAACATGTTTTAGATTTTGAAAACTAGTCTTGTTGATGTTTGTCTAGTTGTAGCTCTTAATATTTCCACAACTCGTCCTTTCAGAACTCATATGATAAGCTTTTTAGAAATGTCATTGGTTTAATCTAAGTAGTTCCAACTATGTTTGGACTATCTATGACACTCTAGTACTCTCTTTTTTTTCTCTCTGTAGAAATTTCGAGAGACTAGCATAAGCTTTTGTTCATATTTAAATTAATAATCATGTCTGTAATATTTAAAACTAACACGCTTGTTAATAACCATACCATCTTCGTTCACATGAATGTACTACACATCATAAATTATTTCATTAAAAATTGGTCCCATCTCCTTATAATTAGTCATTAAAGAAACATTTACTAACTCATTTTAATATCCAATACAATGATTTATACCACCACCTCTACAAAAAGTTTCAACATTTAGAAAATATCTATCATATCACTTCACTATCCAACATAGCTACTCATATCATAAAATTTATAGAAGAAATATTTATACCATTATAATTATAGAAACAATTTAGGTCCAGGAGGGGCCAAAATACTTATCTGCTCAGGTTTAGGCTGCTAGGGAAATAAAAAAGGATTAGAGACTCCTCCCAACCAACGAGAATGGTATCCATTACCATTTCTCCCCCTTGCTAATTTCCATTTCCAGAATAATAATAGATAGAGACCTCACCAGGTCTTTCCTCAGACTCCTTGTCTGATTAGGGACTCCACTGGCCAACCATCTCAAGAATTCCTTATTTGGTAGTGTCCTTCCTTCCTCAATAGCGTCCTTATCTAGGAAATCAAATTATTATTTCTATTCCCCCTTATTAAAGGCCTTAGGTTTTTCCTCATACCATCTTGTTTTATTTCCCCCAACTGAGATAATTTATCTCTGGGGATGGGAGTAACTATCTATAACGGTCTGGTATGTGAAACTTTCACTTAGTGAGGGTTCCCTGTAAATTTCCTGGCTAACCATAACCAAATCTTAATTAAACTTTTAAACATTATATTTTTCATCAGGATTTACATTAGTAAATTAAATATTTACTCTTTACTAAAGGGTGTTACATCTTCCCCCTCTCAATCAAAAACACCATCCTTGGTGTTTCTTAGCCGTAAAAACTAGAATGTGCATTGTGCCTAAAATATTTATTCTCATCTTTCCCAGGTAGCCTCTCTTGGATGAAGTGCTTCCACTGCACTTAAATAATAATAATATAAATACTAAGTGGTTCCAAGTTTTATTTTGAAGAGTAGGAGTCCTTACTAAGGTTGATTTCCATACTCTTTAATATCTTGCACTTTACTTTCAATGCACCTATCTTTAGCTTTTGTTGGACCAAATGTTCAGGATTGTCATATGATGGAAGGCACAAGGATGTTTATTCTTATGAACTTCAAATATAACCAATAATAGGAAGCCTCTATTACACTAGCTAGATTCCTCGTGCCTATGCAATGTTCTTCTAAATTATAGAACATCTTTGTTATCCATTATTTTTTAGCTCAGATATAATTGAGGGCAAAAGTCAAATTTAAAATAGGATGACCAAATATGACTTCAATACATAGGGGAAAACCTTTATCTTATAATCCTAATAGAAGGATGATATTCATAATGTTCTTCCACAAATGTTTTTAATATGAATTGAATCTCCTAACAAATACAATCCTTGTTGTTGCCAATGGATATAATTCAAAATATTTTAAACATAGGGTACTTATAAGCATCAACTAAATTCTTATGAAGAGTCTAAAGTAGGTGAGATAATTTCTACGGAAATTCAAGAAAACAAAAATTCCTTGCTTAAGCACCTTTCCATGAGACAAGTCGAGAAAATGGAGACTTGAGACCAGAATATGGAATCCAAACATGTTTCAAAGGGCCTTGCAATTTATCAATTGCTTGTTGAAAGCAGAGCCTCAATTATGAATACCCCAATCCTAGAAAAACAACTCGAGGACATATAAGGCTATTATACATTGAGTATGGATCAATCTAAATGACGTCTAGAAGATAATAAAATGCGGTCAATGTTCCCATCTAGATAGGATAGGATTGCATCCTTTCACAAATCCTCCCTATGTAAGGATACTAGTGTAATAAATGTTATAGTATGTGCAGTTTAATGGAGATGTGACATGACATGGAATTTCTTACCTTAGTTATATAGGGAGTGGGATATTATAATTTCCCCCTTTTTTTCTAAATCCCCTAAGGTCAACAAGGTGATTTCATTACCAAATGAGTTTGCTTTCAAGTCGAGGTCTCGCAAAAATTGACAATGTGGAACTAATTACTTTCCATTATGGGAATATTGAGATAAAAAGTTTACCTCAAAGCAAGAAATGTACTAACAAAATCAACATTAAAAGAATAAATAAGATTCAAGATGATGATGTAATTCCTAGGGTTAGATATTTTTGGAGGGAAAAGAAGAAAACTTATTTTTTAATTTTATTTTCGGCTTATATAGATTTACTCAAATGTCAAGTATAGGCACTCGTTGGATGCATAATTTAATTTAAATCCAATGAGTACCCAATCTACATACTTTTGAGGAGAACCACATAAAAAATAGTTGGAAATACAATGACGAATGTGTTTCATACAAAACACATGTTTTTTGTGTTTTCATTTTTTTTTTTAATGTGAGTCTACTGAAAAATATTTAGAGGTGGCACTCCTTGGATGCGGAATTTAATTCTACATCCAATGGGTACCTACACTTTGCATTTGACTAAATTAAAAGAATATAAACTAAAAATGCAATAAAAAAAGTAGTTTTAAAAAGAAAATGCAAACTCTTATTTTATTATTTGAACTATTATTTTCCTTATGAGACCCATCTTAGACCTCAAATTTTGTTTAATGATTTCCATTGATTTTAGCAATGAAAAAATCTAGCTTGTTGATCGTAAGGTTGATTTTGTTACTTTGGATTTGATGATCACACTTGAATCTACAGTGGGTATCAGAGATTTAACCTTGCCTTCTTTAATGAGGAGAATACCTTAAAGAAGAAGATAAAGCTCAATTTGGTTGTTTAGGATTTTTTTTAGACCCCAAACATTTACTAGTTCCATCTTTCCTTCAAAATTACATATAATCCCACACTTTTCATCTTTTAATTTAAAATTTATATACATTGAATTGCATAATTTATGAAGGAAATATTTTATTTCTAGTTAAGACATTTATATGCATTAAATTGCATAATTTATAGGATAATTTCTAGTTAAGACAATGCCTTCTTTAATAATTTATGAAGAGATAAATCAATTTTATGATTTCTTAGATTTTCTAGTTCCATTCAAATTATATATAATACACTTTCACCTTTTAATTTAAATTTATATACATTAAATTGCATTATCTATGAAGGAAATATTTTAATTTCTAGTTGAGACAATGCTATGTTCATTTTTCTTCAATATGTGTTGTTTCATTGTAGGATGCTGGTAATTGATATTTCATTAACAATAACAAAACCAAATAAATAAACTAGTAATATCTCTAGGTGTCTATGTACACCTTTTTCTCAAATACATATTAATTAAAGGATTTGAACATTGAATCTCATATTTTATATAACACTCCACATTACGACAATCACAAATTGAGTTGTCCCTAAAAACTAAATAAAATTATAATGATATTCACTAAATAATATAATTAAATAAAAAAAAAGTAATTATATTTTAGAAAAAAATATAAATTTGTATAGTTTCAATAACAATAACAATAACAATAATATTTTCTATTGATTTTTTTCATAATATATAAAATAATAATTACAAAATTAATATAATGTTATATTATTATTTTTTAAAATAATTATAACTTTAAAATAATATAAAATATTTAAGTAAGAATAATAAATAATATTATTATATACAATGATTTATGTATAATTTAGGAAAATAATGATTAAAATATATTTATTTTTAATTTATATACATATTTATATATGTATGGAATTATGATTTTAATATTAGATAAGGATTATTATTATAGTGTAATTAAAATGAAAAATAATAATAAAATATTATATTTATAATTTATTATTTTAATAATATTAAAAGTATGTTGGACGAGGTGAATGGAGGAGAGAAGGAGGGGTAATGTCACAACCCCGACCAATAGGTAGGGAGACATGGCATCACATCCCCTGCAAGTGGCACATGGTACATAAGCCGACTTAATTATTTCTTAGGTTAAACAATACAATATTATATGGTAATGGGTGACTTCACATGTGGGAAGCACAAACAATTTATGAGGAGCATGTAGGTGGAAGAATATATGGAGGATCCCATGACCAACAGTACCATCCTTGGTAATCGATCACATCTGCAATCAATGTTAATGCACCCAACCAAACACTAGTGGTATCCCAATCAATAATAGGGATAGTAGTATTACATGTGCGAAGAGTATGTTAGCTATGTTTTGTATGATGATAATTAGTTTCATAAGGGACGATGTAGGTTGAGTTCACCAAGAAATCCTAGCCAATATAACATGGTGAGAGAAATAATATGGGTGGAGGAAGTAAGGAGAGAGACCATCCTATAAGGAATTGCAAGTTGTGGATCGATTTATTCCTGAATACAATTAAGAAATGGAAATTTACTGCTAGAGTTTGGTTGGGGGGTGAAAGAGTGAAAAATTTCTCAGTGCAAGGAGGAGCCTGAAATTTATGACTGGGCATAAGTGGAATGTATACAACTTAGGAATCTGACAATGATATGAAGCTCGAGCTGGTGGGGTTTATATATGGGGAACATTTCTCTGACACATCAACAAGGTAATTTCTATTCCAGTCTTTGGAATTGTATTGTTGTGTTTGTGTTTTTTCCACTTCCCATTAACCTCAGTAGGGAGACCCCCTTTCTAGTGGCAGAAGGTTTAAAGAATTTGTTGAGTGTTTGTTTGTATGGTATTATTTCCTTGCTTCTAAGTGCGAAACTGAGCAGAGAAGGGAGGTCGAAGGGAAAATATATTGTTATTTACTCTATGAGGAGGCGAGGTATTGAATCAAGGCGGGGGGATAAATTCCTTGTAATATTGGGGATAGTCACTAGACTTGGGTCTTTGATTCATGTTCTTGGGGAAAATTCACACTCTGAACTCCAACCATTTTTGGTATGGTATGGGATCTTTTAAGTCCAGATTTCAGAAAAAATGAAATTTAAAAAAATAATTCGATGGGTTGACATCTTAACAACCCTTCTTAAATTTTTTTATAATATTATTAAATTTTTTTTTAAAATGGCAAAATTCAATTTTTTTTTTTTTTTTTTACTAGTAAAATTTTCTCCCTACTTTTGTGATGTGCTAGAACCCCTTTGAAGGGCTCTAACACGTTCAAATTTGATCATTGTTGGAGACACATTGTTATGATGTTGAAGTCGAGTAGTATAGGGATTCTAAATCTAGTTTGAGTCGATTTCATAAACTTGCATCAATGTTTTATAGGTTCATTGAGATAAAGCTAGCCATATCAACCTTAATTTTGAATTCATAAATATGGAGGAAATCTAAAATAACAATTTAAATAAAAAATAAAAATAAATTCATGTATGTATTAATTTTTATATTATTAATATTGTGTTTATATTGTTATATTTTAGTTTTGTATAATATGTTATATTGAAATAATCATTGTATTATTAATATTAACATATGTGTTGAATCTTACCTCTTATGGAAATGACTATAAATAAATGATTTACTTTAACGCGCTTGAATCTCAAAAAACATATCTAATTTAAAGTATATTAATTTTAAAAAAATTATATATATATATATATATATCTATATAATATTTTGCGAGCAAAATATTATAGAAAAATAACAAACATACAAACATAAAACCAAGATAATTATAAAAAAATACCCTTATAGAATTTCTTAACAAGATTATAACTATATATTAATTTTTAAAAAATATATATATATATAAATATATATATATATATATATATTTATTTATTTTAAATTAAAAATATTATGCGAACAAAATATTATAGAAAAATTAATAACAAGCATACAAACATAAAAGCAAGTTAATTATAAAAAAATACCCTTATAGAATTTCTTAACAAGATTATAGCCATAAGGAAGTTTGTTGACCTCTAAGATTATTACATCCACTTTATTCTTGTAAGTAAAGTCCTTAATAAAATTTCCCAATAAGGTTACAACTTTAAAAAAAATATAAAGATTAACATAAAAAGCATTTACTATTTCTCTCCGTGTTGTATCCCTCTATAATTCCTTAACAAGATTAGAGTTGTAAGAGACTTTGTTGATTATTAAGGTTATTACACCAAAATTATTCTTGTATGTAAAGTCTTTAATAAAATTTCCTAATAAGTTTATAACTTTAAAAATATGAAGATTAATAGAATACATATTTACTATTTGTCTTTTAGTATTTGATATTATATGAAATAAATTTGTGTTTAATATTTATAATATGGATGTTTGTTTTGTTTTGTTTTTTTAATTATGAAAGTTTTATATTAATTTATATAAAAAAAAATACATAGAGTTATTATTATGATTATTTTTTTCTTATTATGATTATTTTTTTCTTATTAGGGAAACCAAATTAATAGTATAATAGCATGGCTTTTGCCCAAATAAATTCTTTAACCATAGTAACAACCAAAAAAATAGTGAGGCTTAAATCAATATAATGATTTATTGATAAATTTGTGACATATTTCTCTTACGATTGAAACATTGTTGTTACTATTATGCATAATAAAAATCGACAAAAAGAGTATTTATCTAGATGGTGAGTCCACTTGGATAGTGTTTTGGATTTTAACGTCCTATTCAGAATTGTAAATATCCAAATGTACTAACATTTTTGCCAACATCAATACTCTATCGTTGATTTTGCTCATATGATTATGCATTTCGTCAATGCATAGTAAAATTTCATGCTGGGTGTAGGAGAACTTGACCAACCTTTACTCAATTGTTTTTAGTTTACGGTACAAGTCAATGATATATTTGGTTTGTTGAGTTCTAGATTTTTCAATATCTAGAACCCATCCATCTACATCTTTCTCAATCTCCACATCTGTGATGAATCAACATTCAATCCTAGCATCCCTGTCATGCGGAAAGAGTCAATTTTGCGGACAAAACCGACCTCCCTAGAAGCTAAGGCTTTCTAGTGACAAACAAGACAAGTAAACACTACCTTTCTCTAAATATGCATTTAGAATACAAGTAATCAGGTGTTTATAACATACCTTTAGTCTAACGCTTTGTAGTAGTCAACCTCGCCGATCCAGATGAGCTCCTCCTTCTCTTCGAAACCTGCATTCACTAACAAGCCAAAAGATTACATAGCACCTGAATAACTTATAAAATAACACATATTCATCATACAGACCAAGGAGTATATGAAACAAATCATGTATAACAACTTGTTGAGAAAAGTGAGTTTATTTGCATTAAGTGGAAACAAAAGAAACCATTACAACCTAAGCCTTGGTGTTGTGCAGGTTCCTCCCGGGGTCCAGCAAGAGTTTTCCTTTACTTTGATCAGCTCACCCACTTCCAAATGAAGCTAAGAAAGGATGGGAATCTATCCTCTCAAGCTCTATAAGGGAGTCCTAATCTCAACAGCATCTACCCTTAGGAATGTTCAGCTTTCAACCTCTCCTTCTTCTGGCCCAATGCCTATATTTATAGTGCTTTGGAGGAAGTTAATCAGGTCCACCATGAATGGGATAAGCCCCTCTTTCAATGGGATAGCTCCCCTCTTCATGAGATAAGTTCCTTTTACATAGGGATGCATGAACCATCTGGAGGCATCCAATCCATGTCAAACCATCTTCTAGAATGCTTTAGAAATGACCACAAGTAACTTTTTTGAAGTGAAACTTGCGCCTTTTGACCTTTACAAGAGTACGCACTCAGACCTTTCATACAGAGCGTACAAGTACGCAGGTTTTATGAACTGGAGGTGCGTACATGCAGGTAAGGCTAAGAGAAACTGCGTAACCAGAGTTAATTGACTTTTAAAGGACTTTCTCTCTTTCTTGGAGTTTGACATGAGGAGCAGAGGTATGAGACTTGCCAAGGAGGATAGTATGACAGTTGATAGAGCCATACTAACTGTAGATAGTCATGGTGAAAAATTTTAGTGTAACAGATTGCCCCCTAAAGTGCGAAGCCTGTAGTAGATTTAGGGTTTCATATCATCTAGGAAGGGTGAAGTACTTTATCATTTCAAGGATTATCTTGTGGAGAGCCTGGTTGGAACCTGCAAGTATTCAACACAAAATACATGTATGAGATCATATCATCGCTGAGGTAGGCATTCCCATACTCAGATCAAAAACTTTAACTAGCAAACTAACTACTGCTCTGATACAGGAATGATTTCGCAGTACATCATAATCATAGACTCATGTAGACACAGTATGGACGCAGCCATCTGTTTATAGTTAGTCTACTTATACAATGAATACAAAACTCCTCGCAGCCTGGATGGTGGAAACTAGATCCAGGGTCTTCATTTCTACTTCCCGAAATAGTACGATTCTATCCATGCGAATAAATGAGTTGATGTCGAGCATGGTAGAAACCACTTGATTACCAGTCAATGATGTAAACTGTTAACAAGTGTGAGAGAAACCACCAGTGATGTCAATGGTTCTCAAAGTACCCAGTACAATCCATGAGATGTGAATGAATGTGTTGATGTCGAACATGTCACGGAATCCTTCGATCGAAAGTCAATGATGTAAACTGTCGTCGAAGGCGAGAAATCTGCCATTGATGCATGCGGATCTCAAGGTACTGACGATTTCTAGATCATCTTTCTAGATAATGTGCTGATGTCGATAGAAAGCGATCCGTCGTAGGTAAGCCCACAACACGAAATCATAAATCAAGTTGAAGAAATGTAGCTGTAAGGACTGACTCAGGGATGGTCAAGATGGATGACAGGTATTTTGCAGATGAATGGTTTATTTGCAGCGACCTCTTGAACACATAACGACACAACAGATGGCTTGGTAACATTTGACCCAAAGTTAATACCTGGCTGAAGACTTTCAATGTGGTTCAATCAACTGTGAGGCAAAGGATTTCCCAACCCAGGTGAATGAAAAGTGTCGTGTTCAAGAGTGGTGATAAGGTTTCTTCTGAGACAAAGGATAACAAATAGGCTCATTTTTCTCTCTTTTCCCCCACCATTTCTGGCAAGTACCTCTTTATTTTTTACAAGCTTGAGGAGGATAACATATGCTTGATTATAAGCTCATCCTTCAGATGAGTCCAACTTAGTTTAGATTCGAACCCTAAGAAGGAGTGGTCCGTTCCTGTTTGTAATCGAATAGGTCCTTTACTGTGAAATTTTAACGAGTCCAGTATAGGAGAAACTCGGCGTTTTTCAATTTTAGAGAGTCTGAAAAACTTAAGAAGACTCCAGGGTTGAACTTTTTCGTAAATTTGTGTCTCCCAAGCCCGAAAAAGTATAAAATAATACTTGAGAGAACCGCTTGGTTTTTTACGACCAAGGAGTACTTTCATAGTTAGTGTCTTTGACCTAAAAAGTAAAAAGCGATCAAGGACACGTCGTTTTATTTCCAGTATTGAGTTTGAAACGACAAAACCCGACAATCTTTTCTGTTTTTACGGTCAGAAAAGGGCTATAAGGGGATCGTCTTTTAATTCCGTTTTAACGAGTGTAAAAGAAACGCTCGGCAATCTTTTCATGTTTTAGGAGTCAGAAAAGGGCTTAAAAGATGACTCTGATGTTTTTGTTTGTGAAAAATGACAATTTTCCCTGAAAATCCTTTTATCCTGCACAAAAACCAACACATTACTCATACCTGTTTAATATAGATAAAAATGCTTTGCAAAATACCTTTTCATGGTGGAAATAAACAAATTTAACATTCATTTACTCAAAAAACCTATAAAAAGGGGGTTTTACCATTTTACTGTTGAGGAGAGAAAAAGGGCTTTTGGCAAGAAACTTCCCGTGGTCATTGCGGAGAATCTGACCGTCGAAACCGAACGCGTCGTCTCATCAGGTATTCTACAACATCTTCCCTTGCATTTCCATCCGTTTAGAATTTGTTTTTAAGCTTTAGATTCATTTTTTGGAGGGCTTGGGGTTTCAAAGGCCGCTTTTCGGGGTATGCAGGTGCTCCATAGGTGACCTGCGTACCCCGACATTTTCTCAGTTGGGAAAATGCCGGGCGTACGCAGCTTGCCTTAAGAGAACCTGCGTACACACGCTCTGTCTCTAAAGGCGGGCTGCGTACACCGCGGAGTGGGTTTTTAAACTCCAATTTCTCCAAAATGAACCAAAATCTTTCAATTTTATGGACTCTAATAGATGTTTTATGGTGTGTAGATTGCCCACCATGCTTGATTGGTGCGAAAGAGAACACGAAGATGTCGATTTGGCCGCGATTAATCATCAACCTTCCATTGATGCTTTAAAGGCATGCGGTCTTTACAAATACTGGGCCATACCTGGCATGAGGGCCCAGGTAAGATTTCTAGAGTGGCTGGTCGAAAGGTGGAACGTCCAGGATCAGTGCTTTTACATTGGAGGGCACCAGCTCGAGATAGAGCCCTCAGACATTTACTTTCTCACTGGTTTGCCCAAGAGGGGCGAACAATTGACTCTGTCCGGGACTAGGCCGGGTGGCCAGTCCATCGCTAGTCTTCGTCTAGAGTGGTGCAATAATCAAAACCAAGAGAGGGGGATAGAAATTAAAAAGATATCCCGACCTGAACTTATGGTAATTGCCTTTATAGTTACCAAACTCTGCGGCGCAGCTGCTTTGCACATTGCCACCGGGTCCCAAATGTGGATGGCGATTGACTGCTATCAGGGCACCATTTTCAACTGGTGTGATGCTGTGTTGACCAATTTAAAGGGCCAACTGACTAGGGCAAAAAACGGGCAACTGAAGACTTTTGGTTATGGGCCTTTAGTTGTGAGTTTTGCTCTAGAGAGGGTTCCGATGTTGATCCTGCAGCAGCTCACTGTTGAGGCTGGGCTTCCCCGAGAGCCTAAGTTGATGCGATGGGTTGCGGTGATGGCCCGTCATCCTGACGAGGGCACGGAGGTTGTCTGATTTAGACCGGAGTACTTTCACTGGTTAGAGGACCAGGTCTTCTCGATACAGGATTTTCCTTATGCCGGAGTCGATTTTCGTGGCGATCAAACATGATTCTTCCACCAGGAGAACAGTGGGATGACACAGGTACTTCATTTTTCACAAGTTTTTAAAATTATCTATTTTTTTTTTTTTATATCGTCTCAAAACTGACAGTGACAATTTTCAAAATGCAGATGCAGGCCCACGGCGTCCAGCCAATCTCCGGCCTTTCGAGAGGAGACAACCAGTTGCACTGGCACCGGTCCCACAGAACGAGGCTACAGAGACCTTAGCTGAGTTGGAACAAGACTAGAGCGTCTGAGAGATATCTGACGGCAGATATACCAGAGACTACTATAGATGATATTCCTATCAGGCTTCAGCGCTATGTAGTCGGAGTTCCAGGACCTTTTAGGAGGTTCTTGTGTAGGGTAGCCCGTGCAGTGGTGTCGTATAGAGATCATCACCAGTGATTGGATGATCGTTTTTGTAGACACATGTGACATTTTGGTTTTTTGTACTTATCATTTTTTCCGATCATAAGGTGTTTTGCAACCTATGATCGAAGACGATGTATTTTTGACACACTCCTATCTATATATATCATTATTACCGGCTTATCTTGTTAAACATGTGTGATTAAATGTTTTTAAATTTACATGTATGATTATCGCAAATGTCTGTCTAACATTCGAGAAGCAATTGCATCTGCTAATGTATTTAAAGACCTTGGAATATGTTGATATTCAATGTAATCAAACTCACGTTCCAAGAGACGCACTCTCAAAAACAACCTTAATAACACTGGATTTCTAATGGCATAAACTCTATTAAGCTGTAATACAACGAGTTCAGAATCTAACCTCACTATCAAACTCCGAATCCCAAATGAAATAGATTCAGACAATAACTCAATCACTGCACTGTATTCTGCAATGTTGTTTGTTGTTTGACCGAGGCTCACCCTATAACTCGTCAGAGGGCGAATAAATAACCCAAGCTGCGGAAGAGATATTCCGTGTATTACGACAAGCACCATCAGCGAATCCAATGTATGTTTGGAGAGGCATCGACATCTGCAAACATCAAGGGTAAAACCAAGATAAGCAGAATAATGACGAAAAACACACTTTCTAAGCTAAGCACACTGTCTAAACTAACAAACACACTAGCTAGAAAGAAAAATTACCCTAACTAACCTAACTAAAATCTCCACACCCATCACTTAAGCATAATACCTCTTTAGGTAAAGTCCATTTCTGGGTTTACCCAAAGAGTCCCCGTCAAAGTCAACTAGCTCATAGGCCCCTTTTGCCAGCTTTCGCCTAACAATGTAGGGCCCATGCCACATAGGAACGAATTTTCCAGCACCTAATTTATCGTTAGCTTGATCATACAAAGCACTAGGTCTCCTTCCGAAAAATTTCGAGGGGTCACATTTCGATCATACTGAGCTTTCATTCGTTTTGCATGAGTCTCGATTGCCAGTGCAGCATGCGTCGAGTATCATCTAATTGAGCTAAGTATAAAAACGCTTCTCCTCTTCGGAAGTAGCTGGAAGTAATTCGATAGCCATTTGAAGTGACGGGATTTCGCATTCAATGGGCAAGCACAGCTTCCAAACCATAAACTAGTTGGAAAGGAGTGAACCCTGTTGATGTTTTCACTGAGGTTCGGTATGCCCAAAGCGCGGAAAGTAACATGTTGTGCCAATTCGACCGATGAATCCCAATGATTCGTCGGATCATGATAACTAAAACTTTGTTGATGGACTCAACCAGACCGTTGGCTTGTGGATAATAAGGAGTTGAGCTATTGTGACGCAAACCAAGCTGGCCTGTAAGTTCTGTCATCATAATGTTTCAAAAATGGCGCCCATGGTCAGTGATTATCGCTTGTGGGACACCAAACCTAGCAATAATGTGATTGAATACGAAAATCACAGCTGTCTTGCCGTCTGCCTCGAATGTAGGCATCGCCTCGGCCCACTTAGTAAAATAATCAACCGCAAGGATGATATACACATGCCCCCCGGCGAGTGAGGGTTACATGTAATAAAGTCAATACCCCATTTGGCAAAAGGAGCAACGACAATTATAGGGTGGAGAGGAGCAGGTGGTGCGCGCATCTTACGATCAAACACTTGACAGTTGTGGCATTTTCGGACCGCAATAATACAGTCTTTAAACATGGACGGCCAGAAGTAGCCAGCACGCAACACCTTCTGAGCTGTGGCATACCCAGACATATGACCGCCACACGCCCCAGAGTGATAGTCATTCAAAACCCTTTCTGCCTCTTCGTGAGTTAAGCAACGTCGGAAAACCAAGTCTGCCCCACGGCGATAAAGAGTATCTCCTAATAATTTTGTACTGTTGGGACTGGAATCGAATTTCCGACGTTCCGACTTTGAAGCTTCGGGCCGAAAGGATTGGGTTTGGAGATAGACGATTATATCCCCGTACCACGGATCTAAAGTGCTGATGAGAAACAAAGATTCGTCCGCAATGGGTTCCTCTGCCACAGTTTCCGTGTCAGCACGTAGGAAATCACACATCAACTCTGCAAAACTAACGATTTCTTAGACTTAGATTTTTCAAATTCCAAGTCGAACTCTTGTAGGATTACGATCCATTTAGAGTACTTGCCCCCTAGCAATTGTTTAGTCAAAATGTAGATCATAGGGTTGCAATCCGAAATGACTGTAGTTTTACGGAGAAGAATGTAATGACGAAATGTTGGACAATGAACGTAACGGTTGCCAGGGCCAATTTCTCCACATGCGAATATTTTAGCTCAGTGGGATTTAACGTCCTACTAATGATAATATATCACATGTTCCGTTGTGAATTCGTCTTCCTGAACTAACACCATTCCAATAGTGGAATGAGAGGTGGCGAGGTACAAAAAGTAATCTTGGTTGTAGTTGGGAGGATGCAACAACGGTGCATGGGTCAACGCGTGTTTAAGTGCATCAAAAGATTGCTGAGCTATCTCATCCCAAGAGAATTGAGCGTTCTGTTTCAACAACCGTGTAAAACCTTTTGTAACCTCGGCGTAGTTAGGAATGAATCAGCGTAAAAAGTTTCTTTCCCTGCAAACTTTGGAGTTGGCGAAGACTCGAAGGAGGAGGCAATTTGATGATAGCTTCTACCTTCGAGGGATCGACGCGAATGCTGGCTTTTAAAACTACAAATCCCAGCAATCGTCCACTTTTATACAGAAGACACATTTTGTGGGTTCAAACGTATACGATAATGCCTACACCTCATGAAGATTGCTCGTAAATGGACAAGGTGATCAGCTCGATGTAATGAATGAGCCGGCAAATCATCGAGGTACGGTTGCACAATGTGTTTGATGTCATGAAACGCATAAGACATCGCCCTTTGAAAAGTGGCTCCGGCATTCTTAAGCCCAAAAGGTAATTTGCAATAAGCAAATGTCCCCCATGGACAAATGAAAGCCGTTTTTGGTTGATCGGCAGGTTCCCCAGTGGAGTCGCCATTTTGTCATGCGCAGAAAGAGTCAATTTTGCGGACAAAACCGACCTTCCTAGAAGCTAAGGCTTTCTAGTGACAAACAAGACAAGTAAACACTACCTTTCTCTAAATATGCATTTAGAATACAAGTAATCAGGTGTTTATAACATACCTTTAGTCTAACGCTTTGTAGTAGTCCAGCCTCGCCGATCTGGATGAGCTCCTCCTTCTCTTCGAAACCTGCATTCGCTAACAAGCCAAAAGATTACATAGCACCTGAATAACATATAAAATAACACATATTCATCATACATACCAAGGAGTATATGAAACAAATCATGTATAACAACTTGTTGAGAAAAATGAGTTTATTTGCATTAAGTGGAAACAAAAGAAACCATTACAACCTGAGCCTTGGTGTTGTGCAGGTTCCTCCCGGGGTCCAACAAGAGTTTTCCTTTACTTTGATCATCTCACCCACTTCCAAATGAAGCTAAGAAAGGATGGGAATCTCTCCTCTCAAGCTCTATAAGGGAGTCCTAATCTTAGCAGCATCTACCCTTAGGAATGTTCAGCTTTCAACCTCTCCTCCTTCTGGCCCAATGCCTGTATTTATAGTGCTTTGGAGGAAGTTAATCAAGTCCACCATGAATGGGATAAGCCCCTCTTTCAATGGGATAGCTCCCTCTTCATGGGATAAGTTCCTCTTACATAGGGATGCATGAACCATCTGGAGGCGCCCAATCCATGTCAAACCATCTTCTAGAATGCTCTAGAAATGACCACAAGTAACTTTTTTGAAGTGAAACTTGCGCCTTTTGACCTTTACAGGAGTACGCACCCAAACCTTCACATACAGAGCGTACAAGTACGCAGGTTTTATGAAATGGAGGTGCGTACACGCAGGTAAGGCTAAGAGAAACTGCGTAACCAAAGTTAATTGACTTTTAAAGGACTTTCTCTCTTTCTTGGAGTTTGACATGAGGAGCAGAGATATGAGACTTGCCAAGGAGGATAGTATGACAGTTGATAGAGCCATACTAACTATAGATAGTCATGGTGACAAATTTTAGTGTAACAATCCCTTTCTACATTCTAGATTTATTTTCTGATTTGCAGAGGGGTAGATTGCACAAATATTGTAGTTGAATGTTCCATTGAGTATTGGGCCTTCAACTAGAGGGCTAGTGAGAGCTCCTTCTTCCCTAATGACCCTTAGACCCAAAATGCACACCATAATGACATAGTGAAGACAAGAACCCAAAATAATAAAAGAAAACCAAACATAGTGAGAAAAAATACCATAAGGAAAAGAACCAACATTGAAACCAAGCTTAAAGGGCTTACCAATAAATTTGAGTTAGAATGGATGCTTGGTGGACACACAAGAACTTGAGGCGTCCATGAAAACCAAGCTAGAGGGGTAAGGAAGAGATGCATTCTACAAAAAAAAGTAGTTCTCATTCGTTCTCTCTAAAAATCAAGCTAAAAACCAAAGCACACCAAAGGTCCCACACATTTTGAGAATACATGGGGAAGGTATTATTATCACAAGCCTAAGCCCCATAAAAACGACACATAGCAACACTACTAGGACCACAAGCTAGAAAAATAATATACTTCCAAAATAAGAAAAACCACCAAATCGTCAAAACATCTCAAGAAGTCTCTATTTGCTAACCAAAATTTGAGGTTGAAACCAAAGTCAACAAAAAGCCTAAATTTTTGTAATAAAAACTAAAGAGATCATCTTACTACTATGCCAAACACAAACACATCCTTCTAATGTCGAAGATATTACCATCGCATAAGAAGAAATAATTCTTCTAGGAATTTAAAGTGCTTTGGGGACAGAAAATCCATGAAAAATAAATGCTTTAGGCATAATTGTACCAAAAAACAAACAATTTCCTTACTAGGGTCCCTTGTAAAATATTAAATGCCCATGCTTGCACCCATTTCCTCTCTAGAATTTTATTCGCTTGTCTATTACTTACACAATAATGATTCCCGATGGATGAGGCCACTACACACTTTCTTTATAGAAAAACTAGCTCAGCCATGGACCTTCCCTCCTTTGCTAGAACTTCCATTAAATTCATTTTCCATGTGGGAGGATTATTGTTCCCCCACCTCCCAAAAATGACACTTTTCTTACTAGATGGCATTCCCTTCACTAATGAGCACCATTGATGAGAAAGGATGATCTTCCAAAGTAATGTTCAACAATTGTGTTTTTAGTGGCTTACTAATTTTCTCTTTTCATAGGGAATCCAAATGGGAGTTGACCAACATATTTGTGAGCTTGGTCCCTATTCTTCTCACATGTAACATGGTAAAGTTGGAAATTCAAAAAGAAGGGTTTGAATTCTTTCCAATATTTCTTCTATTGTCTAGCAAAAAGAAAATTTAGGAGGCAATCCATGTTGAAATATTTTGAATTCCTATTATAAGTTAAGAATCCCCTTCTATGATAAGTCTTCTATAACCATTCCTAATTGCATCATGAAGACCAAATTCCAAGGAAAATAATTCTATTGAGTTATTTCTTATAAGCCCATCGATCCTAGAAAAAGTAACTAGAATGGCGCCCCTATCATCTCTGAAGACTCCTCCAAAACTAACTAAGCCTTGATTTCCTTTTAAGGCTTCATCAAAGATGATTTTAATGAAACCAAGGGGTGCATGGAAATGCCAATGGAATTTAAAATTCTAGCTTCTTGGGCATTGCAAATCTAGTCTTCAACAAACCAATTGTGTGCTAGAATGGTTTCTTTTATACTTTTTTCCACACAAATTCTTCATAGGAGGATTTTTTTTTAAGATGTTCGTATTCCTCTCCTTCCAAATCTCTTAGAAATGAATCTTGGTAAGAATTTTTAAGCCTATTTGATGATGGGTTGAGGAAATGTTGAGCTTCTCCAATTAGATAATGAAGAAGTGACACTATTTATGGATCTATCTGGTTGTCGGAAAAGGAGAGCTCACTTTTCTTAAAGGAAGAAAGGGGAGGGGCAAGAATTAAGAAGGTGTTTTGTGTTTTCAAATTCTGCTTCATAGAGATAATAGAGTGTTGGTCACTTAAAACCTTTCACATTACAACCTATCCCATGTCGTATTTTTACCATGCATAAAGATCCAAAGAAATATATAAATTTTTAGCCATAAATATAATCTCCATATTTTATGTGAAATGTTGTCATTTTGCATTGAAGCAACATTTATTGTTATGTTGTAGGCTTCTTTCAAGTTCTTTTTTCTTGTTTTCTTGTATCCCCACTTGAGCTAATATCCATAACATCTTTCTTTTGTGTACTATTTCCTCTTTAATATACTTAGACAACATTGATGGACATCGTATTGTTTTATTTTGAAGAGTAGGAGTCCTTACTAAGGTTGATTTCCATACTCCTTAATATCTTGCACTTTACTTTCAAGGCACCTTTCCTTAGCTTTTCTTGGACCAAAAGGTTCAGGATTGTCATATAATGGAAGACACATCGATGTTTATTCTTATGAACTTCAAATATGACCAATAATAGGAAGCCTCTATTACACTAGATAAATTCCTCGTGCCTATGCAATTTTCTTCTAAATTATAGAACATCTTTGTTATCCATTATTTTTTAGCTCAGATATAATTGTGCGCAATGTCAAATTTAAAATAGCATGACCAAATATGACTTCAATACATAGGGGAAAACTTCATCTCATAATCCTAATTAAAGGATGATAGTCATAATGTTTTTCCACAAATGTTTTTAATATGAATTGAATCTCCTAACACATACAATCCTTGTTGTGGCCAATGGATATAATTCAAATATTTTAAACATAGGGTGCTTATTCCCATGTAGATAGGATAGGATTGCATCCTTTTACAAATTCTCCATATGTAAGGATCACTAGTGTTATAAATGTTTGTAACATGTGAAGTGTTTATGGGAGATGCGTCATGACATGGAATTTTCTTACCTTATTTATTTAGCAACGAGATATTATAATTTGACCCATTTTTTCATAAATCCCTTAGGTCAACAACGGTATTTCATTAGCAAATGATTTTTTAGCTTTCAAGTCGAGGTCTCACAAAAATTGACAATATGGAACTAATTACTTTCCATTATGGGAATATTGATATAAAAAGTGGACCTCAAAGCAAGAAATGTACTAACAACATCAACATTAAAAGAATAAATAAGATTCAAGATGATGATGTAATTCCTAGGGTTACATATTTTTGGAGGGAAAAGAAGAAAACTATTTTTTTTTTTATTTTTTTTTTTGACTTATATGACTTAATGAATTACACTCAGTGAGTCTATGAGCTTGCATATGAGTGTAATTTGGTAAACAATCTAGTAATGATGTATTTCTTTGGAATATGGTGGTTTTTTTGCTTTGCTTCAACATTTGGAGTGATCTTGATAAGATTTATGATGATTACAAGGTTGAGATTTCCTAGGAACTACTTTATTTCTCCGACACCTATTTTTCACAATTTTTGCTTTTATATTATTTAGAGTTTGGTAATTTTGAGGAGTGATATAGACCTAAAAATGTATAGCATATAGCATAGTTCCATTACTAAAATGAATGTAGCTTAATATGATGGGTTGGAAAGCATGATATATTACCGCTATTTAAACAGATGGATGCATCTTAAATGAATTGAGTGAAGTTAAATGAAATGTGAAATGGTGTAATATTATGATAAATAACATATAATGCTGTATCTTAGTT